>CM059794.1:36728130-36835630 GCA_030435695.1 Brachymystax lenok tsinlingensis | reverse complement strand
CTGGAGCAGAGAGAACTCCTCATCTGGGAGACGGACAGAGAGACAGACGTCTTACTCACTGGTAGGTGGCTGTGTGAGTGTTCTGAGGTGTGTATACCAGTAGTTAGGTGGCTGTGTGAGTGTGTGTGTGTTCTGAGGTGTGTATACCTGTAGGTAGGTGGCTGTGTGAGTGTGGGTGTTCTGAGGTGTGTATACCTGTAGGTAGGTGGCTGTGTGAGTGTGTGTTCTGAGGTGTGTATACCAGTAGGCAGGTGGCTGTGTGAGTGTGTGTTCTGAGGTGTGTATATCTGTAGGTAGGTGGCTGTGTGAGTGTGTGTTCTGAGGTGTGTATACCAGTAGGCAGGTGGCTGTGTGAGTGTGTGTTCTGAGGTGTGTATATCTGTAGGTAGGTGGCTGTGTGAGTGTGTGTTCTGAGGTGTGTATACCAGTAGGCAGGTGGCTGTGTGAGTGTGTGTTCTGAGGTGTGTATACCTGTAGGTAGGTGGCTGTGTGAGTGTGTGTTCTGAGGTGTGTATACCTGTAGGTAGGTGGCTGAAGCCGACAGCCTGGCGTATCTGTGTGAGGGAGGCCCCGCGAGCCCCCAGCTCCACCATGCCCAGGGCCACAGCCACACTCAGGGGGGAGAAGATGATGTTGTCGTCCCCCCCCCGAGCCTGCAGCTGGTGGTACAGTCTGACGGAGAACTCTGCCGTGGTGTCCTCCGGAATGTCAGCGGCATGGCAACCATGGCCCGGCAACAGGAGGAGGGGCAGGAGGCTGAGAATCAACATGGGAAAGCTGAGAGCTAGAGAGAGAGAGAGCTAGAGAGAGAGAGAGAGAGAGAGAGAGAGAGAGAGAGAGAGAGAGAGAGAGAGAGAGAGATAGGATAGAGAGAGAGATAGGATAGAGAGATAGATAGATTGATAGATAGATAGAGAGAGGGGTTAGCGGGATGAGAGAATGACAGAGAGACGGAACATGTTTTAATCCGGCATGCCAATAAAGCATATTAGTGTCTGAATATAGATAGAGGAAAACACACAGGGATGAAACAGTGAGAGAGATTAAAAGAGAAAGGGAATGGGAGGGAAAAAAGAGTAGACAGACTGCAGCCAGTTCTCCTACTGTACGACTGTAACTACATTTATACTGATAAACAGCCAGTTCTCCTACTGTACGACTGTAACTACATTCATACTGATAAACAGCCAGTTATCCTACTACTGTATGACTGTAACTACATTTATACTGATAAACAGCCAGTTATCCTACTGTATGACTGTAACTACATTTATACTGATAAACAGCCAGTTATCCTACTGTACGACTGTAACTACATTTATACTGATAAACAGACAGTTATCCTACTGTACGACTGTAAATACATTCATACTGATAAACAGCCAGTTCTCCTACTGTACGACTGTAACTACATTTATACTGATAAACAGCCAGTTCTCCTACTGTACGACTGTAACTACATTTATACTGATAAACAGCCAGTTCTCCTACTGTACGACTGTAACTACATTTATACTGATAAACAGCCAGTTCTCCTACTGTACGACTGTAACTACATTTATACTGATAAACAGCCAGTTCTCCTACTACTGTACGACTGTAACTACATTTATACTGATAAACAGCCAGTTATCCTACTGTACGACTGTAACTACATTCATACTGATAAACAGCCAGTTCTCCTACTGTACGACTGTAACTACATTTATACTGATAAACAGCCAGTTCTCCTACTGTACGACTGTAACTACATTCATACTGATAAACAGCCAGTTCTCCTACTGTACGACTGTAACTACATTTATACTGATAAACAGCCAGTTATCCTACTGTACGACTGTAACTACATTTATACTGATAAACAGCCAGTTCTCCTACTGTACGACTGTAACTACATTTATACTGATAAACAGCCAGTTCTCCTACTACTGTACGACTGTAACTACATTTATACTGATAAACAGCCAGTTCTCCTACTGTACGACTGTAACTACATTTATACTGATAAACAGCCAGTTCTCCTACTGTACGACTGTAACTACATTTATACTGATAAACAGCCAGTTCTCCTACTACTGTACGACTGTAACTACATTTATACTGATAAACAGCCAGTTATCCTACTGTACGACTGTAACTACATTTATACTGATAAACAGCCAGTTATCCTACTGTACGACTGTAACTACATTTATACTGATAAACAGCCAGTTATCCTACTGTACGACTGTAACTACATTTATACTGTACCAGACAATGAGAGGACAAGAGGATTGTGATACCCATTTCTAATTAGGGAGTTGTTCAACAATGGAAGTGTTAATGAATTTACCTGCAAAAAAGCAGAGAACCATTCACACAGACCCGATACCTGTATTTTGTTTACAGGTTCTGTATAAATGCAGGAATATTGACTAGGTCTTTAGGTGGTTTTTAATTTCCCATGTTTTTTTTTACCCCTACCCCTTTCAGATATACGCAAATGCTGGTATAAAAAGCAGGCATGGTAAAATAGTGGGATTTTGGTCTACCATTTTTCCACTTGGACAAAAGGAACACCTACGTGATAATGCTGTTCGGTGACTACAGCTCAGCGTTCAACACCATAGTGCCCTCAAAGCTCATCAATAAGCTAAGGACCCTGGGACTAAACACCTCCCTCTACAACTGGATCCTGGACTTCCTGACTGTGAGGGTAGGCAACAACACATCCGCCACACTGATCCTCAACACGGGGGCCCCTCAGGGGTGCGTGCTTATTCCCCTCCTGTACTCTCTGTTCACTCATGACTGCATGGCTAAGCACAACTCCAACACCAGCATTAAGTTTGCTGACGACACAACAGTGGTAGGCGTGATCACCGACAACGATGAGACAGCCTATTAGGGAGGAGGTCAGAGACCTGGCAGTGTGGTGCCAGGATAACAACCTCTCCCTCAATGTGAGCAAGACAAAGGAGCTGATTGTGTACTACAGGAAAAGGATGGCTGAGTACGCCCCCATTCACATCAACAGGGCTGTAGTGAAGCAGGTTGAGAGCTTCAAGTTCCTTGGTGTCCACATCACCAACAACCTATCATGGTCCAAGCATACCAAGACTGTCTTGAAGAGGGCACGACAACACCTCTTCTCCCTCAGGAGGCTGAAAAGATTTGATATGGGTCCCCAGATCCTCAAAATGTTACACAGCTGCACCATTGAGAGCATTTTGACTGGCTGCATCACTGCCTGGTACGGCAACTGCTCGGCATCAGACCACAAGGCGCTACAGTCGGTAGTGCGTACGGCAGTACATCACTGGAGCCGAGCTTCCTGACATCCAGGACCTCTATACCAGGTGGTGTCAGATGAAGGCCCTAAAAATTGTCAAAGGCTCCAGTCATCCAAGTCATAGACTGTTCTCTCTGCTACCATATGGCTGGAACCAACAGGACCCTGAACAGCTTCTACCCCCAAGCCACAAGACAGCTAAATAGTTAGTTAAACAGTAACCAAATAGCTACCCGGATTATCTGAATTGACCCTTTATGACCCAGCTGCTACTCTTTATTATCTGTCACTTTATCCCTACCTATATGTACATATCTACCTCAATTACCTCGTACCCCTGCACAGCGACTCAGTACTGGAACCCGTATATACAGCCAAGTTATTACCTCATACCCCTGCACAGCGACTCAGTACTGGAACCCGTATATACAGCCAAGTTATTACCTCGTACCCCTGCACATCGACTCAGTACTGGAACCCATCTATACAGCCAAGTTATTACCTCGTACCCTTGCACAGCGACTCAGTACTGGAACCCGTATATACAGCCAAGTTATCCTTCCTCATTGTGTATTTATTCTTTGTGTTTGTGTTTGTTTTTCTACAATTTCAAATATTTTCTTTTTGGGAAGGGCCTTTAAGTTAGAATTTCACTGTTAGTCTACACCTGTTGTTAACCAAGAATGTGACAAATACAATTTGATTTGAAATAAAGGAAACAAGGAAATAGGGCTCAAAGGGATATAGAATTATTATATATATTTTTTTACACCTCTACTAATAGGCGCCCTTCTTTGCGAGGCATTGGAAAACCTCCCTGGTCTTTGTTGTTGAATCTGAAATTCACTGCTTGACTGAGGGACCTTACAGATAATTGTTTGTTTGGGGTACAGAGATGAGGTAGTCATTCAAAAAATCATGTTAAACACTATTATTGCACACAGAATGAGTCCATGCAACTTATGTGACTTGTTAATCACATTTGACTTGATAAGCACATTTTACTCCTGAACTTATTTAGGCTTGCCATAACAAAGGGGTTGAATACTTATTGACTCAAGACATTATTGTAAATATTTCAAAAAACATAATTCCACTTTGACATTATGGGGTATTGTGTGTAAGACAGTGACACAAAATCTAAATGTAATCCATTTTAAATTCAGGCTGTAACACAACAAAATGTGGAAAAATGCCCTCCAATGCTTCCCACAGTTGTCAAGTTGCCTGGCACCTACTACCATACCCCGTTCAAAGGCACTTAAATATGTTGTTTTCTTGCTCATTCACCCTCTGAGTGGCACACATACACAATCCATGTGTCAATTATCTCAAGGCTTAAAAATCCTTCTTTAACCCGTCTCCTCCCCTTCATCTACACTGATTTGAAGTGGATTTAACAAGTCACATCAATAAGGGATCATAGCTGTCATTTAGATTCACCTGGTCAGCCTGGAAAGAGCAGGTGTTCTTAATGTTTTGTACACAGAGTGTATAGTTATCGTTACTTATTATGTATCTACTATTACTTTTATTATTACATGTTTTACTTTTCTATTATTTTCTCTATTTTATTTCTGTCTGCATTTTTGGGATGGACCCGTGAGTAAGCATTTCACTGTTAGTCCACACCTGTTGTTTGTAGAGCATGTGGCAAATAAAATGTGATTTGATATGAGAAAAGAGGAGAGGAGGAGAGGGGGAAGAGTGATGTCCTCCTCCAGTGTGTTGTAACTACATTTGTGCTGTAGACAGGAGAAACTCTGTTTGGTGCCAATTTACTAAATGAGCTCATGCATATTTCATCCCTGATCTTATCATCTCCTGTTACATCATATTTTTCTTCAAAATCTGCTTGCCTCAGTGCCATGATAATGCCTGTGTGTGTGTGTGTGTGTGTGTGTGTGTGTGTGTGTGTGTGTGTGTGTGTGTGTGTGTGTGTGTGTGTGTGTGTGTGTGTGTGTGTGTGTGTGTGTGTGTGTGTGTGTGTGTGTGTGAGAGAGAGAGTGTATGTGAGCATGCACACTGTCTAACCCAACATAGAATATTTGGCATTTATTTTCTTTGCTCCATATCCCTCTCCCTCCCTCACTCCTCTCCCTCCCTTTCTTCCTTTCCTCCAGTCCACACTCTCCTCTTCCTTCCTTCCTCTCTACCTCCCCCCTCCCTCCCTCTCTACCTCCCTCTCTACCTCACAGCAGCATGTTACACACAGTTCTTAAGGGGACTGGTGTGTTCTGGCTGCTCCTGCTGAACACACACACACAGTTCATGCAGTTTCATCCCTCTGCCTTTTACCGTTGCCTGGCAACGCTGTTTTCTGCACAAACAAAGAAAACAGGAGCGTGCCACTGCGTTTTTTGGAGCGATAGAGGGAATGAGAGAGAGGGACACATACAGAGGGGATGTCCCTAACTGGTTCTCTGTTGTGTATTGCTGAGCTGCTGAATAGGTTCAGGTACCCTGCATGTTGTTTGTGTGTTTGGGGCTCCATGTTTGGTGCTCCGTGTGTGTGTGTGTGTTACTATCAGATAGATGAGAGTCCCATGTTCCCACACTGGGCTAGAAGCTCCTGTGGGTGCTGGTGACTGGAGTGACATTGTACTTGAGACAACAATGAAAGAGCTGGATCAATACTGAAGCTCTGTCCTGGTACCAGCTACCCCTCCCAACTCCCCAAACCCGCCTCTCCCTGACTGGCAGACAGGAGCCTACCCACTGGGCACAAAGGTCAATTCAAAGTGTATTCCATGTTGGTTCAACGTAATTTGAATGAAATTACGTGGAAACACTGTTGATTCAACCAGTGTGTGCCCAGTGAGTAGCCTAGCCTGCCACACAACATTTTCAAACTATCCCCTACATAACACACAAGTATCATATCCATGCAGACTTCCTCAACATGAAATGTGTTAGTCATTCTAGAATCCTCTCCATTGAAATGTGAGACATAGGGCTGTGACGGTAAGTGAATAACTGTAACTGACAGTTATGGATGAAGACCGTCATGAAAATAAAATAACCAGCAAAACCGTTTAAATAGGCCTATATACATTTTAGGATTATTATAATTTTTTTATTAACCTTTTTTTTAAATCTAATATAGATAAACTATAGCAAGGGTGTTTACTAATGATTACAAAAAATTGTTTTTCAAACTTAGTCCGTCTATCAAACTTTCTCCATCTCCTCCTCTTTCCAACTGTCCTTTGATGCTGGAGCAGCTAGGCGCTAGATGATGGAGCAGCTTGGCGCTAGACGCTGGAGCAGTTTGGCGCTAGAAGCTGGAGCAGCTGGGCGCTAGACGCTGGAGCAGTTTGGCGCTAGATGATGGAGCAGCTGGGCGCTAGATGCTGGAGCAGCTTGGCGCTAGATGATGGAGAAGCTAGGCGCTAGATGATGGAGCAGCTAGGCGCTAGATGATGGAGCAGCTGGGCGCTAGATGATGGAGCAGCTGGGCGCTAGATGCTGGAGCAGCTGGGCGCTAGATGCTGGAGCAGCCAGGTGCTAGATGATCGAGCAGCCAGGTGCTAGATGATCGAGCAGCCGGGCGCTAGGCGCTGGAGCAGCTGGGTGCTGGGCGGCTGGGCGGCTGGAGCAGCCGGGCGCTGGGCGGCTGGGCGGCTGGAGCGGCCGGGCTAGATGATGGAGCAGCTGGGTGCTAGATGATGGAGCAGCTGGGTGCTAGATGATGGAGCAGCTAGGCGCTAGATGATGGAGCAGCTAGGTGCTAGATGATGGAGCAGCTAGGTGCTAGATGATGGAGCAGCTGGGCGCTAGATGCTGGAGCAGCTAGGTGCCAGATTATGGAGCAGCCAGGTGCTAGATGATCAAGCAGCCAGGTGCTAGATGATCGAGCAGCCGGGCGCTAGACGCTGGAGCAGCTGGGTGCTGGGCGGCTGAGCGGCTGGAGCAGCCGGGCGCTAGACGCTAGACGCTGGAGCAGCCGTGCGCTAGATGATGGAGCAGCTAGGTGCTAGATGATGGAGCAGCTAGGTGCTAGATGATGGAGCAGCTAGGCGCTAGATGATGGAGCAGCTAGGCGCTAGATGATGGAGCAGCTTGGCGCTAGACGCTGGAGCAGTTTGGCGCTAGAAGCTGGAGCAGCTGGGCGCTAGACGCTGGAGCAGTTTGGTGCTAGATGATGGAGCAGCTGGGCGCTAGATGATCGAGCAGCCAGGTGCTAGATGATCGAGCAGCCGGGTGCTAGACGCTGGAGCAGCTGGGTGCTGGGCGGCTGAGCGGCTGGAGCAGCCGGGCGCTGGGCGGCTGGGCGGCTGGAGCAGCTGGGTGCTGGGCGGCTGGGCGGCTGGAGCAGCCGGGCGCTGGGCGCTGGGCGCTGGAGCAGCCGGGCGCTAGATGATGGAGCAGCTAGGTGCTAGATGATGGAGCAGCTAGGTGCTAGATGATGGAGCAGCTAGGTGCTAGATGATGGAGCAGCTAGGTGCTAGATGATGGAGCAGCTGGGCGCTAGATGCTTGAGCAGCTAGGCGCTAGATGATGGAGCAGCTAGGCGCTAGATGATGGAGCAGCTAGGCGCTAGATGATGGAGCAGCTGGGCGCTAGATGCTGGAGCAGCTGGGCGCTAGATGCTGGAGCAGCCAGGTGCTAGATGCTGGAGCAGCCAGGTGCTAGATGATGGAGCAGCTGGGCGCTAGATGCTGGAGCAGCTGGGCGCTAGATGCTGGAGCAGCCAGGTGCTAGATGATCGAGCAGCCAGGTGCTAGATGATCGAGCAGCCGGGCGCTAGACGCTGGAGCAGCTGGGTGCTAGACGCTAGACGCTGGAGCAGCCGGGCGCTAGATGATGGAGCAGCTAGGTGCTAGATGATGGAGCAGCTAGGTGCTAGATGATGGAGCAGCTAGGTGCTAGATGATGGAGCAGCTGGGCGCTAGATGCTTGAGCAGCTAGGTGCCAGATTATGGAGCAGCCAGGTGCTAGATGATCAAGCAGCCGGGCGCTAGACGCTGGAGCAGCTGGGTGCTAGATGCTAGAGCAGCTGGGCGCTAGACGCTAGACGCTGGAGCAGCCGGGCGCTAGATGATGGAGCAGCTAGGTGCTAGATGATGGAGCAGCTAGGTGCTAGATGATGGAGCAGCTAGGCGCTAGATGATGGAGCAGCTGGGCGCTAGATGCTGGAGCAGCTGGGCGCTAGATGCTGGAGTAGCCAGGTGCTAGATGCCGGAGCAGCCAGGTGCTAGATGATCGAGCAGCCGGGCGCTAGACGCTGGAGCAGCTGGGTGCTAGACGCTAGACGCTGGAGCAGCCGGGCGCTATACGCTAGATGCTGGAGCAGCCAGGCGCTAGATGATGGAGCAGCTAGGTGCTAGATGATGGAGCAGCTAGGTGCTAGATGATGGAGCAGCTAGGCGCTAGATGATGGAGCAGCTAGGTGCTAGATGATGGAGCAGCTGGGCGCTAGATGCTGGAGCAGCTAGGTGCCAGATTATGGAGCAGCCAGGTGCTAGATGATCAAGCAGCCGGGCGATAGACGCTGGAGCAGCTGGGTGCTAGACGCTAGAGCAGCTGGGCGCTAGACGCTAGACGCTGGAGCAGCCGGGCTGGGCGGCTGGGCGCTGGAGCGGCCGGGCGCTAGATGATGGAGCAGCTAGGTGCTAGATGATGGAGCAGCTAGGTGCTAGATGATGGAGCAGCTAGGTGCTAGATGATGGGGCAGCTAGGTGCTAGATGATGGGGCAGCTAGGTGCCAGATGATGGAGCAGCTAGGTGCTAGATGATGGAGCAGCTAGGCGCTATATGATGGAGCAGCCAGGTGCCAGATGATGGAGCAGCTAGGTGCTAGATGATGGAGCAGCTAGGCGCTAGATGATGGAGCAGCCAGGCGCTATATGATGGAGCAGCCAGGTGCTAGACGATGGAGCAGCTAGGTGCTAGATGATGGAGCAGCTAGGTGCTATATGATGGAGCAGCTAGGTGCTAGATGATGGAGCAGCCAGGAGCTAGATGATGGAACAGCTAGACGCTAGATGATGGAGCAGCTAGGCGCTAGATGATGGAGCAGCTAGGCGCTAGAGGATGGAGCAGCTAGGCGCTAGACGATGGAGCAGCTAGGCGCTGAGGATGGAGCAGCTGGCGCTAGAGGATGGAGCAGCTGGCGCTGGGCGATGGAGCAGCTGGGCACTGGGCGGCTGGAGCAGCTGGCGCTGGGCGCTGGAGCAGCTGGCGCTGGGCGGCTGGAGCAGCTGGGCTCTGGGCGGCTGGAGCAGCTGGGCTCTGGGCGCTGGAGCAGCTGGGCGCTGGGCGGCTGGAGCAGCTGGGCGCTGGGCGGCTAAGCGCTGGAGCAGCCGGGCGCTAGACGCTGGAGCAGCCAGGTGCTAGATGATGGAGCAGCTAGGTGCTAGACGATGGAGCAGCCAGGCGCTAGATGATGGAGCAGCTAGGTGCTAGATGATGGAGCAGCTAGGCGCTAGATGATGGAGCAGCTGGGCGATAGATGATGAAGCAGCTAGGGCACTAGGGCGGCTGGAGCAGCCAGGTGCTAGATGATGGAGCAGCTGGGTGCTAGATGATAGAGCAGCTAGGTGCTAGATGATCGAGCATCTAGGTGCCAGATGATGGAGCAGCCAGGTGCTAGATGATGAAGCAGCTAGGCGCTAGACGCTGGAGCAGCTGGGCTCTAGACGCTGGAGCAGCTGGGCGCTAGACGCTGGAGCAGCTGGGCGCTAGACGCTAAACGCTGGAGCAGCCGGGCGCTAGACGCTGGAGCAGCCAGGTGCTAGATGATGGAGCAGCTAGGTGCTAGACGATGGAGCAGCCAGGCGCTAGATGATGGAGCAGCTAGGTGCTAGATGATGGAGCAGCTAGGCGCTAGATGATGGAGCAGCTAGGCGATATATGATGAAGCAGCTAGGCACTAGACGCTGGAGCAGCCAGGTGCTAGATGATGGAGCAGCTAGGTGCTAGATGATAGAGCAGCTAGGTGCTAGATGATCGAGCATCTAGGTGCCAGATGATGGAGCAGCCAGGTGCTAGATGATGGAGCAACTAGGCGCTAGATGATGGAGCAGCTAGGCGCTAGATGATGGAGCAGTTAGGCGCTAGACGCTAGAGCAGCTAGGCGCTAGACACTGGAGCAGCTAGGCGCCAGACGCTGGAGCAGCTAGGCGCTAGACGCTCGAGCAGCTGGGCGCTAGACGCTGGAGCAGCTGGGCGCTAGACGCTGGAGCAGCTGGGCGCTAGACGCTAGATCAGCTGCTCCAAGCTGATCAGCTGCTCCAAGCAGCCGGGCGCTAGACGCTGGAGCAGTTAGGCGCTAGACGCTAGAGCAGCTAGGCGCTAGACACTGGAGCAGCTAGGCGCCAGACGCTGGAGCAGCTGGGCGCTAGACGCTGGAGCAGCTGGGCGCTAGACGCTGGAGCAGCTGGGCGCTAGACGCTAGACGCTGGAGCAGCCGGGCGCTAGACGCTGGAGCAGCCAGGTGCTAGATGATGGAGCAGCTAGGTGCTAGATGATAGAGCAGCTAGGTGCTAGATGATAGAGCAGCTAGGTGCTAGATGATGGGGCAGCTAGGTGCTAGATGATGGGGCAGCTAGGCGCTAGATGATGGAGCAGCTAGGCGATATATGATGAAGCAGCTAGGCACTAGACGCTGGAGCAGCCAGGTGCTAGATGATGGAGCAGCAAGGTGCTAGATGATAGAGCAGCTAGGTGCTAGATGATCGAGCATCTAGGTGCCAGATGATGGAGCAGCCAGGTGCTAGATGATGGAGCAACTAGGCGCTAGATGATGGAGCAGCTAGGCGCTGGATGATGGAGCAGCTAGGCGCTAGATGATGGAGCAGCTGGGCTCTAGACGCTGGAGCAGCCAGGTGCTAGATGATAGAGCAGCTAGGTGCTAGATGATGGAGCAGCTAGGTGCTAGATGATGGAGCATCTAGGCGCTAGATGATGGAGCAGCTAGGCGCTAGATGATGGAGCAGCTAGGCGCTAAATGATGGAGCAGCTAGGCGCTAGATGATGGAGCAGCTAGGCGCTAGATTATGGAGCAGCTAGGTGCTAGATGCTGGAGCAGCTAGGTGCTAGATGATGGAGCAGCTAGGTGCTAGATGATGGAGCAGCTAGGTGCTAGATGATGGAGCAGCTAGGTGCTAGACGCGGGGTGTAGAGAGCTACAGGCTATGGCACTTCAATAAAAAAAAATGTTTTATGTTTGGACTTTCTTTTATACAAATGCACATTTTCATTGCTTGCTAGTAAATTAATACATTTAAAAAAAGGTTGGATGTGTCTGACTAATCATTAATTCAAGGTTGTTCTAGCATGAGGCCTATATTGCACTAATGTTGTGTCAAATGGACTATGCACCAATCCTCTCCAACCTGGCATGGTATCATTAGATACAGAATATTTTCTTTATTTATAGACTAATCAAGGCTGACCAGGCCTGGTCCTGGCCGATATGCTGCCCTAGGAGATACAAAATACAGCATCGGCCAGCAATGCACTTTATTAATGCCCATGTGGTAGCCTACCGTTTGTAAAACAGCAAATTTATCATTTGGTTACAGAAATGTATGTTAATATATTAATTAATGTATTAATTGCAGTAATTTACCATTCTCATTCTCGGAGTGGAAACATTGTTTACAGAGTTCAAAACCTGCTACACTTATGAGAAAAAACGTTTGGTTTATTTCATACCATAATTTACACGCTGATCATGTCTAGTTTCTCTGTCCTGTTAATGTTGACAGAGCAGGCATACCTGGCCTGCTTCTTGCAAATGTCAAATGTAGGACAGTGTCCAGCACATTTTTTTCAAACAGTCAATGAAGTAGTTCATCACAGTATTTGAAAAATCTTTCCAACACTCTCCCATCGGTAATCAGAGTTGCTGGAGAATAGGCTATGGAGAAGTTGCATGTATTTGTCTCTATTTTAATGATTGTCAATTGTCTTCATACTATAGCATAGCCGTCCCATTCATACTTTTACTGTAAATTCATTATCTTAGAGCCTACTTTCAGGAAAACCTAATGTAGGCCTAGGTTTTAAGGAAAGGAGAAATATTTGCTTGTGTCTGACATACTCTGGTGGCTTTGATTGACGGGTGCTTTTACTGAGCTGTGCGTGTGTGAGTTTGCTGATTCTATTGATCTATAGGCCTATATGTTCATTCAGAAAGTTTCCTAAAGTAACCTGTCTGGACTCCATCTCTTTAATACCAATCAAACGCTCCTGTCATGAGTAGCTTAGGCTACATAATTTTTCTCAATGCGTCATCCTCTCTTGAAGAACAATGCTGTCATGACTGTCCACAAGAATCAACATAGAACGTGGGGTATGGTCAGAGCCGATCTATAGAACACTAATGTCATTTTGTTTATTATTCTGTGATGTCATTAAAAATGTTATACTGGAAATACTGTAACTTGGAAATGTATGAAGTGTCCATCCTATGCACTGTGCATGTAATATGAAAAATGATTAAAGTGTTTTTGTTAAGAGAGGGATGTGATTTTAGGAGCCATCAGAGAGAATTGTTTTAACATAAACTTTGCACAGTGACAAGTCACGCCCGTGAGTGAGGTCAGAGAACGTGTCGCCTGATGGAACCGCCCTTTCTAACAAACTGTACGAAATGATGAGCTGCAGCTGCACGTTTAAAGTGGTTTGAACGGTGAATCTCAACACGCGGTAGAGACCATAAACTAACCTCCCAGACAATCACTGGTACGGTTGATTAGCTGTCCTAAGTAAAATATCAAGATAAGCGAATTTAAGTGGGACCATTCTACTACACTGCTCAAACCATCGTATTACGCTACTCTCATCACCCCACTGGGAACCATCGACACGGCTGGCTAGCCTATCTTCAAAGAAGAATATTCAGGAGCGAATGGAAGGAAAATCAAATTTGTAGTTCTGTTGGGGACTACACAACAAGTCACCGGATACTGGACAACCACAAAGAAGGAGAAAAGGAAAAGACTTGTCGGAACCATTTTGGACAATCAGAGCCTTACAAGCGTGCCGCGAAAAGGCCCAACTCCCTTTCCAAGGCGGCCCTGTCCACTGAGAGAGATCCGGCGAACCAAGACATTTCACGTAAATACATTCATGATTTCTTACTGAAAGAGGGTGGCGGTTCGTGTGCAAAATATATGATTACTATAAGTGAGAGTAGTTTAAATGTACCAACGTTAAATGTCTCTGTCCCTCTCCATCTCTTCTGTAACAAGCAGCCATATTGTTGTCAGTCAGCTAGGAACCTGTTTTGAATGTATTAAGAGTGTGTGTTTATCCTGTGTTACCATTTAGTTAGCTAGTAAATAATTCATTCAACCAATTTGTGTAGTACTGAATCATAAGTAAGGCTCTGGTTTTTGCAGATGCAGGAGGTTACGACTGTTCTGAATTATGATATGATACGAGGTTATGATTAATAGTTGACTGTTTATTGATGTGATAGGTAAAGACCTTTTAGAGTTTCATTCAGGAGATGGTAACTCCTTAAAGAACCGTTCTCGCGGTGCCCCAAATCCTAATGAGTTAATTGTTACAAGATTCATTTAAATCGGGTAGCAATTAAACATAGTTGATTAGATAAATAACAGTCATCAGATTAATGTTAAAGTCAAGTCACGACAATGCCATCAAATGACTGCAGAAGCAGGGTTCGTGAAGTTATGTGAATATTTTGGGAAAACCCACCGGACTTCGTTTGAATGGTTTGTGGGTCGAAATAGGATCTGTATATGTATATGACGAGGACAAGCTAGGCATATATATATATATATATCTTTTGACTACGTTAATGTTGTGTCAATACGAAAATGCTACAGATCCTCTCCAACCAGGAATTTCTTAACTTGTTGATTAATATTTGTATGTAATAATCTGAATAATAATGAAATGCCATGATAATAACGAAGTGTAATGGCTTGTTTCAAATAGGTTTTATTAAGAAGCATATCCATGTAAACAAGTGTACAAACAGAATTGTGACCCCCTCCCCTGAACAGTTATGTTGGTGACCGTATACATTGGCCTGGCCAATTACTGTCACCTCTAATTCCAAGACTGTCACAGCCCTAGTGAGACATGTTGTGGTGGGCTGGACAATGACTCGGGTCCTCTGTTGTCTCCCTTCCAAAGGGCAAAGAACCTCTCACGTGGCCACAGCTGCTCCCATGCCTGCTCTCATTGGGTAAGAGGAGCATTGTCTGTGGCTCCTCCATAAACCCAACACAGAGGGAAGGTGGTGAACCAGATAAAGATGTGGGAGTGAGGGGGGAGGCGGAGGTGGAGGGACGGATTATTTGTGTGATAGTGACACCTGTGTGACCTTATGAGTTGTGGGAGCAGAGCTGTTCTCTTAAAGCAGCCTGCCACCTGTAAGGGTACACCTGCCCTGGTTGGGTAGACAGACTGGGGAGAGAGGGTGAAGGGGTTGGGGGGAGAGAGGGTGGGACGGGATTTGAGCGGGAGAGGGGGTAAGGGTCTGAAAACCAGCACCTGTTAAACCAATATGCCTGTTAAAAACCTGACGTGATGCCAGCAGAGCACAAACCCCAGGCACTTTAAAGTAATTTCTGTTTAATCTTCAAGGCTTCTAAATTTAATAGAATTAAACCTGCTGTCCCTTGAAAACAACACGACTGAAACCTGATCCTAAATCACCACTAATATACAGTAGCTGACATTTCCACATTCAGAACGTGACGCAACTCACCACCTCAGACACTTTAATCCTCAATGCCCTTTAAACAAGCTTCAAGTTCCTTGGTGTCCACATCAACAACAAGCTAGAATGGTCCAAACACGTGAAGAGGGCACAACAAAGCCTATTCCACCTCAGGAGACGAAAAAGATTTGGCATGGGTCCTGAGATCCTCAAAGGGTTCTACAGCTGCAACATCGAGAGCATCCTGACTGGTTGCATCACTGCCTGGTACGGCAATTGCTCCGCCTCTGACCACAAGGCACTACAGAGGGTAGTGCATACGGCCCAGTACATCACTGGGGCTAAGCTGCCTGCCATCCAGGACCTCTACACCAGGCGGTGTCAGAGGAAGGCCCTAAAAATTGTCAAAGACCCCAGCCACCCCAGTCATAGACTGTTCTCTCTACTACCGCATGGCAAGCGGTACCGGAGTGCCAAGTCTAGGACAAAAAGGCTTCTCAACAGTTTTTACCCCCAAGCCATAAGACTCCTGAACAGCTAATCAAATGCCTACCCGGACTTTTTGCATTGTGCATTGAAAGCATACTTACTAAGCTAGTAGAATTAAACCCAACACCTTTAAGAAGGCATACTTACCAAGCTAGTAGAATTAAACCCAACACCTTTAATTAGGGAGCAGAAATGTAAGGCGCCAAATTCAAAATCCAAAAGTTGAATTAAACATTCATCAACATACAAGTGTTGCATAGTCATCAAAAGCTCTGATTCTTGGCAATATCACAGCATTGTCAGATTTCAAAAAGGCTTTACGGCGAAAGCACAACATTTGATTGTTTGAGGATAGCACCCCACATATTTTCCACATTAGCATAAATTCATATCCAGCTCGGGTCACACAAAACCCATATAATAGCTAAAATAAATCCCTTACCTTTCGAAGAACTTCTGCTGAGAGCTTCCCAAGTGTCCAACGAAGACATCCAATGGTTCTTTTGTTAGAAAAAGTCAATTATTATATCCATAAGTCTCCGTTTGGTTGACGCGTTATGTTCAGAAAATCCAACGTCGAATCGCCCATTGAACCGTGAAGAGAACGAGTTCAAATATACCTATACACTTTTCCTAAACAAATCAAAGACCATTTATAATGCATCCTTAGCTATCCTTTTATGAATAATAGCGATAATATTTCACTCGGATGGTAACCTAAACGTTATAAAAGGAAAATACAGTGGGGCGCGCACACGGTCTCGCGCCCGTGAAATCTTGTTGACATCTGAGCTACCTCGACTATTTCCTGTTCCTATCCGTTCTGCTCACTGCAAGAGCTTCCAAACTCTGTATAAAGACTGTTGACCTCTGAGATTGCAGCCATAGGTACTGCAATCTCGGAGCTGGATGCCATTAAAATCAATAGGGAGAGTATCAAACAGAGCAAATGTCACAATTTTTTATATTCCCGGACAGAAATCTCTCGGGTTTTTGCCTGCCATATCAGTTATGTTATATTCACAGACATTATTTTAACACTTTTAGAAACTTCAGAGTGTTTCCTATCCAATAGTACTAATTATGTGCATATCCTATTTTCCGGGCCTGAGTGGCAGGCATTTTACTTTGGGCACGCCAGACTCTCCAAAACCGTCACCTCTGCTGCCGCTCCCTAAGAAGTTAAGAAGGAATACTTACCAAGCTAGTAGAATTAAACCCAACACCTTTAAGAAGGTATACTTACCAATCTAGAAAAATTAAACCCAACACCTTTAAGAAGGCATACTTATCAATCTAGAAAAATTAAACCCAACACCTTTAAAAATGCATACTTACCAAGCTAGTAGAATTAAACCCAACACCTTTAAGAAGGCATACTTACTACGCTAGTAGGATTAAACCCAAGCTTTACCCTGTAGCTGGGCTTATAACACAATATAACACACTTAGGTAGCCTACACACACTGCATGCATGGAAGATCATCATTCATTCCTCTCTCACCCACACACACACAAACACACACACACACACACACACACACACACAATGTTCTTATTTTGTTACCATGATGACGGGATGTGACTAACATCATTCTCTCCATGTCCAGAGAAGACAGAAGACTAAAACCCAAATACCCTGTCACTGTATCTCCCCTTAACATGAGAACACACACACGCACACACACACACTCGCACACACACGTACACGCATACACACATACACACAGCACTTGCTACTCCACCATCAGCAGACTCAGTAATTATATAAGAACACTGAGACAGTCCGCTCTTATATAAGAACACTGAGACAGTCCGCTCTTATAATAGCTCCTAACTGAAACACACTTAAAGGGGAATTTCACCCTGGCCCTGCCATGGCATATATTCATTACTATATTAACAACATGACTTTTTTATAGTAAATATCAACATTATCCACAAGCTACAACTAGCACCTTGTAGTTTCACTGGTAGAATCGGGAAGTTTTGACTGTTTATTCCTCTGCTCATAGCGACTGCAGATACCGCCCGCTAAGGTAGATGGCATTGTGAACAAACAACACACAGCCACCTCAGAACTTCTGCGGGCACAATTTTATTTTCATCATGCTTGTGTGGTGTTCTGTGCCTGGCTGTGATAATTACAAACAAGCGTGAAAATGAGATTTACCGCGATGCTGCCAGTGGCTTGCGGCTATCAAGAACGATGCGCCTTACGGTGACCAAAGATTATTAGAGGGATGTTCAGGCTGAACTGATGTGATGGGGAATCCATTTCGACAACAGCTGAGTAACGTCAGTCAAAGATGGAAAAAAATCTGTTTGTTCATTCTTTCACAACAAAACTGAGCATTCTCGATTAGAGGTAACCTAACATGATTTAGCTGATGGCTTTGAGTTCAATACAGGACTGTAATGCAAGCTAGCTAGCTAACGTTACAGTCCTGTATTGAACTCAGAAAGCCATCAGCTGAATCATATAGCTATCTTTTTTGGTATACACAATCAATCTCGTCTATGCTAGACTACCTTCAGCAGCAGATTAAACATGTTTGTTTGTTCTATCCTTGACTGACGTTACTAAAAATGTAGTTGTCGATATAGCTAACAGTCTATTTGTCTGTTGGTAGCAATGATGAATGTGTATCGTCTATGGTTGGTTAGTTAGTTCTCAGCCAGCCTTAGCTGGCTAGCAATCTTGCTGCCAATTTAGTGACACTAGTTAGCTAACAGTAAGCTGACAATATTGAAATGTCCATGTTAGATGTGCTTAGCTAGCCAGTCTAATAGAGATCAATACAATTAGTGGGGTAGTTAAATTGTGAATTGTTGTGTATTTTGCTGTAGATGGTACCAAGATGTGCTTCCAACCCCTAGCTCTGCACAAATTGAAGGGAAGATGGCAAAAATATTTACAAGCTGACGGCTAAGATAGCTCAATTTACAGTAAGCACGGCATAAACATGAATTTGGTAGTGTTCAGTGTCGTGTAATCATGGATGCTAAGGGAAGCCAGGCTTCCTCAAAAAAATTACCAAGGAAAACATTTAAAAAACATAAAATAATGTATCTTTCGTCTCTCTGTTTCATAATATTCCTTCAATTCGCAAGAATTGTATCTCACCGGATAAAGAATCAGAGCGAGCAAAACAGCGCCCCTCTGATTCTAAATGTGTAGGCCATCTATCTGATACCGTCTGGTCCAAACGAGTATGACATTGTTGCCGCCCATAGCATTGAATGCAAGGGAATCCAGCGAGCATTTGGCCTCCCTTGATAACAAAAAAAGGAGTATAAAATTATAGCCAATCAGCGTTGAGCTTAACTGAGTGAGCTCAACTGTGAAATGGTCCTGGAGTAAAAAAAGAAAGAAAAAAAGTGTCAAGGGAAGCCATCTTAGATTTGGCTTGTCTCCTATTAAATCACATTGAGAACATACGTCACTGACAGAAACAACTGGAACTGTTGTCCTAGCTAAAACTGGCCCTTTACTAAATTAGCCATGAATAGAGATAGGGATTTGGACTTGTGGTTTTACTTAATTCTCTGTACTGGCCAATGATTATAACGCACATTCTGATCCAACCATTAATTCCTACCTTGTTTTGCCCCTGGCCTGAGAGGATGGTTCAATATGTAGCTAGATGTAGAAGGATAATGTTAACTAGCTAACGTTGCCCATGAATGGAAGTTAGGCTAGCGAGCATGGATTTTAGCCAGGTAGCCTATAGGACAACACAAAATAAGTGTTTACTGTATCACAGAGTGATAGTCCGTGAAAACATGAGAGGAGGATGGCATTGCCGTTTCTCTACAAGTAGGGTGAGTCAACATGTTTTTCTACTTACGCGAATGCACACACACACACACACACACACACACAGAAATCAGAACCATGGACAGCCACATCATTTTTAGCTTATGTTGGTTGGACTAAATTGTTTTTCTTATATTTTAGTTGTCACTGTATTAGACTAAGCATAGGTGATTTAATGATGTTGAAATGTTGAAGTTGAAATGGTGCTGTAATAGTGGAGGCAGCTCCTGTTTTCTTTACGACTTGCTGTTACTCTCTGTGGTTCTAAATCAATAGTTGTTTAGTGGTCTGAAAATGTGGGAAACATTAACTTGCTTCACCATGCTGTGGATCATGTAACTGTCTGTTACATGCAATATGTTTTGAGGACCTCACCGGACAGAGGTTGCTCTCCAGGGTTGTGATAAAACAAAGGTGTGGTTGAATTTATTCTGCCACTGTGTCTTCTTATTGTTTCGGGCCTTTAGGCCCTTATATCACGGTGTCAAGGCATGTGAATTAACATATTTTGGAGCAAACACTATTATCACAACACATAGGTTGTAATATGGCTTTTTCTTTGTATGGTTTGTGTTTGTGTTATCAGGTTACAGGTGGTTAGAGGTAGCCTGAGGACCACAGAGTACCTTCCAGACCATGTCATCAATTTAGTCTACCCCTCTTCTCTTTGTAAAACTCAGGTTATCTGGAGTCCTTCCACAGGCCCTGTTGAAAAATACCCCAAAGCGGTGGCATTTTGGGTACACGAGCATTGAGGGAGCGGACATGGAGTTGCGGTTATGGAGCACAACAAGATTGTGGGACAGAAAGGTATAAAATCAAGGCTACAACAGTAATGACACAACCACTACATGCTTCTCTCTGTAGATTCTCACAACACAATACAAAGACACGTCTACAGAAGTCCCCTGCCAAGGGCTGCTATTGACAAGAATGATCTGTCAAAGTCAAAGGGCTGGGGGAGCTTTACGGACAGCACTTTTAGATGAGGAAAAGGGTTTTTGGTAAGGCAGGGTTGAACTTAGACAATACATGTATTGTTGTGTATGAGAACGATTGAGAGGTGCCATTTCTCTTCAATCTCCCATACACAACAATTCATAGCGTGTAAGAACTGCCCTCCTAAGACTTTTCACACATTCTTTAGCCCCCTCTAGCCCCATTTACTTTGTTGAATGATCTTTCCTCTCAAAAGCAGCTCCGAATGTCCCTCATTGGCCCTAAACAATATGTTAGCCTGTCCCATTCGGTTGATCCCTTTACCAACAAAGACGTGTTGCCCTACATCCCTTCCACTAAAAGTGTAAAATGCTAACACCACAATCATGTCTTTCCAGGAGAACACCATTGCCAGTCTACCGAAGCCAGATAAAGAACTATGGCTGCGTTTACACAGGCAGCCCACTTTTTATCATTTTTCACTAATTGGTCTTTCATCATCTGTTCAGGTGGCTGGTCTCAGACGATCCCGCTGGTGAAGAAGCCGGATGTGGAGGTCCAGGGCTGTAGTAGTAATACGTGGTCTGCGGTTGTGAGGCTGGTTGGACGTACTGCCAAATTCTCTAATGGTAGAGAAATGGGCTTATGGTAGAGAAATGGGCTTATGGTAGAGAAATTAACATTAATTGAGACATCTGTGGCATTGTGTTGTGTGACAAAACTCCACATTTTAAAGGTAGCTATTATTGTCCCCAGCACAAGGTGCACCTGTGTAATGATCATGACACTTAATCAGCTTCTTCATATGCCATACCTGTCAGGTGGATGGATTATCTTGGAAAAGGATAAATACTCACTAACAGGGATATAAACAAATTTGAGAGAAATATGCTTTTGTGCGTATATAGCATTTCTGGCACATTTTATTTCAGCTCATGAAACATGGGACCAGCACTTTACATGTTGCGTTTATATTTTTGTTCAGTATAGATTTGAATTCAGTGAAACTCAATGAAATGACAGCGCATTCGGAAAGTATTCAGACCCCTTCACTTTTCCCATATTTTGTTACCCTCAAAACTTGTGACATTGTGTTGTGTGACAAAACTGCACATTACAGAGTGGCCTTTTATTGTCCCCAGCACAAGGTGCAAATGTGTAACTATAATGCTGTTTAATCAGCTTCTTGATATGCCACACATGTCAGGTGGATGGATTAGTTTGGCAGAGGAGTACCGTCTTGCATTGTATGATTTTGTTTTGTTGACCTTGTTTTTGCTTTCTCATTTGCCTAGCAGTCCTTTTTCATCAACGTTTAATATCAAGGTTTAATATCGAGGTCTAATATTGAGGTCTAATATCAAGGTCTAATATCAAGGTCTAATATCAAGGTCTAATATTAAGGTCTAATATTATGTATGCTTTGGAATAATTTTTCACTAACAGGGATGTAAAGAAATGAAACATAGGACCAACCCTTTGCATTTATAGTTTTGTTCAGTGTATATTTCGGTGAACATATCGGAATCGGCCGATATTAGCTAAAAATGCCAACATCGGTATCGGGCGATGTCTAGTTTAATGCCCCGATGTGCAAAACCGATGTCAAAGCTGACGTGCATACCTATATAACGTAGCTACATGACGTAATGACGCCACGTAAAAATGTTATGCTTGCAACACATAATTCCTAAACTAGCCCACAATGTCTGCTGTGTGGATCGAGCAGTCATTTGAAAGAGTAAGAAAATTTCAGCGAGACAACTCAAAGGCAAATTATCATTATTGTCAAGATAATGGAATTCATTGTCCTTGACAATCAACCGTTCTCTGTCGTGGGTGATGTTGGCTTTCGCTGACTGGTCGAGCACCGGTACACACTACCAAGTGCGCTATTTTTCAGATGTTGCCCTACCGGAGTTACACAGTAATATCGTCACTGCTATTAGCTTTACGACATACATACTATGGAACGCCATTTGGGTCTTTGCGTGTCAAAAAATATATAATAGCACTGTCAAAGCTGTACAAAAAAGTCTGCAAACAAGCAAACACCGGCCAAGAACGATGTGTTTACAATACAGCGTTGGTAATAAAGCATAATTTGTTTGACCGCAACTTCTGGGGTAGCTAACTTTAGCTTGGTACCTAGCTTGCACCACTATAATCAGCCTGAAAACAATGACCAGTAGAACCTGCAGTCATTTTCATTATTCTTAGCAATGATTTAGGAATCCTTGTGTGGAGTATGGAGATGAGGTAGTTGGATGGGCTATTTACAGATGGGCAATATACAGGTGCAGTGGTCTGTGAGCTGCTCTGACAGCTGGTGCTTGAAGTTAGTGAGGGAGATATGAGTCTCCAGCTTCAGTGATTTTTGCAGTTCGTTCCAGTCATTGGCAGCAGAGAACTGGAAGGAAAGGCGGCCAAAGGAGGAATTGGCTTTGCCCAAAGCTAACGTTATAAGCAGCCACCTAGCTTCATCTGGCTAGTGAGGCTCGACCGGACCGGTTATGTGTTATGAAGCTAGCCACAATAAGGATTAGGCACAATAGTAGAATTTGCGGTTTGCCTTCAAAATAAAAGTATGGCATAATTGTACTATTTGTATTCATTTGCATCACTGTCAATTAAGTACTTTTATTTTGAAGGCAAACCGCAAATTCTACTATTGTGCCTAATCCTTATTGTGGCTAGCTTCATAAAACATAACCGGTCCGGTCGAGTATGGCATAATTGTACTATTTGTATTCATTTGCATCACTGTCAATTAAGTACTTTTATTTTGAAGGCTAAACGCAAAGTCCACTATTGTGTCTTAACCTTATTGTGGCTAGCTTCACATAGATGGGTCCGACCACCATTAATCAAATAAGAACTGTCTTATAAATTATGGTTATTTTAGATGATGGCACCTAGCTATATAGTTAGATAACACCATACTACCCTCCAAACTCGTAATTAAGCTCGAGACCCTAGGTCTCGACCCAGCCCTCTGCAACTGGGTCCTGGACTTCCTGACGGGACGGCCCCAGGTGGTGAGGGTAGGAAATAACATCTCCACCCCGCTGATCCTCAAAACTGGGGCCCCACAAGGGTGTGTTCTCAGCCCTCTCCTGTACTCCCTGTTTACCCATGACTGCGTGGCCAAGCACGCCTCCAACTCAATCATCAAGTTTGCTAACGACACTACAGTGGTAGGCTTGATTACCAACGATGAGACGGCCTACAGAGAGGAGGTGAGGTGTCAGGAAAATAACCTCTCACTCAACGTCAACAAAACTAAGGAAATGATCATGGACTTCAGGAAACAGCAGAGGGAGCACCCCCCTGTCCACATCGACGGGACAGTTGTGGAGAAGGTGGAAAGTTTTAAGTTCCTCGGCGTACACATCACGGACAAACAAATGTTCCACCCACACAGACAGCGTGGTGAAGAAGGCGCAACAGCGCCTCTTCAACCTCAGGACGCTGAAGAAATTCTGAGAGCATTCGAGAGCATCCTGTCGGGCTGTATCACCACCTGGTACGGCAACTGCTCCGCCCACAACCGTAAGGCTCTCCAGAGGGTAGTGAGGACTGCACAACGCATCACCGGGGATAAACTACCTGCCCTCCAAGACACCTACACCACCCGATGTCACAGGAAGGCCAAAAAGATAATCAAGGACAACAACCACCCAAGCCACTGCCTGTTCACCCTGCTATCATCCAGAAGGCAAAGTCAGTACAGGTGCATCAAAGCTGGAACCGAGAGACTGAAAAACAGCTTCTATCTCAAGGCAGTTCGTTCCAGTCTGTTAAACAGCCACCACTAACATTGAGTGGCTGCTGCCAACATACTGACTTAAATCTCTAGCCACTTTAATAATTAAAAAGTGGATGTAATAAATGTATCACTAGCCACTTTAAACGATGCCATTTATATAATGTTTACATATCCTACACTACTCATCTCACAAAACAGCACAGCAAGTAAGTGAAAGAAATAGGTTTTGATTATGTTTTACTGGTAATGGGGACATACGTAAATGCCAACAAAATAACTTTTTGGTCAGTGTTTGTGTGTAACCTTTATTTAACTAGGCAAGTCAGTTAAGTTAAGAACAAATTCTTATTTACAATGACGGCCTACCCCCGGGCCAAACCCGGACGACGCTGGCCCAATTGTGCGCCGCCCTATGGGACTCCAAATCACGGCCGGATGTGATACAGCCTGGATTCGAACCAGGGACTGTAGTGACACCACTTGCACTGAGATGTAGTGCCATAGACCGCTGTGTCCATGTGCGTGTGTTAACTATTTAACTGGACGAGAATGCTTAAAAGGCATTCTATCGGGTTTTCTGGCAAGGAAAATATCAGATATCGGTATCAGCCAGAAATGTAATATCGGTGCATCACTATATAAAGTATATTTTTCATGTGAATGCTGTATATAAAACTACCATGTATGTAAAATGTAATATGTAAAATATATGTATATGTAACAAAAAAAAGGCTGGTCAAAAATTCTCTGTGCTACACAAAAAGTATCTATCCTGTAACTCCCAGTAAAGGATACCAAAATTATTGGGTTAAATCACATTGTCTGGTGTAACAATCTGTAGCGAAGAGAACTGGTGGTCATGATAAAATTGCCATTCAAAAAGAACATACAGTAAGAGAATACGGTATGGTCAGTGTAGTAAAGTTCAGGGAATACTCGTAAAGCTGTGGGAGGAATGTTGTCATGATCAATCTGCCATTCAGCTCCTTATGAGTCATCTGCTGGTAATCCAGCCTAATGTCTAATCCCTCGAGAGGGATACAGTTCACGGAATACAGTCCTGCTACAACGACACACGCAGGCAAAGGAATTATGTTTCACACTCTAGAATACACTCTAGAATACAAGAAGGCACCACACGCTATTGTCTGTAAAACAAAAAAAGATAATAAATTATACTCTTGTACAGTTGAACAACAGTTGAACTGTGCCAGCAGAACATCAACATTAGGGTAGACTAGCTGAACATGTGCACAGGCACAGGGATTTCATTTACAAAAATATCTTGCCTAACAGAAAGAAATATGGCATAACCCTCAACTTTTGCTCAGTGACCAGACAGTATAAATGAGCCTAGGTAGGTAGGCAGACAGTATCTACCTACAGCCATGTCTATCAGGCATGCTTAGGCAAATATTTTTGGGGAGATTTACAATAGTATATTGTTATATTATTGTTTCTCCTAATTTAGCTAGCTAGCTGACTGGATATAAATAATACTTATTTACATCTGTTTGAAATCCTATTTTGCGTCATGGCTATCATTTTGTGAGATTGAAATACTTCCACTGTCATCAGGTTGCCCATTCCCTTAATGCTATCACTGCATTTTCTACTGCATCAGGATTCAAACTGAATGTTTCTAAATGTGAAATCTTATGTCTATTTGACTCTGATGATAAAGAAATAGAAAATATTCCTGTTAAGGACTGAATTAAATATTTAGGAATTCATCTGTCAGAAAATCATTTAGTCAGACAACATGTGAATTTCTCTCCTAAAATTAAGAAAACCAAAAATATATTTAATAATTGGCTACAAAGAGATGTTTCTATACTTGGGAGAGTACTTCTGTCCAAGGCAGAGGGACTGTCTCGTTTTGTGTACCCCTCATTGTCTTTATTTGTAAATCCTTCTACTTCTAAAGAGATCAATGAGACCTTTCTTGACTTCATCTGGAAAAATAAGTCTCACAAACTAAAAAAATCTGTCCTTTCTAATAAACGAGCTGAAGGCGGTCTGGAAGTGCTGGATTGTTTCCTGCACAATTTTTCTTCACATAAAGCTCTTTTGTGGTATAATTCAGACATAACTGTAAGGAATAAGTCATTGTTCTACCCCAACTGACATGAGAGGAATATTGACTTTGTCCTTGATGTTTTCGACAACAGGGGTAATATTCTTACATATGAACAATTTATAACATTGAAAGAGTTCCCAATACCTTTCAGAGAGTTTAATTCTGTGGTCAAAGCCATTCCCAGTGGGCTTACTACACTAATAAAAACTCATCTTAGCTTTGGTAATGATCACAAAGCTTATCCAGAACTCAGATTGGAAGGCGTGGGCTTACTTGAGAAATTTTGTTGTAATAAATATATAAGACAATATCTTCATTCACAAAACAAACTTACACCGAGAGGAAAATCTTTCTGGAACATGCTTATTCCTGACATTGTCTGGAAAAATGCATGGTTAAGGCCTTAAAAATATTGTATACCAAACAAAATTAAGGAAGTGCACTTTAAAGTTTTACATAAGATATATCCATGTAATTATATGTTATCCAAATTCATGGCTATTGATGATATCTGCGTTTTCTGTGAAAAAGAAGGTGAAAATCTGTCTCATTTGTTTTTTGAATGTAAAATTTGTGTCAGAATTTTGGGAAAACCTTGCAAAATACTTATTTACCATTATGACATGAAAGATGTAATATGTTACTATTGTAATGATAACAAGACCATTGAAATGATTGTGAATTTTTTTATTCTTGTTGGAAAATACTTTATACACAAACAAAAATTCCAAAATTCTACACCAAAATTACACATTTTTGATTGAATTTAACTATCTTATTAAAACATTAACCCTAGTGAATAACAACAAGAATAACATCTTCCTGAATCATTATAATAAGATTTTTTCAGAGCGAGTACAATTGCACAAAACTATTATTATTTTTTTATTACTGCATTGATAATCTTTGTATGTTTTAGTATTTTCACGTTAATACCTGCATTCTGTTTTGTATGATGTAACAATGTAAATAAAATATATATATAAATAAATACAAATAAAAATACTTCAGCGGTCATGACCATAACCAATGTCAACCCTCGTCAATTAAGTTACATAGCTAGCTAGTAAAATGACTTAGTTGCTTGATGTTACTCGTCTGCTACCAAGTTACAAGCGCGAGGTGTGGCGCATAACAAGTTGGCAGGCGCCAGGCGAACTAGATAGCCAATTCCAGTCATGTGCTATCATTTGCTGCTGAACCTAGCTTTAAGTGGCTGGTTGTAGCTTGCTGTTTTGACTTGAGTCTGACTCGAGTCACATATTTGATGACTTGAGACTTGACAGAAAATAAAATAACTTGAGATTTGACTTGGTGCTTCAAAACCGTCGGCTCGACTTTGACTTGAGACTGATGACTTGAAATGATCTAGCCAGATTTTATAATGTTTCTTCAATAATTTTGTGGCACAGAGTCCACATGGTTTACGCTACAGGCAGTAGTCGTAGCATCGCCCGGGCAAAACAAACCTGGTTGGCTCGTGAAACGCACACTCTGCACTCTGTTTGGACCAGTAAACTGTCAATCAACACAGGTCGGGTGAGCTTGTGAACAGATGTTTTGATGATTTGCTGTACAGAGCTATAGGATCTAGTGCAGCGCAAACGTCAACTTGTAGGATTGCCATAATAAATACATTTGGGTGATCAAGAATATGAACTGTTAACTTTGCAAGCTCATCAGCAATGGAGCAACAATTACTAGCATATGCCTACTGGTCCTTTGTTATGTAACAATTGCTTTACATTGATAATTTACTTATGAAGCTTGCATTTGGAATTTGTTGTTAAATGAATTATTACTGCGGCGAGGACGCACCATAGGAGCGGCTCTTCACTCGCGCTCTCCAAACTCCCACCAGTGGAGAGGTTCTCTTTTCTCATGTTGATAAAGTATATTTTTGCTATTGCTTTCACATTTTTAAATTATATAGGCCCTATGTGGTGAATCTGTATTCCATTTAATACTACACTAGTTTCATCATTATATCCCCTACTGTTGATTGCAACACGTAGACATTTCTGTTTCATGTTTATAGTTAACTATTTCTTACCCTGCTCGGAGTTGGCGCGATGTTTATAGTGCACATGAACAGTTCCCAAGACTCATGAGGTACACGTTCTGTTTATTTAATTCAATGTATGGTTTCCTTTGTTCATATTTCTTGGGTTATGTTGGAGTTCCGTGTGTCTGAGTCATTCAGGTTGTGCGTAATAGGAGCTCGCCCCTCAGAGCGCATAGAAACAGGCTACGTGGCCTGCGCTCCACACTTTGGAGTCAGAAGAACGTTGAATAAGAGAAAACAATTGTTCCACATATGCATGGTGTTGAAATATCATGAATACTCATTAAGTCTGATTAAGAGTAATGTACCAATGTAACAATGGATGTAGAAATTGCCTTTTACATTGTAGAACCAGTTTATTGGTTATAATTGCCAGTTGGGTAATTGTATGGTTCTGGGGGCTGAGTGCTTATATTATCTAGGTCTACCTGTTTGAGTTCCTGTTAGACAGATTCCATTTGGTTTCTCAAGGGGAGGTGGTACAATCTTGCACTCTACCTGTGTCCGTTCAGATAGGATAGGTTAAGCCTGATACAGAGGCTGTTTGTTTTTGGCTACTGCCGTGTATATTTGGTAAATCTACCAGTATATTTTGTATGATATGATACTTTCACCATTGGATCACCAAGACCAGTAATTAAATCTGCACTCTGAGCACGTCAACCTGCCTTGCCTTCAGCTGACTTCATGCCCTTATGACAACTACAAGGTCAATATTTTTATTAGCCTATGTAATTGTAAAATATGTTTTAGATAAAATAATCAAAATAGCTGTCTGGTAGCCTCAATAAATAGACAAAGATTTATAGATTTTTTATTTTCTTTTTTACTCAAGACTTGACTTGAAAACTTGTGACTCGACACGACTTGCTCCTAGAATGCACGACTTGGACTTAACTCGAGTCTTGACCCGTTCTACTTGAGACTCTACTTCAGACTCGGACGTTGTGACTTGAGACTTGCTTGTGACTCTAATAATAGCGACTTGGTCACATCTCTGGGTAGCCATATCTAAGACTAAAAAGAGAAAAAGTTTTATAATTGAGATACAAAAGATCTCAGATTGTAAAACCTATTCTATTTTTAGTCATAGATATGGCTACCAGTAGTTGTTTAGGTAACTTAGCTAGCTAGCTAAACAGCAAAACAGAAAAATATTTGGATTTCCCCCCACTGTAACACAGTACTATGTTAACCAGTAATACACAATATGGGTTTCAGTAGATAAACTACAGTTAGCTAGCTAGGAAGGTGGCTTGCAGTAAAAATAACTTACTTATCTAGGCAGCGTATTTGTCATCTGCCCTCTTGGTGCTGGCATCGACTAGGAGCTTCTAATGTTAGCTAAATCCAACTCTTTGTTTCGAATCCACTTTGCTATATTCCGGTTGAAACATGTATGGTTGAATGTAACCATGGAGATAATAGAACATCCAAACATTATCCATCTTAGAATTCGTGTTGATAAGAGGACTTACTTGAAGCTATTGCTTCTGGTCAGTACATTCAGTTTGGCCCAAAGGATTGTGTTGTTAGTGTACGCCTCCTTTTCAAAAAAGCCCGCCTTGGGGGAGGGACGGGGACCTGAGCACGAAGCACCTCCCAACACAAGTTGTGGTAATCAGAGACTGTAAAAAATGTTTCTGCTTGTATATTTAGCAATGAATCCGCCGATAAGAACATTGCTGAAAGATGTCCAATGGCTCCATCGAACAAAGAGAACCATATCTACACGCACAAAATTGTATAGTGCGATAGCCTTCACAAAATGCCACAAAGCAGGACTACATTTATTTTTAGCCCCCATCAATACACTGGAAGCTGTCATAGGGTGTATCATTCAGCGCGATTACCCCAGACCTTCCATTCCTCCTGGGCAGTTATGTGTGAAACACATCTCACTGTCCTAGAAATACCTCGGACATGATGAAAACAAGCCTAGATTCCCCCAGGGTGAAATCCCCCTTTAAAGAATTCTACTTGAAACACACTTCTACACTTTTAACTGACACATCTCTACAGTGTACTTGACACAAACTTTATGAACACTTCTTATGATCACACACTTCTGCATGAGTGGAGTGCAGTACGGCAGTGGAAAGTTGTGCAGAGATAGATAGGCCTCAGCGATAACAACAAGCTCTCATACTTTGAGATTTCACACATTCTGAGAGGTTTTCTCTGGGTATCATTGTGTGTCGCTTTAAAGTCATTTACCCACTTAATCCTCCCACCACACACAAGCAGATATAATCTGATATTCAGGAACATCCTTCAGAAACAGGCCTTCCGGGGAGTGATTTCAGTGAGACACCAGGAGGATGTCAAAACTCATCACTGTCACAACTTGTGTGTGTGTGTGTGTGTGTGTGTGTGTGTGTGTGTGTGTGTGTGTGTGTCTTCCCACTCCAACTCTTCAACGATCAAATCAAATTTTATTTGTCACATGCGCCGAATACAACAGGTGTAGACCTTACCGTGAAATGCTTAGTTACAAGCCCTTAACCAACAATGCAGTTCAAGAAATAGAGTTAAGAAATAATTTACTAAATAAACTAAAGTGAAAAAAATAAAAAGTCAAAAAGTAACAAGAAAATTACATAACAATAACCAGGCTATAAGTAAGGAGGAGAGAACAGAGGACAGTATGCTGTGTTAGGTTTGAGAGAACAGAGAGAACAGTGTGCTGTGTTAGGTTTGAGAGAACAGAGAGAACAGTCTGCTGTGTTAGGTTTGAGAGAACAGAGAGAACAGTGTGCTGTGTTAGGTTTGAGAGAACAGAGAGAACAGTCTGCTGTGTTAGGTTTGAGAGAACAGAGAGAACAGTCTGCTGTGTTAGGTTTGAGAGAACAGAGAGAACAGTCTGCTGTGTTAGGTTTGAGAGAACAGAGAGAACAGTCTGCTGTGTTAGGTTTGAGAGAACAGAGAGAACAGTCTGCTGTGTTAGGTTTGAGAGAACAGAGAGAACAGTCTGCTGTGTTAGGTTTGAGAGAACAGAGAGAACAGTCTGCTGTGTTAGGTTTGAGAGAACAGAGAGAACAGTCTGCTGTGTTAGGTTTGAGAGAACAGAGAGAACAGTGTGCTGTGTTAGGTTTGAGAGAACAGAGAGAACAGTCTGCTGTGTTAGGTTTGAGAGAACAGAGAGAACAGTCTGCTGTGTTAGGTTTGAGAGAACAGAGAGAACAGTGTGCTGTGTTAGGTTTGAGAGAACAGAGAGAACAGTGTGCTGTGTTAGGTTTGAGAGAACAGAGAGAACAGTGTGCTGTGTTAGGTTTGAGAGAACAGAGAGAACAGTGTGCTGTGTTAGGTTTGAGAGAACAGAGAGAACAGTATGCTGTGTTAGGTTTGAGAGAACAGAGAGAACAGTGTGCTGTGTTAGGTTTGAGAGAACAGAGAGAACAGTATGCTGTGTTAGGTTTGAGAGAACAGAGAGAACAGTCTGCTGTGTTAGGTTTGAGAGAACAGTGTGCTGTGTTAGGTTTGAGACTGAAGGACCCCTCCACTGCTTGTTTCTGTGTGAGCTATGTGCTGCTGGTCAGAGATAGATAGGCCTCAGCGATAACAACAAGTACAGCTCTCATACTTTCTGAGAATTCAGACATTCTGAGAGGTTTTCTCTGGGTATCATTGTGTGTCACTTTAAAGTCATTTACCCACTTAATCCTCCCACCACACACATGCAGACACAATCTGATATTCAGGAACATCCTTCAGAAACAGGCCTCCCGGGGAGGGATTTCAGTGAGACACCAAGAGGATGTCAAAACTCATCACTGTCACAACTCGTTTTGTGCATCTTCCCACTCCAACTATCTCCATCGGTATACGGTCTCTGCCTTTTAAATACAGCTCATATTTTTCCCAAGGGCTTTGTCAATCCTGTGGATTGAAGTCTTGCCTAAGAATCAGGAGAATTTCACCATCAGGGCTGTCATTAAGGGAGGTAAGGTGGGTTTGTTGTTATGGATTTCTTCTTGTAGTAGCATTCTGACTGATATGAAAGAAGAGCGGACACTATTAAACAAGATGATTGTCCCCTGGCTTCACCCAAAGAAATAATCAACATGAAACATTCTGTGTGAAAGAGAGATATGGAAAGAGAAAGAGACAGAAATAAAGATATGGAGCGAGAAATAGAGAGAAAGAGAGACAGATAAAGATATAGAGAGAGAAATAGAGAGAAAGAGAGACATAAATAAATATATGGAGAAAGAAATAGAGAGAGATATGGAGAGGAATATAGAGAGATACGGAGAGGAATAGAGAGAGATACGGAGAGGAATAGAGAGAAAGAGAGACATAAATAAAGATATGGAGAGGAAGAGAACGAGATACAGAGAGGAAGAGAGAGAGATAGATACGGAGAGGAAGAGAGAGAGATACAGAGAGGAATAGAGAGAGATACAGAGAGGAAGAGAGAGAGAGAAAGAGAGACATAAATAAAGATATGGAGGGGAAGAGAGCGATACGGAGAGGAATATAGAGAGAGATACGGAGAGGAATATAGAGAGAGATACGGAGAGGAATAGAGAGAGAGATACGGAGAGGAATAGAGAGAGAGATACGGAGAGGAATAGAGAGAGAGATCTCAAATCTGACCATAATTCTATACCCGATTCCTGCTTACAAGCAAAAAATAAAGCAGGAAGTACCAGTGACTCGCTCAATACAGATGTATTGTGGTCAGATGAAGCGGATGCTACGCTACAGGACTGTTTTGCTAGCACAGACTGGAATATGTTCCGGGATTCATCCAATAGCATTGAGGAGTATACCACAGTCATCAGCTTCATCAATAACTGCATCGATGACGTCATCCTCACAGTGGCCGTACGTACATATCCCAACCAGAAGCCATGGATTACATGCAACATCTTCATTGAGCTAAAGGCTAGAGCTTCCGCTTTCAAGGAGCAGGACACTAATCCGGACGCTTATAAGAAATCCCGCTATGCCCTCAGACTAACCATCAAACAAAGCGTCAATACAGGATTAAGATTGAATCCTACTACACCGGCTCTGGCACTCGTCGGATGTGGTAGGGCTTGAAAGCTATTACGGACAACAAAGAGAAACCCAGGCGCAAGCTGCACAGTAATGCGAGCCTGCCAGACTGGCTAAATGCCTTTTATGCTCGCTTCAAGGCAAGCAACACTGAAGCATGCACGAGAGCCCCAGCTGTTCTGGATGACTGTGTGATAATGCTCTCGGTAGCCGATGTGAGCAAGACCTTTAAACAGGTCAACATTCACAAAGCCACGGGGCCAGATGGATTACCAAGACGTGTACTCAAAGCATGCTCGGACCAACTGGCAAGTGTCTTCACTAACATTTTCAACCTCTCCCTGTCCTAGTCTGTAATACCTACATGTTTCAAGTAGACCAATATAGTCCCTGTGTCCAAGGAAGCGAAGGTAACCTGCCTAAATGATTACCGCCCCGTAGCACTCATGTCGGTAGGCATGAAGTGCTTTGAAAGGCTGGTCATGGCTCACATCAACAGCATCCTCCCAGATACCCTAGACCCACTCCAACTCGCATACTGCCCCAACAGATGACGCAATCTCAATCGCACTCCACACTGCCCTTTCCCACCTGGACAAAAGGAACACCTATGTGAGAATGCTGTTCATTGACTACAGCTCAGCGTTCAACACCATAGTGCCCACGAAGCTCATTACTAAGCTAAGGACCCTGGGACTAAACACCTCCCTCTGCAACTGGATCCTGGACTTCTTGACGGGCCGTCCCCAGGTGGTAAGGTTGGGCAACAACACATCTGCCGCGCAACACTTGGCCCCCTCAGGGATGCGTGCTCAGTCCCCTCCTGTACTCCCTGTCACCCACGACTGCGTGGCCCAACACGACTCCAACACCATCATTAAGTTTGCTGATGACACAACAGTGGTAGGCCTGATCACCGACAATGATGAGACAGCCTATAGGGAGGAGGTAAGAGAACGGACATTGTGGTACCAGGACAACAACCTCTCCCTCAATGTGAGCAAGACAAAGGAGCTGATCGTGGACTACAGGAAAAGTGGAGTGGTTGAAAACAAGTTTTAATGACTCCAACCTAAGTGTATGTAAACTTCTGACTTCAACTGTATGTATGTATGTATGTATGTATGTATGTACAGTTGAAGTCGGAAGGAAGGAGACGCGTTCTGTCTCCTAGAATGAATGTACTTTGGTGCAAAAAGTGCAAATCAATCCCAGAACAACAGCATAGGACCTTGTGAAGATGCTGGAGGAAACAGTACAAAGTATCAATATCCACAGTAAAACGAGTCCTATTTCAACATAACCTGAAAGGCCGCTCAGCAAGGAAGAAGCCACTGCTCCAAAACCACCATATAAAAGCCAGAATACGGTTTGCAACTGCACATGGGGACAAAGATCTTACTTTTTGATAAATGTCCTCTGGTCTGATGAAACAAAAATAGAACTGTTTGGAGGAAAAAGGGGGAGGCTTGCAAGCCGAAGAACACCATCCCAACCGTGAAGCACAGGGGTGGTGGCATCATGTTGTGGGGGTGTTTTGCTGCAGGAGGGACTGGTGCACTTCACAAAATATATGGCATCATGAGGAAAGGAAAATTATGTGGATATATTGAAGCAACATCTCAAGACATCAGTCAGGAAGTTAAAGCTTGGTCACAAATGGGTCTTCCAAATGGACAATGACCCCAAGCATACTTCCAAAGTTGTGGCAAAATGGCTTAAGGACAACAAAGTCAAGGTATTGGAGTGGCCATCACAAAGTCCTGACCTCAATCCTATAGAAAAGTTGTGGGCAGAACTGAAAAGGCGTGTGCGAGCAAGGAGGCCTGCAAACCTGACTCAGTTACACCAGCTCTGTCAGGAGGAATGGGCCAGAATTCACCCAACTTATTTTTTAAAATTTTGTTTCAAAAAACTGGGGTGCAAAGAACAAGATAAATAAATAAATACGGTAGGGGATGAGGTAGTTGGTTGGGCTATTTACAGATGGGCTATATACAGGTACAGGGGTCTGTGAGCTGCTCTGACAGCTGGTGCTTAAAGCTGGTGAGGGAGATAAGTGTCTCCAGTTTCAGAGATTTTTGTAGTTCGTTCCAATCATTGGCAGCAGAGAACTGGAAGCAGAGTTGGCCAAAGGAGGAACTGGCTTTGGGGGTGACCAGTGAGATATACTGGGAAGCTTATTGTGGGAAGCTTGTGGAAGGCTACCCAAAACATTTGACCCAAGTAAAACAATTTAAATGCAATGCTACCAAATACTAATTGAGTGTATGAAAACTACTGACCCACTGGGAATGTGATTAAAGAAATAAAAGTAAACTTAGTCCAGTATATGTTCTTCTTCTTGTTTCTGTATTGGGTAACCACATCAGCGCTCATCATTTGAAGTGTCGTGATTTGTGGATTCTTGTTTTTGACATCACTTAGGACAGGTTCCAGGTGAGCCCATACTGCTCTCTCATCATGTCTAAGGGAGTCAGATATGATGGCGTAGGACTGGCTTCCCTCTGATGTGTACTCAAAACGTGTATGGATCGTAGCCTGCTGTCTACTCCCCCCAAAGTGGAACGCCTGGATTTCTCAGAGAAATCTATGTGAACGACCACCTGTTCCTCTGTGAGACTTCCCTTCAGATATCTACAGGTCTCTACTTGGTGGATCCAGGTGAACTGGTGCTTTGTAAGACCTCTTTCGTGTCTTTAAGGGATCCAGGTTGAGACACTTTCTCAGCAGTAGTCTCCGTCTTCCACTGTTGCCGGGAGATAGGCCTCATTGATGCCTACGATGTCTCAGCAAATGCAACTTCATTACTTTTCACACACATAAGGTGCATATCTAGATTAATAGAATAGTAGTTATTTACTTACGCATATTTTCAGTATTAGCTGCTTTATGTGCACTACCCTCAAACTGTAAAAAACAGACATAAAACACCCTTATCCTACAAAAACGTTTTTACTTAAAATGAGATAATGTGATGCATTTGTGTGTACAATAAAAAAAATTGATAGATAACTTAATACAAAGACAATTAGATTGATATCATTCAGTACTTTTGTGTAGTCATATTGTGTCACGACTTCAGCCGAAGTTGGTCCCTCTCCTTGCTCGGGTGGCTTTCGGCGGTCGAAATCACCGGTCTTCTAGCTACCGCCGATCTACTTTTCATTTTCTATGTTTTTTTGTCTTCATTATACACACCTGGTTTCTATCCCATAATTACATGTTCCTTATTTAACCATCTGTTCCTCTCATGTTTTTGTACATGATTGTTTGTGTTTCTTTGGTTCCGTGTTTTTGAGTGGTTGGTTTTTTCCCCACTCATGTATTTTTGAAATATTGAGTATTTGAAGCATTTGAAAACTCATATTCGTTGTCCTGCGCCTGACTCTGCCTTACCGGCATCACGGAGAACTTTGACATATTGTGCAACTGGAATTTCTGTACCGTATAACTTTTCTTACGTAAACATGTTTTACAGGCAACTGCAGTTGTACCCACTTGACTTTGACCTTAAGTATGTACCCTATATATACAAAAGTATGTGGACACCCCTTCAAATTATTGGATTCAGCTATTTCAGCCACACCCGTTGCTGACAGGTGTATAAAATCGAGCACACAGCCATGCAATCTCCATAGCCAAACATTGGCAGTAGAATGGCCTTACTGAATAGCTCAGTGACTTTCAATGTGGCACCGTCATAGGATGCCACCTTTCCATCAAGTCAGTTCGTCAAATTTCTGCCCTGCTAGAGCTTCCCCGGTCAACTGTAAGTGCTGTTATTGGGAAGTGTAAACGTCTAGGAGCAACAACGGCTCATCCGTGAAGTGGTAGGCCACAAAGGTTTACAGAACGGGAACGCCGATTGCTGAAGCGCGTAAAAATCATCTGTCCTCGGTTGCAACACTCACTACCGAGTTCTAAACTGCCTCTGGAAGCAACGTCAGCACAATAACTGTTCGTCTGGGGCTTCATGAAATGGGTTTCCATGGCTGAGCAGCCACGCATGTCGTGGAAAAATGATTTTCAAATTATGACATTCATACAAGAAACTTGTGAATTCAATAATACCTTTAATTAAGCACAATTAAAGGGAGCTGACCTAGGAATCAGCTGACTCTGTGTCCCAGAGCACAGCCTTTATAGTATTCCTATAGGCAGCCTCAGACATGTGTTTTCACTTAAAAGTGAAACGTGTGGTACGTGTGGTACGTGCAGTTTTTCAGCTGAGGCAACCCTTGACATATGTTTCTACTTAAAAGGTGTGCTATGCATTCTGTTCAGAAATGAGAAAATGCAACATAATGGTATTAAAATATCTACAACACGCACAAGCATAAGATCACCATGCGCAATGCCAAGCGTTGGCTGGAGTGGTGTAAAGCTCGCTGCCATTGGACTCAGGAGCAGTGGAAACGAGTTCTCTGGAATGATGAATCACGCTTCACCATCTGGCAGTCCGACGGACGAATCTGGGTTCGGCACCTTAGTTTCAGTGAAGGGAAATATTAACGCTACAGCATACAATGACATTCTAGACGATTCTGTGCTTCCAACTTTGTGCAACAGTTTGGGGAAGGTCCTTTCCTGTTTCAGCATGACAATGTCCCCGTGCACAAAGCGAAGTCTATACAGAAATGGTTTGTCGAGATTGTGTTGGAACGCCGACTGCGAGCCAGGCCTAATCACCCAACATCAGTGCCCGACCTCACTAATGCTCTTGTGGCTGAATGGAAGCAAGTCCCCGCAGCAATGTTCCAACATCTAGTGGAAAGCCTTTCCAGAAGAGTGGAGGCTGTTATAGCAGCAAAGGGTGGGACCAACTCCATATTAATGCCCATGATTTTGGAATGAGATGTTCGACGAGCAGGTGTCCACATACTTCTGGTAATGTAATGTATCTTGAGTATGAAAATAGATTATAAGATTTTCAGATAATTCACAATTTTTATTGGTTTTTAGTGATTGTATAGAATTTTGCGATTTTTGGGGTAAAACCTGACAGGGAGTGGAAATGTGAACTTTATCAAACATTTACGAGAGACTTGCTAACCTTTCTTCTTAACCAAAGAATATCTCACAGGCATCTTAATGATGTCACATCCTGTCACATGTTGATCCAAAATCATGAAGGCTATTTTTCTGGACAAAAAGTTTTTCAAACCTTTCTGACTTAAACTGTCTTAATCATATAGCAGTATAGTGCAGTATACCGTTACAGACTCAGAACCAGATCACAATAATGTATAGTAATATAATAATGACACTTTTGTTATTTAAGAGGTTTTATTAACAGTTATATAGATGGCATTCGTCTTCGGACAGGTGCACCAAATTATTATTTATATATTTTTTTACTTTAGAACACCAAAAGTGACCGTTTTTTAAATTTAACCATTAACTATTTTGGGACACAGTAAAAGGGCATAGTTACAAAACATAAAATGTGTATATATTGGTTGTTGATTTTTGAAAAATATTTCCTTCGGACACCAAAATATGCACGTCATTGACCCACCTATTGTTATACAGCTCAGCCCTCCCTCCCCCTCAAAAACTACAGAGTGCAGCGATATCTCAGAAACAACAACATCCTCCTTATGATAGAAGAACAAAATACGTTGTGTCCCTCTATCCTTTCATGTAGTACCTTTCACAGTCATTTCCTTCTGTTTGGTATACTGTGGGGAACATAGGAAATGAATAGCATTTAATAACCTATTGCTGCTACAGCCTGCTAGAATCATTCCCGATGGCTCTCCCTCTTGTTTGTAAATTGAATCAGGTGTCATGTGAGCTGCCACATAAATCTCATAGTACACTCTGCACACACCACAGGGGTCAACTGAGGTCAACCACTTATTAATCCCTGTTAACAGACAGAGAGAAACAACAGGGAAACAAGGGCTGACGTGGAGCCAACACCCACAGGGAAACACACACACACACAGAGGTAAGGCATTTCAGAGATTTGAGCTGTAATTGGATCGGTTTCTGTTTAGGGTCAGTGAGTGAAGTTAATGACTGGAGGCCATTTTAAAATGTACTAAAGAGGATAGAGGAAAGAGATGAATGGAGAGGGATGGATGGATGGAGAGATGGATGAAAAGAGGGATGAGAGAGAGGGATTTTGAGAGAGGGAGAGAGGGATGGATGGAGAGAGAGAGAGAGAGAGAGAGAGAGAGAGAGAGAGAGGATGAAGGTAGAGAGAGAGGAATGGAGAGAGAGGGATGGAGACAGAGGGATGGATGGAGAGCGAGAGAGGATGGAGAGAGAGAGAGAGGATGGAAAGAGGGGTGAGAGAGGGATGGATGGAGAGAGAGATGGGTGAAGAAAGAGAGGGATGGAGATAGAGAGATGGAGAGAGAGGGATGAAGATAGAGAGGGATGGAGAGAGAGAGGGATGGATAGAGAGTTGGGATAGAGAGAGGAATGGAGAGAGGGAGAGAGAGGGATGGATGAGAGAGAGGGATGAAGATAGAGAGAGGGATGGAAAGAGGGATGAGATAGAGAGAGGGATGAGATAGAGAGAGGTGGAGAGAGAGAGGATGGAGAGAGAGAGAGAGAGAGAGAGAGAGAGAGAGAGAGAGAGAGAGAGAGAGAGAGAGAGAGAGAGAGAGAGAGATGGAGAGAGAGAGAGAGAGAGAGAGAGAGCGAGAGAGAGAGAGATGGATAGAGAGGGATGGAGAGTAGCAGAACAGCAGAGGGGTGTGAGATGTCCTGATCATGAGAATGGACAATAGCTGTCTATCGCTGACCTCCTTTGCATTTAATGTGTGTGTGCTGGGTATGTACTGTTTGTGGTAGAGAGAGAGGGATGGAGAGAGAGAGGGATGGAGACAGAGGGATGGATGGAGAGCGAGAGAGGATGGAGAGAGAGAGAGGATGGAAAGAGGGGTGAGATAGAGAGAGGGATTAGAGAGAGACGGAGAAAGAGGGATAGATGGAGAGAGAGGGAGAGAGGGATGGAGAAAGAGAGGGATGAGAGAGAGAGAGAGAGAGAGAGAGAGAGAGAGAGAGAGAGAGAGAGAGAGAGAGAGAGAGAGAGAGAGAGAGAGGGATGGAGAGAGAGCTGGAGAGTAGCAGAACAGCAGATGGGTGTGAGATGTCCTGATCATGAGAATGGACAATAGCTGTCTCTATCACTGACCTCCTTTGCATTTAATGTGTGTGTGCTGGGTATGTACTGTTTGTGGTAGAGAGAGAGAGAGAGGTGATAATAAAGGGAGGACAGGATCTGTCTCTATCAGTCATTCCGCATGATCAGCAGCCCACCCACAACAGCCAGCAGATCTATACCAGCACTAAGGACAGTGTGTTGTGTGGTTGTGTATGTGTGCGTTATAACACAGGGCTGTGGACTATGTAAAGAGGGAAAGGGTGTGTGGGAGAATAGTTCCAGTACTGTATATGCATATCATTCCTCTAGCATTACAGTTTAACTACAGATTCATATCAATCTGATATGGTTACTGTATGTGTGACGTTGTGTGTGAGGTATGATCATGTCTAGGAGTACTTTCTGTAGGAGTATAATCCTTGGCTGGAGTCTTAAACAACGCTGCATCATCTCCCCTCTGTATTGACACCTTCACTATCCATCTATTCTATTTCTCCATCTTTCTCATTTACCCTCATCTCTTTATCACTGCCTGACTTGATCGCTCTCACTCATCTCCCCCTCATTGCATTCTTCCTCTCTTTCTCTCTCTCTCTCTCTCATTCCCCTTTCTCTCTCTCTGAGGGGATAAACTAATCTCTTGTGGATTGTAAAGGACAAACCTGCTGTTTCACTCCCCGTGTGTGTGTGTGTTCCAATGTGGCAGCCTCTACAGAGTATATTTACTACTATGTATCCACATCTCATTCTCACTTCCAGTGCATTAACATACAACACTATCCATAATGCATATAACCCTACCAGTGGACTCAGAGATGCTGTTGTTCCAAAAACTATGTTCCTGTCGTTTGTTCCTGCCGTGACTCTCTGCTTTGGTCTCTCTCGTGTCAAGGCTTGCTTTTTCATGCATTTCTCTTGACTTTAACCTTGAATAACCCAGTTAACCTTGAATAACCCAGTTAACCTTGAATAACCCAGTTAACCATGAATAACCCAGTTAACCATGAATAACCCAGGTAACCATGAATAACCCAGGTAACTATGAATAACCCAGTTAATCTTTAATAACCCAGTAAACCATGAATAACCCAGTTAACCTTGAATAACCCAGTTAACCTTGAATAACCCAGTTAACCATGAATAACCCAGTTAACCATGAATAACCCAGTTAACCTTTAATAACCCAGTTAACCTTTAATAACCCAGTTAACCTTTAATAACCCAGTTAGAACCAAAGTGATGAAACTGAGATGAAACATATTTTTCAACAGAGGTCTGTTTCTGCATGAGTGATCTTGACCATTCCAGGTCTAATCAGTCCAACAGCAAGATACAGTATGACTGTCTGCCATCCGCTAGGAGCACACCTTGCTGCTCAAAGGACTGTGCCCACTAGGCTAAACGGTCAGCCCTTCCCCTGCCTGAGAGGCACACAGCCAGCCACTCTTCAGGTCTCAGACGAGGAAACCGTTGTGCATACCTATCCTTTATCGCCTTTGTGTGCTGCACCAACTGCAATTACACACACATATCCCCCCCCCCCACCAATGATTTAAAAGTAATTTAATTATTGAAATGCAATTAATTAAGCACTCACTGGATTCAGAGGAGTGACACACACACACACACACACACACACACACACACAGGAGCCGAGTCCACAGCCGGCTCATCATCAGAGATTAACAAACGATACGTCATGGGATTAATGGGATTAATAACAAAATATTGTTGTTCGGTTCAGTTTGTTTCTATGACGCATACAAGCAAAGTGAAAAAAAAAATGTTTCCATTGGCTTTGGTGGAGGTGGTGTAGGCCTAGTGAACTAACTGGTTTGCTATTTTTCTATAATTTTTAAGTAACACAATCTTGATAATTCACATTAGCATTGTTATTCATGTCAGTCAAAATGTGTAGAATAGCAGGAAATTAGCTTTAAACTGCAACCTTTTCTCTCAGCATCATGGCAAAATGTGTAGAATAGCATTATAAAACTCCAACCTTTTTTTCAACACTACTTGTGTTGAAAATGCAGGAAGATGGCTGTTTCAATAAACACCAATGTTTTCCTGGTCTGGAGGTTGGTGTCCCGGGGCCTGGGCGTGTGGTGCCTGGGCGTGTGGTGCTGGGGCGTGTGGTGCTGGGGCGTGTGGTGCTGGGACGTGTGGTGCTGGGGCATGTGGTGCCTGGGCGTGTGGTGCCTGGACGTGTGGTGCCGGGGCGTGTGGTGCCTGGACGTGTGGTGCCTGGACGTGTGGTGCCTGGACGTGTGGTGCCTGGACGTGTGGTGCTGGGGCGTGGGGTGCCTGGGCGTGTGGTGCCGGGGTGGGAATTCAACCCTTTTATTATAACATATAACACGTGAGAGAAGGCATTTCCAGTCAATACTAGGCGTGATCCATTTCAAGGACATTAGAGACCCACAATATTGTAATTGTGTCTGTGTGTGTCCTCAACTGGCTATCGATGATGCTACTGCCTTTAGTGAATAGATCAGCATTTTTGTTAGATTAATAGACTCAGTACAGACATAATTATCATAAAACCCTATAAGTGACAGAGAATATACCTCGTGGTCGCCTAGTAACTTCATTTTTGCCATGGCATAAAACCGCACCTTTATAATGTGAAAACATGAACATTTCACAAACTATGATCAAATCACCAATCGTCAAATCTAAACGTGAAAATTGCAGCAATCAACCCATTGATGTATAACTGATAGACACACAATGCATTGAACATCTTTTTGCGTATTTCAGAAGATCGAAAATGTGCCTTACCGAACGGTATCGGCTCGGTAGTGTAGGGATGCTGTACGGTCTGTTGCGTTGCTCCGCTGCTTCTCTTCACCGCCGCCGCAGGTCGCTCTCCCAGCTACATATGTGTCGCTCTTGTCCCACCCTCTCCACGCGTTGATTGGTTCTTCACTGACTTTCCTGTAAAACCACGCACACTTTTGAGTTCAGTACCTGTCGAGACTATCAATGTAAACATTTTTGTATGTCTGGAATGGAGTTTGTCTGTGAGAGATGTCGTTTTTGTATTTTTTATTGGCTAAATAAGCCTGTTGATGCTTTAGTTGTTTCGTGTAGAACGCCACATAATTGCTTGAACTTGTTGGGAGTTGTAGTTTTTATAGTTACTATGCCTTTATCACTGCCATAATTGGAGATGTGAGAAAAAACTACAACCGTCAACCCATTTGGTGGCCAGCTGAAAAAAAACCTTGTCCAGACAGTTTGATCATACAGAAAACTTCCGTCTTTGAATGAGAAAAGAAAACACTCGACTAGCTAATGCTAGCCACGGCAAATGAGCCTACGTCGGTCTAAATAAGCATCTTACCACGGTGTAAACAGGTATGTAGCTGAAGGCAACGTTACTATTTCACCAACTTTCGTTAGAAAATCGTTTTTGTTTAGCTAGCTAACGTTAGTAACTTAGCGCATTCACACACACACACACATAGCTACCTAACTACCTGGATGATGATTCCTACAAATTGGCTATGGCAACTAACTAGTTACTATTTAGAAATGACCCTCACTGTTATTGAAGTATGTCTAGCTAGCTGGTGATCGTGATAGATAGATGTGTGTCGGTAGATTAGAACAATGAAATTACTAACTACAAGCAACGAAACTGTAGTTATTACACAGCTACACTTAAATTAGCGAGTTAAGACTCCTAGTCTGGCACTGCCAGTGGCAGGTGACACCCAGCTTGACTAAAATAGCTAGCTAGCTAACAATCGAGCAAAGTTGTTTACGTAGCTAAGCGCTAGTTGGCTAACTAGCCTCGGTTCTGCTGGCGAACTGCTGGACTATCGACACCGCTGCCGATTCCGGCAAGGTAGCTGCTAGTCTGTCCGGACGGGACAAACCTCTTTTTCACCGCACTTCTATAAAAAAAGTGATTTTCGTAGCAAGTTAGGAGAACATTGTCCTAACGTTAACCTGTCGCCTAACCTGCTACGAAAAAGTCACTTCGTTGTCGAAGTGGCGTGAACTGCGTTAGTCCTGTCAAGACAGAGTCTAGGAGTGTATTTATTCTGCTGATTCTGTTGCAAATTGTCTCTTCAACGGGAAGCGATGCGAAACGAGTTATGTTAACCTTATGTTATGTTACCTGCATTTGTCCCATAGAAACTCTCGTGTTTGGACAAATGTTTACACCGCAGTTTTCAACGATGACATCATGATAATACAATGTCATGAGTAGTTGGAAATGTAATTGGCTCATTTGAGAGCCATCTGCTGTTGTGTTGTAACTGCTGTACATTTCTCCATAGCAGCTGGCTTATCTGATCAGTCAGCCGTACAAGCGCCTTACTTTATGTGACAAATGACTCTGTGGACATAAAATGAGGTTTAACAGCCAGTAATAAACCTATAAATTTTTACAATGTGATTAAGGCATTACTGCCTGAAATAACATATTAATGGACTTAGATGTATAGCTTGGTCTTTGTACCATGACAGACGAGACAACTGAGACCGTCGTTCTTAAACGTGCTGATGTCATGTTCTTAAGGCCAGTAGCCCATCTAGTCGGCATATTGCCCCCAGTAAAGTTAATAGTCAACAGAGAGTAGCATAGTGTCAGGTAAGAAAGAATGTGTCCAATCCGTTTCCTTTCCTCAGCCATTGTCCCCCACTCTTCACTGATGGGTGGAATGTGTCTAGTCTCACTATGGTGCCTTAAGGCTGCTATCAAGTCCTTTCAAATCAGTGACCATGAAGGAAATGAGTCAAGAAAAGCTTGTTGTGAGATTATTGGGACATGGCCTAAGGCAGGGGTGTCAAACTCATTCCACGGAGAGTCTAGTAAAAAACAAATCAAACATGGTTAGCAGATGTTAATGCAGGGGATGTGAAATGAGTGTGCTTCTAGTTCTGACAGTGCAGCAATATCTAACAATTTCACAACAAATGCCTAATGCACACAAATCTAAGTAAAGGAATGGAATAAGAATATATAAATATATGGATGATCAATGACAGAGCAGCATAGGCAAGATGCAATAGATGGTATAAAATGCAGTACATACATTTAAGATGAGTAATGCCAGATGTGAACATTATTAAAGTGGCGTTATTAAAGTGACTAGTGATCCATTTATTAAAGTGGCCAGTGATTTGAGTCTGTATGTTGGCAGCAGCCTCTCAGTTAGTGATGTCTGTTTAACAGTGATGGCCTTGAGATAGAAGCTGTTTTTCAGTCTCTCGGTCCCAGCTTTGATGCGCCTGTACTGACCTCGCCTTCTGGATGGTAGCGGGGTGAACAGGCAGTGGCTCGGGTGGTTGTTGTCCTTGAGGATCTTTTTGGCCTTCCTGTGACATCGGGTGCTGTAGGTGTCCTGGTATCTGGCCCCTGGGGCGGCAGGGTAGCCTAGTGGTTATAGCGTAGGACTAGTAACCGAAAGGTTGCAAGTTCAAATTCCCGAGCTGACAAGGTACAAATCTGTCATTCTGCCCCTGAACAGGCATTTAACCCACTGTTCCTAGGCCGTCATTGAAAATAAGAATTTGTTCTTAACTGACCTGCCTAGTTAAATAAAGGTAAAATAAAAAATCAGCAGGTTTTGGAGTTTTTCCTTTCAGTTAACTACTAGGCAATCAGGTGAGGGGAGTTCTTTACTAATTAGTGACCTTATTTCATCAATCAAGTACAAGGTAGGAGGGGAAATCCACAGCCACTCGGCCCTCCATGGAATGAGTTTGACACATGTGGCCTAAGGAGTCTCAGCAGTGCTCTATGGAAAAGTTGTCCCTGTGTTCTGCTCCAGGATCAGTTGTCCCTGCCTCCATCCTGGTCTGAAAGGAATAAATAGGGGTGAAGCTGACCTGGGAGCAGTGCTCAGAGCAGCCACCAGCTTTGGTTTTATTAACACCCTCTGAAAACACTGCCTGCCTGGCCAGAAATAGATCTGTCACCTTTCGTCAGCTGGGGCTGAGTCATGGAATCGCAATGACGGAGGGAAAGAAACCGTCACTCAGTCGGGCTACTCAGTCAGTCAGTAACTGCAGAACAAGGGCAGCATTGACACTCCCTCCCTGGCCTGTAATTGCATCCAGTTACACACAGTGAAGTGCTGTGTGACGTCATACAGTAGATAATGCTGCTGAATGTGTCAGTCAGAGTAGGAGGAAAGAGAACCTTATCGTGCTTGCTCAGATGCACCGGTGTACACAGGCAGGGCAGGTGTATGGTAGAGCTTAGGGTCTGTGTCTGTCTCTCTCACCACACCCACCGCCCTGCACCACATGTTTGACTTTGAGCCAGATGGAATGTTTACCTGGTTATATAATGGCATTGCCCTCCAAGGCCAGACCTTGTTTGTTGATGTAGACATTACTAGGACAGAAAAACAAGGGCTACATTTAGACCTCAACCAGAAGCAATGAAAATAGCCTAAATTAGGTATTATAGTGATAAAGTTGGCTATGTAATGTTGGATTGGCTTTTCTGTCCTTTATCCCCCCCGTCTTGTCTCCTCAGGTCCTGCCCCCCCAGCCTTCTCTTCTCTGACTGTAGTAGTGAGTGAATGAGGCGAGCCCTGCCCCAGTAGCAGCTTCACTTCAGACACACATACAGACACACATACAGAAACGTTGGCCTCTGGACGAGGATGACAATGGAAGAGATGAAGAATGAAGCAGAGACAACCTCGATGGTTTCCATGACACTCTACACTGTTATGTACCCCGTCTTCCACGAGGTAAGGAGGAAAGGATTTGGTAAAGACAGGATGTTGTGTTTCTTGAATGGGGCGTGTCCGTGCTATGGTCTCTAAGGTTATAACACAAATGTAACTACCCTTAGACACGAGGGAGGGATGGGGGGGAGAGAGTGTGGTTGGGATGGGGAAATAGGGACAGGGTAAATGGGTCTAGGGCACTATAAAATCTGTGTTGTGGGGACAGAATCATGGAATTCAGACATAAAAACAGAATTCAGCAATATTCAAAAATGTATCGATGAACTAAAAGAATTGCATTTATTTGAAAATGCATTAATTTGGCCAAGATTGTCATATGACATGAACAAAATGCATCAGGGATTCATGCTTTCCTTCATCCTGCTGAAGAGGAAACGGCACAGGAACGCCCCTTTCTGTGTGTGCGCGCGTTTGTCTACCACGTGTTGCCGTTATCGATGATGCTAATGTAATGACAACTGGTTTGCTGTTGACTTAGAACTTCCAATTGTGTTGTTTTTCTATTAAAACAGTGTGCTTTAGAGAGTGAGAACCTGAAAAAAACGGGGGAAACAGAAATCTAGAAAAACAAAGAGGAGAAAATGGAATTTGGGGAAAAATGGAATCCCGCAAAAAAATGGATCAGATTTTCTAGGGTCGTATAGGTGTCAGTTGGCAGGAAGTTAAAAACAGAGGGAATGGAGACAGAGGGGGTAGTCACAGACCACAGAGAGAGCAGCGGGAGTTTGTTTAGAGGGGTGAGGGTGGTAGGGAAGTAGGGATGGAGGAGTGTGATAATTACTGTGTGTAGCACCAGTGTCTCTCTGATGCAAAGGAGTTCCCTGTGGCCACTTTGATGTGGGGAGGTTGCTGTTTTACTGCATCAGCTAGTCCAGGTATTAGTCACACACACAACTACCATCCTTCCGGGACCAAACAAATTATTCCCATTCAAAATCCTATTTTCCCTAACCGTGAACCCAAACTCCTAAACCTAACCATAAAATACCACTTTTCCTTGTGGGGACGGACAAAATGTCCCCACTTGTCAAAATGTTCCTGGTTTTACTCTCCTTGTAAGGACTCCTGGTACCCACAAGGAGAGTAAAACCAATAACACACACAGGCTTGTTTTGTTCAATGCTGTTTGTGTACCAGTGTACTGTAGTTTTATTTTTTTGTCTGCAGTGTTAGCTAATGAGATGGTTTTCCATGTATGTAGCTACAAACTATGCAGTTTGAAGTGTTTTCATGTTGTGGTAATTAGTATAGGTGTGTGCTTTCCTTGTCTGTGAGAGTATTCTATGTTAATAAGAAGCTGGTATCTGTGAGATGTGTATATGCTATGTTAATTAGAAGCTGGTATCTGTAAGAAGTGTTTTGATGCAGTGATAATGTGTTTACAGTTGGAGAGAGTGAACCTGTCGGCAGCACAGACCCTGAGGGCAGCGTTTATAAAGGTAAGGACCCATACACCAAATCACTCTTCATGGAGAGAGACAGGGCAGCGTTTATACATGGAGGGACAGGGCAGCGTTTATACATGGAGGGACAGGGCAGCGTTTATACATGGAGGGACAGGGCATTTGAGACGGGATAGAGGAGCTCACTTTGGTCAATACAGAGTTCAATTCAAGATAACCGTCGACACGAAGAAAGACTGCTCTTCTAATAGCCCATTCCCACCATAGCCTGCTGAATTTGCTGGAGAACTGTGTTGAATTAGCACCAGGTGCAGGATCAATAGCCACCTTCCTATCATAGAGGAAGCCTGAGCTGGAATGTGAAGCTAACTGAAACTGGCTAGCTTTAGAAAACCCAGAGTAGATCTAACTAGCTTGGTAAAATACCCCTATGAGTGGTTCCACTGTGACTGATCTTTGATTGACATCTGATTGTATTTGATTGACAGTGTCTAACTCTGATCATTGGTCTGTGTTCTATTATCATAGACTGAAGTGTGTGTGTGCGTGTGTGTTTTTGTGGTTTATTAGTAATGCCTGGTGTGTGTCTGCATATGTTTTGTGGCTGATTGTCCAGTGTTTCCCCTATTAATTTAGCGCTGCTGCTAAATCATTGCCGCCACTCCAAAAATATGTTTAAAAACCCCCCAGATATAAAGTATGTACAAAAGATAATGAAGCTATATCTTTATTTAATAAGATCATCTTTAGGAACTAACAATTGCCAAAATAAAAATTAGAGTCGCAGGGAATCCACAATTCCCCAATTGTCATGGCATGGGGCCCCCATTGTTTACTCAAAATGTGCAGAATGACAGGAAATATGCTTTTTAATTTTTTTATTTATTTGTATTTTTTTATACCCATGACAAAATGCTAGGGGAAACATTGTTGTCATAGACTGATGTGTGTACTCTCTGTGGTTGATTGGCAGAGCCTGATGTGTGTTCTGTGGTTGATTGTCAGGCTGAGAAGGAGAACCCAGGGCTGACCCAGGACATCATCATGAAGATCCTGGAGAAGAAGAAAGTGGAGGTCAACTTCACTGAGTCACTACTGCGAATGGCTGCAGACGATGTGGAAGGTGTGTGTCTGTCTGTTTCTGATTGTGTGTCTCTCTCTGTTCTGCAGTGAATAACATAGTCCCAGAAGATGTTAGGTATTGTGCATCTTTGTACAGTACCGTCTCCTCAGGGTGGTGCTGTTTCTCCACTAATAAAACAACCTCTCCTTCCTGTGAGACATTTCTTCCCTCCAGGCTTGAATTTTCTCTCCTGCTTGGCCTGATTGATGGTAGTAATGAATTCATGTGCACAGAATGAGAAGCTCAGCTATAGTTACACACGGACACACAGTCACACCGTGATGTGAGGGCCTTTGCTTCTGTTTGAATACTAAATAAACCGTGCCTTCAGAAAGTATTCATACCCCTTGACTTATTCCACATTTTGTTGTTACAGCCTGAATTCAAAGTGGATGAAATATATTTATTTTCTCACCCATCTACACACAATACCCCATAATGACATCACAATACCCCATAATGACATCACAATACCCCATAATGACTAAGTAAAAGCATTGAAAAATAAAAAAATAATCATCATTTTGAAAATGAAATACAGAAATATCTCATTTACATAAGTATTACCACCCCTGACTCAATTCATGTTTGAATAATCTTTGGCAGCGATTACAGATGTGAGTCTCTGGGTAAGTCTAAGAGTTTTGCACACCTGGATTGTATAATATTTGCACATTGTTAAAGAATAAATTCTTCAAGCTCTTGTCAAGTTGGTTGTTTATCATTGCTAGACAGACATTTTCAGGTCTTGCCATAGATTTTCAAGCCGTTTAAGTCAAAACTGTATCTCGGCCACTCCGGAACATTCAATGTCGTCTTGGTAAATAACTCCAGTGTAGATTTGGCCTTGTTTTATTGTCCTGTTGAAAGATGAACTTTCTCTCTGCAGCCTGAACCAATGTTTCCTCTAGGATATTGCCTGTGCTTAGCTCTATTCTTATTTTTTTTTTTATCACAAACAACTCCCTAGTCCTTGCCGATGACAAGCGTACCCATAACATGATGCAGCCACCACCATGAAAATATGTAAAGTGGTTCGCTGTGTTGTGCTGGATTTTCCCTGAACATAACACTTTGTATTTAAGACGTGATGTTAAATTCTTTGCCCAATCTTTTTGCAGTATTACTTTAGTGCCTTATTGCAAGCAGGATGCATGTTTTGGAATATTTTTATTCTGTAGAGTCTTCCTTGTTTTCCCTCTTTCAGTTAGGTTAGTATTGTGGAGTAACTACAATGTTGATCACAGCCATTAAACTAACTGTTTTAAAGTCACCATTGGCCTCATGGTGAAATCCCTGAGCAGTTTCCTTCCTCTCCGGCAACTGAGTTAGGAAGGACACCTGTGTCTTTGTAGTGACTGGGTGTATTGTACACCATCCAAAGTGTAATTAGTAACTTCACCATGCTGAAATGGATATTCAATGTATTTCTTTTTTTATCTACCAGTAGGTGCCCTTCTTTACGAGGCATTGTAAACCTCCCTGGTCTTTGTGGTTAAATCTGTGTTTGAAATACACTGCTCAACTGATGGGGACCTTACAGATAATTGTATGTGTGGGGTACAGAGATGAGGCAGTCATTCAAAAATTGTTAAACAATATGAGTCCATGCAAGTTATTATATAACTTGTTAAGCAAATATTTACTCCTGAACTTATTTAGGCTTGCCACAAGAAAGGGGTGACTCAAGACATATCAGTTTTTATTTTTTAATTAGTAACAATTTTGAAAAACATAATTTCACTTTGGCATTATGGGTTATTGTGTGGACACCAGTGACACAACATCTTAAATTCAGGCTGCAACACAATGTGGAAAAAGTCAAGGGGTGTGACTACTTTGCTGTCAGCAAGGCTACACTACAGTGGCACCTTTTTCTAACTCAACCCCACACACTCAAAGTTGTGTGAGTGAGTGCACACACACACACACACACACACACACAGACTGCTCCTTGGGTGAGGCTGTTCTGTCAGGGCCAATGGAATGCTCTCTACATTCCACCACTTTTTTGTTGTTGACCTGACTGTCTCCATGGTGACTAAGGCTGTGGCTCTCTTCCTGTGTGTGTGTGTGTGTGTGTGTGTGTGTGTGTGTGTGTGTGTGTATGTAGAGTTCATGATTGACAGGCCGGAGCAGGAGTTCCAGGACTTGAATGACAAGGCTCGGGCACTCAAACACATCCTCAGCAAGATCCCAGACGAGATCAACGACAGAGTACGCTTCTTACAGACCATCAAGTCAGTACGCGCTCGCAGACCTGCCAGCACACCCTCAGTGATGTGATTAACACTTCACAAGCACACAGTTCTCCAAAAACACACTCATTCTCTTCTTCCCGTTTTCTTATCAATGTAATACTAAGTCTCAAGTAGTACACACACAATTCTTCTCCCCCAGACTTATTCTTTCAGGGCTTGTTTCTGTCTTGGCTCACTTTGCCAGTTCACAAATTCAATTTGTGTTTGTTGAGTCACTCTAAGTAACTTTGTCAGTGGAATATTTAGAAAAAATAGATTTGGAACATAGTAGAAGTCTGCTGTATTTAAAAGTGCAGAGGGAGGAGGAGGAGGAGGGAGTGCAGAGGGGAGGGAATGAGAGGGAGTCTGAGAGTAAGAGGTTCTAGAAAGGAGGTAAGGATGGTGGGAAAGAGAAGGAGTAAGAGAGGTGACATGGTTCAAGATGTCTGTCTGCCGTTGAACAACTGCCAAATGCGGGTGGACTAAAGCACTAAGAATCGTATATAGCCTATTCCACCATGTGCTGCAACTCTGCCTGGCTGGGGGCTGTCTGCACGTCTAATTTCCTTAAAACTGAAGTGGAACTTTGTCTTTGTGTTTCTTGACTATTTCCATTGTTTTGTTCACAAGCTTGGTTGGTTTTCTATGTTTTAGTTTCAACTGCTAGAGAAGACAATGCTTTTATTAGTCAGACTCAGTCTCACAGGGACAAACATGACTGGAGCTGTGCTACCACGGTAACCGCCAGCCCTTAAAGGGGCAGGGGAAAATGCTTGTCTCGTAAGACCTTGGTCACAATGTTATGAAATAATTATACTACATGACTTCTTACTAGTCATACATGTATTGTTTTAGAAATGTTTCAAAGCATGCTCGTCTGTTTTGTGTTTTGTTAGTGTAATTTTAGAGGGGAAAAAAACTATATTTTGACTGTTAAAAATTTGAATGGCTGGTAGATTTTAAAATCTACTTGCCACATTGGCTGGTGAACCAAAAAGTACTTTTTATGCTCTGTCCACAGAGATATCGCCAGCGCCATCAAGGAACTCCTGGACACAGTCAACACTGTCTTCCGAAAATACCAGTACCAGAACCGACGGGTGAGAACACTACACACACACACACACACACACAGGCAATTAAGATATCTTCTCGTTTGTTTCTCCCTCGGCTATCAGCAGAGTTTGAGACGTTCTTGTGTTTTTTCATCTCAGTTATCTTCTGAAGGAGTAAAATAGCGTCTGTTGTTTTTCTCAGGCACTGGAACACCAAAAGAAAGAGTTTGTGAAATACTCCAAGAGCTTCAGCGACACACTTAAAACCTACTTCAAAGATGGAAAGTAGGAACCTCATCACCTCCTTCATGTTTCTACCCTGCTGTTCTCTTCCATGGCAATACATCACCCATACAATACATCACCCATACTGGTTTACATCTGGCCCGTACAATACATCACCCATACTGGTTTACATCTGGCCCGTACAATACATCACCCATACTGGTTTACATCTGGCCCGCACAATACATCACCCATACTGGTTTACATCTGGCCCGCACAATACATCACCCATACTGGTTTACATCTGGCTCGTACAATACATCACCCATACTGGTTTACATCTGGCTCGTACAATACATCGCCCATACTGGTTTACATCTGGCTCGTACAATACATCACCCATACTGGTTTACATCTGGCCCGTACAATACATCGCCCATACTGGTTTACATCTGGCCCGCACAATACATCGCCCATACTGGTTTACATCTGGCCCACACAATACATCACCCATACTGGTTTACATCTGGCTCGTACAATACATCGCCCATACTGGTTTACATCTGGCCCGCACAATACATCGCCCATACTGGTTTACATCTGGCCCACACAATACATCACCCATACTGGTTTACATCTGGCTCGTACAATACATCACCCATACTGGTTTACATCTGGCCCGTACAATACATCGCCCATACTGGTTTACATCTGGCCCGTACAATACCACGCCCATACTGGTTTACATCTGGCCCGCGCAATACATCGCCCATACTGGTTTACATCTGGCCTGTACAATACATCACCCATACTGGTTTACATCTGCATCATTTAGAGCAGTGTTTTCCCAACTCCAGTCCTCCACTACCCCCGACAGCCTAACTCCAGTCCTCCACTACCCCCGACAGCCCAACACCAGTCCTCCACTACCCGACAGCCCAACACCAGTCCTCCACTACCCCCGACAGCCCAACACCAGTCCTCCACTACCCCCGACAGCCCAACTCCAGTCCTCCACTACCCCCGACAGCCCAACTCCAGTCCTCCACTACCCCCGACAGCCCAACTCCAGTCCTCCACTACCCCCAACTCCAGTCCTCCACTACCCCGACAGCCCAACTCCAGTCCTCCACTACCCGACAGCCCAACTCCAGTCCTCCACTACCCCCGACAGCCCAACTCCAGTCCTCCACTACCCCGACAGCCCAACTCCAGTCCTCCACTACCCCGACAGCCCAACTCCAGTCCTCCACTACCCCCGACAGCCCAACTCCAGTCCTCCACTACCCCCGACAGCCCAACACCAGTCCTCCACTACCCCCGACAGCCCAACACCAGTCCTCCACTACCCCCGACAGCCCAACTCCAGTCCTCCACTACCCCCGACAGCCCAACACCAGTCCTCCACTACCCCTGACAGCCCAACTCCAGTCCTCCACTACCCCCGAAAGTACACATTTTTATTGTAGCGCTGGACAAACCTGATTCAACTCATTGAGGTCTTAATGATTAGTTGGCAAGTTAAATCAGGTGTTCTTGTCCGGGGCTACAACAAAAATGTGTACTGCGGGTCAGGCCTATGAGGGTGCGAAGTGGGTCTTAGCCGCCCCCCCCCCAGTTGAAACTTGTACCCTCTCAGTTTAAGTTATGTCCCTATATATATATATATATATATACATACATACGCCGAGGAACTTAAAACTTTCCAACTTCTCCACTACTGTCCCGTCGATGTGGATGGTGGGATTACCCATCTATCATGTTGTAGCCTATATTCATTACCAAAACGGCCTTGCTTTACTGTGTAGGGCGCTGTCCATGGTGCTGATACAGCGGAGATGGGTTGCAGATTTCACGCCAACCTGTCACTTCAAAAGCACTCAATGAGTCTCTGCATTTTAACTTTGTTTGTGGTATAGCGTGATATAAGCAGAATTCAATATAATTATTTTGCCTGGTGTACTGAACATGTGACTGTGTGGCAGAAACGATAGTTGGCATTTTCAGGGTTGTTTAATCATTCCCATTACCATTCACTGTGAAATCACATTTAGGCTTGATTCTCTGAAGCCTGACATTTTGACAGATCAAAGCACTGTATCAATCCCAGCGTTGCCATGGTTTCCTGTGACTGACACCGCCTTCCATGTGTGTCCCTGTCTCTCTCTGTCCCGCTTGTTTCCAGGGCGATAAACGTGTTTGTCAGCGCGAACAGGCTCATCCACCAAACCAACCTAATACTCCAGACCTTCAAGACCGTGACATAGACGGGGTTAACCACACTAACCCCGGCTTTTAACAGAGGATAGGAAACTCTTTATATGTACGGGGTTAACTACACTAACCCAGGCTTTTAACAGAGGATAGGAAACCCTTTATATGTACAATGTTAAGATTCTGCTTTTGGGACTGTATCATTTCTAAGTATTGCTTCATGGGGGGGATCATTTAGAGTTGCAGGTGGCCAGACTATAATTGCCAGAGATTTTTTATTATTGTTGTATTTTTTCCCACCACGATCATGCTACCGCCAGAGCATCTGATGTCAATGCTCCTCTTTTTCTCCCGCTCTTCACCACCCCCCCCTTTCTTGCACTTTCTCTCGCTCTCTCACTCTGTCCATGTGAAAGCCAAACACCGGGCCTTAATGTGGCCATTGAGGCGTTCCTAAAGCAGGAACTTCTATTTTTCTCACATTCTAACTTGAACAATGAGACGTGATGGTGTATATTTAACAGATATTTGGTCGCAAAATGTTCAAATAAAAAAGTTTAAACATTTTTGGAAAAATTTAAAAATTTTATTTTTGCTTTTGTCATTTTACATGTGATATAGGTTTGTCTTTTTGCTCTGTGTAACAGTGGATTTGCCATGGTGGAGCTATTCTTGGGCAGTACCTGTTTCTAGCAGTCGGTTAATCCAATTCTGAAAGTGTTTTTTCTTAAGTCTTGGAGACTTAATTTTGGATCCTGTTGCCATTGACGGCTAAATCAAATTATTCCAGGCCATTCGCCATTAAGTGATATGGAAGAATCAGCTATGACACGAGTGACTGAGTGTGTGTGTTTAAAATGATACCCAAGAGAGTGTAATCAGTGTTTTATTTGACTGCGTTAGGTGTAAAAGTGTTAAGGGCAGCTGGACATTGGGTTACTGTGCGTTTACCATTAGAGGGGTAGGGGAGGAAACTGTCAATGTTCTCTCCACCCCCATCGTCTGTGTGTGTGTACGTAGGCGTCTGTGCATGTGTTGGAGTGATTGTTAAAGCAATTGGTGAATTACTGTGTTGCTATGCTGAACATGTTACTGCACGGTATGCGTGTGAGACAGAGCAGTGTGTGTGTGTGTGTGTGTGTGTGGGGGTTAATTGTACCCTGGTCTAAGATAAGCTCTTCTCCGGTGTCCAATCTGAATAGACCAGAGAAACTGCCTGCTGGACACACAAACACAAGCCTCACTCTCACTACATGGTTGCCAGGAGACTCTAGGCTTTGAGAGGCATAATAAAATCAAAGAAGAGTGTTTGTCGGGGGCTTTCTTTGCCACTGTTATGGCTACTGTTGGCAGTTAACTCTTTGGCAGTGTCTGTGTTACGGTACTGGAGGAGTCTTAGTGTTGGATGCACCGGTGCTTATTTCAACCATGTACTATACTTCAACTTAGTGGTATGAGGGGAAAACGCATACTGTCAAGGTTATAAAGTAAAGAACAGACTAGAAAAAAACATTCTGACATTCTTGGAGAAAATGAGGGATCAATTAAAACTTAATTCAGACCAATGCTACATGAAAGGCGTGTCTGTAGTGCTTTACTTAGTGGTGTGAAAGCACCTCCTGAAGACCTCTGGACCCCTTAAGGACACCTGGGAGAGGAGACCCAGTCATGCACAAAGGGTGATGTGAGCAGAGAACCATCTGACTGAGCTGGTATGTTTGAAAAGTAGATGTATGTATGTGTAATGTATGCATGTGTAAAAGGTATATTTTGGCTTGGTTACTATTATGGTTCAGGTCAGGGTTGTGCTCAATTCAGAATTTAATTGAGAATGCTTCATACATTTCAATTCATGAATTTGAATTGGAGTAGTAAACAGGATACAGAATTGCAATTTGAATTAAAGGAAATATACTGGCTATATATACAGATATAAACGCAACAATTTCAAAGATTTTACAGTTACAGTTCATATAAGAAAATCAGTCAATTGAAGTAAATAAATTAGGCCCTAATCTAAGGATTTCACATGACTGGGCAGGGGTGCAGCCATGGGTGGGCCTGGCCCAGCCAATCAGAATGAGTCTTTCCCCACAATAGGGCTTTAATACAGACAGAAATACTCCTCAGGAACCCACCTCACCTCAGACGATCCCAAGGGTGAAGAAGCAGGATGTGGAGGTCCTGGGCTGGCGTGGCCGGTTAGACATATTGCCAAAGTCTCAAAAATGACTTTGAACGCAGCTTATTGTAGAGAAATGAACATTCAATTCTCTGCCAACAGCTCTGGTGGACATTACTGCAGTCAGCATGGCAATTGCACGCTCCCTCAAAACTTGAGACATCTGTGGCATTTTAAAGTGGCCTTTTCTTGTCCCCATCATAAGCTGCACCTGTGAAGCTGTTTAATCAGCTTCTTGATATGCCACACCTGTCAGGTGGATGGATTATCTTGGCAAAGGAGAAATACTAACAGGGATATAACCAAATTTGTGCACATGTGAGTGAAAATCAACTTTTTGTGCAAATGTAACATTTCTGGGATCTTTTTATTTCAGCTTATGAAACAAGGGACCAAAACTTTACATGTTGCGTTTACATTTTTGTTCAGTGTAGAATTGAATTCAGTGACATTCAATGAAATGATAGTAAAAGCCTCTGCTATTCTATATTAGGTGTAGTCTATACAAATGTACATTTTGTACATAAAACATCAAGTATATTAAATACATTCAAATAAAATATTTATGAAACAATAGATTTTCAGGACGAACTCTTAAAATGAATGATCAAGGAAAACAAAACCTGTATTTGAATATTATTTATGTTCACATAGTTATATTTCATTAATCAGTTGAATGTTGTTCAGTATGGGAGAAAAAAATATACATTTCCCAGAATGCATTAACCTTTTAGTTTGACCCTAATGTCTTCTAAAAAGAAGCCAAACAAATGAAATTGTTGGTTGAAATATTATTGGCTATTCTGAGAACTAAGGTTAAAAGAGTATATCAATGTTGTTTTCACAGAAAAGTGATATATTCTTTGGTATCTGTAACTGTGATCTGTCAGATTCAGTTAAACTCTCATGTTCTATGACTGAGTGGAATTTCTTGGAATTGCACTGAATTAAATTTGACTTCCTGTAACTCAAATTAAAATTCTACATCCTGTGGTGTGTTTTTTTTTGACAAGTTTAATTGAAAATAATCACGGTAAGGTACGTAATTGTTACCCAGAAATGATTTGATATTGAGATAAAGACGTATGCGTTGAACCTTTAAGCTCAGCAGGGGTTGAACCCTTGTTTTTCTCTACCTCTCTAACTTCATGATTCTGCTGCCATGACAACACTGAGCAGTACATATAGACTGTTATACTGTAGAGTGAGAATGATTGGCTTAGAGCAGATTGCTTTGTCGAGTAGCTCGTAGAGATATGAGTGATTTATACGGTAGTTGACACTGTATCTATGCAATCACAAATACACAACCCTTCCAATGGCTGTCTGTGCTTTCTTCCTTGCACACACCCCTGTCTGGAACCCCTTAGATGATTGACAGCTAGCTGTTACCCTGTCTGAGTGGAATCCACGGAGACCAAGATGGAGGCGGGACTACTGGAGAGCAGGCTGAGTATGGGGGACTATGAGAAACTGCAGAGCCTCTTTCTGGTGAGTGGGTATGGGTACGGAAATGACACAGTTGACATACCCCCCCGTTGATCTCTGATGACCTCTGTTGTAGGGTGACAGTGGAGCAGGTGTGTCCTTCTCCAGGGCAGAGTTTATAGAACAAGCTTGGTCTGCAGTGAGACGTGGCTCCAGGGAGGAGTACGGCCTCCTTTTCGACAGTGTTGTGCGTCACTCAGGAGCAGCGTAGCCTGCTATTGGACAGTGCTGATGAGCGAGGGGAGAGGAGAGTGGACTGGGAGAGGCTGACTTCCTTCCTGCTGTTAGGGCTGTCAGAAAAGGAGGAGAATGAACGAGCTGCCACCGTGCCTCGCTGGCAACCTCCACTAACTCTGACCCCTCCACACCGTGACCCTGTCCAACAGGTAACACTAAGCACATCTCCAGCCTATCAACTCACAATGCTGTAATGGTGCTAATCATTAATAATGAAACAATGAAACAATGAAATAATAGCTTATAAGATGCTTATAAGCATTTGATGGTATTCTCCATCGGTGGTTGTGTATGCACTGTTGACATCTCTATGGTTACTCCAGGTGGTGTACCTGCGTAGCTCAGGACGGTACCTGTCGGTGAGTAAGGGGGGCACGCTGGGGGTGTGGGCGGGGGACGACTTTGCCCTTCTCCAAACACACCGCCTCCACAACGACTCTGTCAGGCCCAAAGATCTCTGGGTAACAGCTATGGTGGTGCTGCACAACGTAAACAAGGTCCAGTCCAACTCAGCCAATCAGCCAATCAGCCAATCAATCAATTAATCAGTCAATCAGTCAATCAATCATTAAAATGACCTGCCTCCATCCCTATCATCCCATCCTCCTCTCTGTCTCTCAGATAGCTGTGTCATTCACCAGTAAGGAGCTGTGTTTCTATGACTTGCTGTCCAAGCAGCAGTTTAGCTGCCAGTATAAGCTCCAGGGTCTGAGATACGCCCCTCTCAGTCTGGACTACTGGTGTCACCCCACTTACCCTGCCCAGGCTGTACTCACCATTGGAGACACGGGGGGACAGGTGAGAGTGGAGGGAGAGAGACGGGGGGACAGGTGAGAGGGGAAGGGGAGAGACAGGGAGACAGGTGAGAGTGGAGGGAGAGAGACAGGGGGACAGGTGAGAGTGGAGGGAGAGAGACAGGGAGACAGGTGAGAGTGGAGGGAGAGAGACAGGGAGACAGGTGAGAGTGGAGGGAGAGAGACAGGGAGACAGGTGAGAGTGGAGGGAGAGAGACAGGGAGACAGGTGAGAGTGGAGGGAGAGAGACAGGGAGACAGGTGAGAGTGGAGGGAGAGAGACAGGGAGACAGGTGAGAGTGGAGGGAGAGAGACAGGGAGACAGGCGAGAGTGGAGGGAGAGAGACAGGGAGACAGGTGAGAGTGGAGGGAGAGAGACAGGGAGACAGGTGAGAGTGGAGGGAGGGAGAGAGACAGGTGAGAGGGGAGGGAGAGAGACAGGGGGACAGGTGAGAGGGGAAGGGGAGAGACAGGTGAGAGGGGAAGGGGAGAGACAGGTGAGAGGGGAAGGGGAGAGACAGGGAGACAGGTGCGAGACATTGAGAAAAACGGGGACAGGTAAGAGAAAATGGGGAAAGACAGAGAACAGGTGAGAGGGGAGGGAGAGAGACAGGGGGACAGGTGAGAGTGGAGGGAGAGAGACAGGGAGACAGGTGAGAGGGGAAGGGGAGAGACAGGTGGGACAGGTGAGAGGGAAGGGGAGAGACAGATGAGAGGGGAAAGGGAGAGACACGGGGACAGGTGAGAGACAGGGGAAGAGGTGAGAAACGGGGAGGGTGAGAGACAGGGGGAGGGTGAGAGACAGGAGGACAGGTGAGAGGGGAGGGGGAGGCAAATTAGTGATTGGGGTCACTACGGTCCAGTTAATAAGTTGATATAGTTTTTTGTTAACAACCTCTTGCTTGTGTTTGTGTGTGTGTGTGTGTGTTGTCTCAGGTCAGTGCCATATGCTTCAGGTCAGCTCAGATCTCTCTGTTTGAGAGGCCCAGTCCAGGGGCGGAGACAGAATCTGCTGACATCATCAAGTGGGAGGAGCTAGTTCAAGGTCGCCATCGCTGCTGTTACACACTCAGACACCGAGCTCACGGACACGCCTGGGTACGCAGAGGTGAGCTCTATCCCCAAAATACATCTCATCCTTAGTCCTTCTGACCTGAGTGGCTTTGTACTGTTGGTGGGTGTCAACGACCACCAAACCACATGTCCACACCAACACACCCTCTTACAAACAACATGTCCACACCAACACACCCTCTTACAAACAACATGTCCACACCAACATACACCCCCTTACAAACAACATGTCCACACCAACACACCCTCTTACAAACAACATGTCCACACCAACACACCCTCTTACAAACAACATGTCCACACCAACACACCCCCTTACAAACAACATGTCCACACCAACACACCTCTTACAAACAACATGTCCACACCAACACACCCCTTACAAACAACATGTCCACACCAACACACCCTCTTACAAACAACATGTCCACACCAACACACCCCCTTACAAACAACATGTCCACACCAACACACCCTCTTACAAACAACATGTCCACACCAACACACCCTCTTACAGACAACATGTCCACACCAACACACCCGCTTACAAACAACATGTCCACACCAACACACCCTCTTACAAACAACATGTCCACACCAACACACCCGCTTACAAACAACATGTCCACACCAACACACCCCCTTACAAACAACATGTCCACACCAACACACCCTCTTACAAACAACATGTCCACACCAACACACCCTTACAAACAACATGTCCACACCAACACACCCTCTTACAAACAACATGTCCACACCAACACACCCTCTTACAAACAACATGTCCACACCAACACACACCCTCTTACAAACAACATGTCCACACCAACACACCCGCTTACAAACAACATGTCCACACCAACACACCCCCTTACAAACAACATGTCCACACCAACACACCCTCTTACAAACAACATGTCCACACCAACACACCCTCTTACAAACAACATGTCCACACCAACATACACCCTCTTACAAACAACATGTCCACACCAACATACACCCCCTTACAAACAACATGTCCACACCAACACACCCTCTTACAGACAACATGTCCACACCAACACACCCTCTTACAAACAACATGTCCACACCAACACACACCCTCGTACAAACAACATGTCCACACCAACACACACCCTCGTACAAACAACATGTCCACACCAACACACACCCTCGTACAAACAACATGTCCACACCAACACACACCCTCGTACAAACAACATGTCCACACCAACATACACCCTCTTACAAACAACATGTCCACATCAACACACCCTCTTACAAACAACATTTCCACACCAACACACCCTCTTACAATCAACATGTCCACACCAACACACCCTCTTACAAACAACATGTCCACACCAACACACCCGCTTACAAACAACATGTCCACACCAACACACCCCCTTACAAACAACATGTCCACACCAACACACCCTCTTACAAACAACATGTCCACACCAACATACACCCTCTTACAAACAACATGTCCACACCAACACACCCTCTTACAGACAACATGTCCACACCAACACACCCGCTTACAAACAACATGTCCACACCAACACACCCTCTTACAAACAACATGTCCACACCAACACACCCGCTTACAAACAACATGTCCACACCAACACACCCTTACAAACAACATGTCCACATCACAAACAACATGTCCACACCAACACACCCTCTTACAAACAACATGTCCACACCAACACACCTCTTACAAACAACATGTCCACACCAACACACCTCTACAAACAACATGTCCACACCAACACACCTCTTACAAACAACATGTCCACACCAACACACCCTCTTACAAACAACATGTCCACACCAACACACCCTCTTACAAACAACATGTCCACACCAACACACCCTTACAAACAACATGTCCACACCAACACACCCTTACAAACAACATGTCCACACAACACACTTACAAACAACATGTCCACACCAACACACCCCTTACAAACAACATGTCACATCTTACAAACAACATGTCCACACCAACACACTTACAAACAACATGTCCACACCAACACACACCTCTTACAAACAACATGTCCACACCAACACACACAACAACATGTCCACACCAACACACCCCCTTACAAACAACATGTCCACACCAACATACACCCTCTTACAAACAACATGTCCACACCAACACACCCTCTTACAAACAACATGTCCACACCAACACACCCTCTTACAAACAACATGTCCACACCAACACACACCCTCTTACAATCAACATGTCCACACCAACACACCCCCTTACAAACAACATGTCCACATCAACACACCCTCTTACAAACAACATGTCCACACCAACACACCCTCTTACAAACAACATGTCCACACCAACACACCCCCTTACAGACAACATGTCCACACCAACACACACCCTCTTACAAACAACATGTCCACACCAACACACACCCTCTTACAATCAACATGTCCACACCAACACACCCTCTTACAAACAACATGTCCACACCAACACACCCCCTTACAAACAACATGTCCACATCAACACACCCTCTTACAAACCACATGTCCACACCAACACACACCCTCTTACAAACAACATGTCCACACCAACACACACCCTCTTACAATCAACATGTCCACACCAACACACCCTCTTACAAACAACATGTCCACACCAACACACCCTCTTACAAACAACATGTCCACACCAACACACCCTCTTACAAACAACATGTCCACACCAACACACCCTCTTACAAACAACATGTCCACACCAACACACCCTCTTACAAACAACATGTCCACACCAACACACACTCGTTACAAACAACATGTCCACACCAACACACACCCTCTTACAATCAACATGTCCACACCAACACACCCTCTTACAAACAACATGTCCACACCAACACACCCTCTTACAAACAACATGTCCACACCAACACACCCTCTTACAAACAACATGTCCACACCAACACACCCTCTTACAAACAACATGTCCACACCAACACACCTCTTACAAACAACATGTCCACACCAACACACCCTCTTACAAACAACATGTCCACACCAACACACCCTCTTACAAACAACATGTCCACACCAACACACCCTCTTACAAACAACATGTCCACACCAACACACACTCGTACAAACAACATGTCCACACCAACACACACCCTCTTACAAACAACATGTCCACACCAACACACCCTCTTACAAACAACATGTCCACACCAACACACACCCTCTTACAATCAACATGTCCACACCAACACACCCTCTTACAAACAACATGTCCACACCAACACACCCTCTTACAAACAACATGTCCACACCAACACACCCTCTTACAAACAACATGTCCACACCAACACACCCTCTTACAAACAACATGTCCACACCAACACACCCTCTTACAAACAACATGTCCACACCAACACACCCTCTTACAAACAACATGTCCACACCAACACACCCTCTTACAAACAACATGTCCACACCAACACACACTCGTACAAACAACATGTCCACACCAACATACACCCCTGTACAACCACAAGCACACCTCTGATTAATTAGCCCGACAGGTCCCATTGATTAACATGTCAGTGTTGCTGGTTGACATTTCCCAGACTGCTTTCTGTTGACTTGCATAACCCTAGGCTCTTTGAAGTACACCACTATCAATTAATATGCAAATGAGCTTGGTTGGTGAAGTGCTTACTGCAGGAGTTAAAGTGATGCCTCAACACTTCTCAGTTGAGAGTCAGCATGTCACTACCGCTGTCTGAATAACTAGCTAGGAGGATAATACCAGCCTGTTTTGATCCCTCTGTCCGGATGACATGCGGACATCACAAACACACACACGCACACACGGTGTCACCCTGAACGTTTGTCCGTCTCCGGATACACACTCTCACCTTAGCACCTGGGGTGACAGCCGTCCTCAGCGCTTACTCAGCCTGTCATCGCGGTTACGGGTTCTGCAGTGTCATGGAAACACAATGGGTCATTCGTCCTCGGGCCCCCTCATGCTCCAAGTCACCAATTATACATAAACACACACAGACACAGAGTAGACAGATCACCAATTAGCTGATTCAGGATATAGCCTCTTACCCTATAAGCGCACACACACACACAGACACACACACACACAGCTCTGCTGAGGGGGTCATCCTCACATGGGGATAACGAGAACAAAAATATGAATAATCAACAACGGTAACACTTGTCACCCAGCGTCATAACACATCTTAACCATGTCATAACACGTCATAACCATGTCATAACACATAACACGTCATAACATGTCATAACCATGTCTTAACCTTGTCATAACAGGTCATAACCATGTCATAAAACATCATTACCGTGTCATAACATGTCATAACCATGTCCTAACACGTCCTAACACATCATAACTATGTCCTAACACATCATAACACGTCATAACATGTCATAACCATGTCTTAACCTTGTCATAACAGGTCATAACCATGTCCTAATGCATCATAACCATATCCTAACACGTCATAACATGTCCTAGCACGTCATAACACATCATAACACATCATAACCATGTCATAACACGTCATTACCATGTCATAACACATAACAAGTCATAACCTTGTCATAACACGTCATAACCATGTCCTAACATGTCATAACACGTCATAACCATGTCATAACAAGCCATTACCATGTCATAACACATACCACGTCAACATGTCATAACACGTCATAACCATGTCATAACCAAGTCATAACACGTCATAACCATGTCATTACACATAACACTTCATAACCATGTCATAACACATAACACGTCATAACCATGTCATAACATGTCATAACCATGCCATAACATGTCATAACCATGTCATAACACGTCATTACCATGTCATAACACATTACACGTCATAACCATGTCATAACACGTCATAACCATGTCATTACACATAACTCGTCATAACCATGTCATAACACGTAACACGTCATAACCATGTCATAACAGCTGACATAACTTGTCATAACCTGTCATGACCCATATATTTACATCTGTTGTGACATATATTGCTTTATTTTATGGCTGGTTATGACACCTACATCAGAGTGTCAAAACCCACAGTTTGTTACTTAAGTCCTTTGTTGTTGTTGTAATGAATTCTTTACAGTCATGTTTTTTTGTCATATTTTAAATAACTTGTAGAAAATACAGTTTATGAAGCATTATGACCATCCTGTGTCACTTTACTTGGACTAAGAAAATACACTTTATGACACTGTCTAGAAGCAGTATGACCATCATAATCATATAATCCAGATAGGCCTATCACATACATGCCCTTATGTCAGTCATCAGTCACAAAGAGGGTGTCTTGTCCTGCTCCTGAAATCTGCTCCTGCATTCATCCCAGTCATCAGCAACAGAGCATTGGGGAAGGTGCATGTCTGACATCAATGTGTGCTCAATTACAATGATCATTTAATATAGTCAATTTCAGAAAATGTTATATAACATAAACATACTGTTGACACTTAGTCTATGGTGTAATGGAATGGTTTGCCTTGTGTGGTAGGTTTTACACTCTTATGTAGGTGTTATAACCAGCCATAAAATAATGCAACAGGTCTAAATATATGTGTTATGACCGTGTTATCAAGTCAAATCAAATTCTGTTGGTCACATACGCATGTTTAGCAGATGTCATTGCGGGTGTAGCGGTTATGGTTATGACTGTGTTATAAAGTGTTATGACGTATTATGACATGGTTATGACCGTGTTATAAAGTGTTATGACATATTATGACATGGTTATGACTGTGTTGTAAAGTGTTATGACAAATTATGACATGGTTATGACTGTGTTGTAAAGTGTTATGACAAATTATGACATGGTTATGACTGTGTTATAAAGTGTTATGACATATTATGACATGGTTATGACCGTGTTATGATATATTATGACATGGTTATGACCGTGTTATAAAGTGTTATGACGCTGGGTGTCAAGTAAAGTGTTACCACAACAACAAACAATAAATAACAACAAAAGGGAACAGAGGAGATGACAGGGGAACATAAAAAGGATGAGCTAATTTACATTTTACAGGCAGAGTGTGTGTGTTCCTGTGTGCTTCTGTGTGTGTGTGTGTGTATGTTTATATCTTTGTGTGTGTGTGTGTACCTCTGGGGTGCAAAGTGGTGTTCTTCTGAAGTTCAGAAACCGTGGCTGTTGATGATTAGACATGAGGGTTTATCATACCCCCCAAACCGAGAGAGAGAGAGAGAGAGAGAGAGAGAAATAGAACAGAGAGGGGGAAAGTGAGAGGACATTTGGAAAAGAGGGAGAGAGAGGTGGTGAGAGAGAGGAAGGGAAAGATGAGAGAGGGATAGATGGATGCCGCATGACTTCTCACATTCAACAGAGCACAAACTCCAGCTGAACTCATGTTATTTTTGATGATGCTCATTTTACACTCTCGTCACCCCTCCTGTTCCTGAAATGACACACAGGGTCTGACAGTAAACCTATCTGTGTGTTTGTATGTCAGCTGCAAAAAAACATGACTTACTGACATTTGAAAGCTCTCTGCTCTCTGTATGTAGGGCAGCTTAGTCAATATATCTAGCTGGTTATCCACTCATCTAACTTATCTTCCTCCTCTTCCTCTCCCTCTCCCTCTCCCTCTCTTCTCACCTTCATCCTCTTTCTACTCATAAAACACCTCGTCTTACACCTGTACTTCCTGTTTCCTACAGTGCGTTTCCTGGGCTCTCTGGAGGCGTGGTTGTCGTGCAGCACCAGCCCCCAGAGCAGCATGGTGATTGGCTGGAGGGAGAGAGAGGGCGAGCCCCTCAGAGTCACTGCCTTCCACACGGAGAAAGGAACCAATGACCTGGACCACCATGCTGAGATGAATTTGATAGGCACACAAGTCCTACCAAGTTATAATATCTATCCTTACTTCTCATTGGTTGTAACCAATGCAGGCACTAACATCCTTCTCTCTGATTGGCTGCAGCAACCGCAGGTATAGACAACAAGGTGTTGCTGTGGAACCCCTATGTGATCTCTAAACCAGTGGGTGTACTCAGAGGTCACATGAGCAGTGTTACCGCCGTACGCTTCATAGTGGGCAAGAAACAGCTGATCAGCTTCTCCAAGGACAAGGTGAGAGAGAAGGAGAAGAGGAGTGGAGACTGTGTGTAGTATTGTGATGTTGTTTTATGTGTCAAAGAAGTGCGTTCATCTAAATGATAACAATTGAGACGCATTTCTACCTGCGTGTTGAAGACTTTGGGACAACTCTCTCTATCTTCTCTCAGGTGCTGAGGTTGTGGGACGTGGCTAGTCAGCTGTGTATTCAGCGTATCGCCGGCATCTTCCCCAAGACACAGGAGGAGTGTCACACTCTTCTGTTCCTCAGTGAGGAGCGCTCACGCCTCCTCCTCTCTTTCAACAGTCTGCTCCTCCTCATGGAAGCCAAGAGAGAGGAGGGGAGGAGAGTCACCAGCCATGAGAACCCTGTCACCTGTGTCCTCTATAACAGCCTGTTCAGACAGGTACACACACAGCAACACATGCACCATCACCTACATCTACACAGGAACCACGATAATACTTCCCCACTCTCTCTCTGTCTCTCTCGCCCCTCTCTGTTTCTCAGGTGATCAGCAGTGACTCTGGCTCCTCTGTGATCTGTTGGCTGGTGGACACAGGTCAGAAGGTCAAGCAGTTCCACCGTTGTCATGGTGATGCTGAGATCTCCACCATGGCGCTGGACGGGACACAGACACGCTTGTTCACCGCCGGCACAGACGGAGTAGTCAAGGTCACTCATTACATGAATTGACGTAGGCAGTCGCCATAAGCATGGAATAGATCAACACTGAGATAATATTGCTCCATTCCAATCTGCAGGGATCATTGTGTAAAATATATATGTTTAACTAATAACCATAGCTACATCCACAGATACATACAGTACACCTACACTTCCGTTCAAAAGTTTGGGGTCACTTAGAAATGTCCATGTTTTTTAAAGAAAAACACATTTTTGGTCCATTAAAATAATATCAAATTGATCAGAAATATAGTGTAGACATTGTTAATGTTGTAAATGACTATTGTAGCTGGAAACGGCTGATTTTCTATGGAATATCTACATAGGCGTACAGAGGCCCATTATCAGCAACCATCACTCCTGTGTTCCAATGGCACATTGTGTTAGCTAATCCAAGTTGATCATTTTAAAGGTTAATTGATCCTTAGAAAACCCTTTTGCAATTATGTTAGCACAGCTGAAAACGTGTTCTGATTAAAGAAGGAATAAAACTGGCCTTCTTTAGACTAGTTGAGTATCTGGAGCATCAGCATTTGTGGGTTAGATTACAGGCTCTAAATAGCCAGCAAAACACCAGCCAGACTTTCTTCTGAAACTCGTCAGTCTATTCTTGTTCTGAGAAATGAAGGCTATTCCATGTGAGAAATTGCCAATAAACTGAAGATCTCGTACAACGCTGTGTACTACTCCCTTCACAGAACAGCGCAAACTGGCTCTAACCAGAATAGAAAGAGTTTTGTGAGGCCCCTGGTGCACTACTGAGCAAGAGGACAAGTAAGTTAGTGTCTAGTTTGAGAAACAGACGCCTCACAAGTCCTCAACTGGCAGCTTCATTAAATAGTACCTGCAAAACACCAGTTTCAACGTCAACAGTGAAGAGGCAACTCCGGGATGCTGGCCTTCTAGGCAGAGTTCCTCTGTCCAGTGTCTGTGTTCTTTTGCCCATCTTTTATTTTCATTGGCCAGTCTGAGATATGGCTTTTTCTTTGCAACTCTGCCTAGAAGGCCAGCAACCCGGGAGTCGCCTCTTCACTGTTGACGTTGAGACTGGTGTTTTGCAGGTACTATTTAATGAAGCTAACACAACGTGCCATTGGAACACAGGAGTGATGATTGCTGATAATGGGCCTCTGTACGCCTATGTAGATATTCCATAAAGAATCTGCCGTTTCCAGCTACAATAGTCATTTACAACATTAACAATGTCTGCGCTATATTTCTGATCAATTGAATGTTATTTTAATGGACAAAAAATGTGTTTTTCTTTAAAAAACAAGGACATTTCTAAGTGACCCCAAACTTTTGAACGGTAGTGTACATATTACGAATGTTCAATAATACCATCTTCAATAGAAGGGACCTTAAATATATTGGTCTGTCTGTGTGTTTGTCTGTCTGTGTGTGTTGGTCTGTCTGTGTACGTTTGTCTGACTTTGACTGTGCTTGTGTCTGTCCTTCTGTTTTTCTAGAGTTGGTCTCTGTCCTTCTGTTAATCTAGAGTTGGTGTCTGTCCTTCTGTTAGTCTAGAGTTTGTGTCTGTCCTTCTGTTAGTCTAGAGTTGGTCTCTGTCCTGTTAGTCTAGAGTTGGTCTCTGTCCTTCTGTTAGTCTAGAGTTGGTCTCTGTTCTTCTGTTAGTCTAGAGTTGGTCTCTGTTCTTCTGTTAGTCTAGAGTTGGTCTCTGTCCTTCTGTTAGTCTAGAGTTGGTCTCTGTCCTTCTGTTAGTCTAGAGTTGGTCTCTGTTCTTCTGTTAGTCTAGAGTTGGTCTCTTCTGTTAGTCTAGAGTTGGTCTCTGTTCTTCTGTTAGTCTAGAGTTGGTCTCTGTTCTTCTGTTAGTCTAGAGTTGGTCTCTGTCCTGTTAGTCTAGAGTTGGTCTCTGTTCTTCTGTTAGTCTAGAGTTGGTCTCTGTTCTTCTGTTAGTCTAGAGTTGGTCTCTGTTCTTCTGTTAGTCTAGAGTTGGTCTCTGTTCTTCTGTTAGTCTAGAGTTGGTCTCTGTGCTGTTAGTCTAGAGTTGGTCTCTGTTCTTCTGTTAGTCTAGAGTTGGTCTCTGTTCTTCTGTTAGTCTAGAGTTAGTCTCTTCTGTTAGTCTAGAGTTGGTCTCTGTTCTTCTGTTAGTCTAGAGTTGGTCTCTTCTGTTAGTCTAGAGTTGGTCTCTGTTCTTCTGTTAGTCTAGAGTTGGTCTCTTCTGTTTGTCTAGAGTTGGTCTCTGTCCTTCTGTTAGTCTAGAGTTGGTCTCTGTTCTTCTGTTAGTCTAGAGTTGGTCTCTGTCCTGTTAGTCTAGAGTTGGTCTCTGTTCTTCTGTTAGTCTAGAGTTGGTCTCTGTGCTGTTAGTCTAGAGTTGGTCTCTGTTCTTCTGTTAGTCTGGAGTTGGTCTCTGTTCTTCTGTTAGTCTAGAGTTGGTCTCTGTCCTGTTAGTCTAGAGTTGGTCTCTTCTGTTCTTCTGTTAGTCTAGAGTTGGTCTCTGTTCTTCTGTTAGTCTAGAGTTGGTCTCTGTTCTTCTGTTAGTCTAGAGTTGGTCTCTGTTCTTCTGTTAGTCTAGAGTTGGTCTCTGTGCTGTTAGTCTAGAGTTGGTATCTGTTCTTCTGTTAGTCTAGAGTTGGTCTCTGTTCTTCTGTTAGTCTAGAGTTGGTCTCTGTCCTGTTAGTCTAGAGTTGGTCTCTGTCCTGTTAGTCTAGAGTTGGTCTCTTCTGTTAGTCTAGAGTTGGTCTCTGTCTCTTTATGTTTGTCAAGGTGTCTGTCTCTCTGTCTGTCTGTCTGTCTGTCTGTCTGTCTGTCTGTCTGTCTGTCTGTCTGTCTGTCTGTCTGTCTGTCCGTCTGTCTGTCTGTCTGTCTCAGTGGTAAATGTTTCTGTCTCCTTGACTCCTGGTGTTGGATGTTATCCTGGTGGTGCCAGTTTGATGGGGTGTCTGTTCTAGGTTCTAGATCTGTATTCCTTGGTTCTAACTGTGTGGTTCTAACTGTGTGGTTCTGTGCGGTTCTAGATCTGGGACTTTAATGGTCACTGCCACCACAGGCTGAATGCGGGCCGGGACCAGGCCGTGGACATCTCCCAGGTTCTAGTGCTGAAGAGAACTGTGCTGGTCATGGGCTGGGAGAGGTGTGTCCCCTAAGACCTAAAATCTGACATTCAATAGTCATGTCAGTCAGTCTATCTTTATGTCTGTCAGTCAGTCAGTCTGTCTTTATGTCTGTCAGTCAGTCCGTCTATCTTTAGGTCTGTCAGTCAGTCTATCTTTATGTCAGTCATTCAGTCAGTTTATCTTTATGTCTGTCATTCAGTCTATCTTTATGTCTGTCAGTCAGTCAGTCTGTCTTTATATCTGTCAGTCAGTCATGCTAACTTTGTCTGTCAGTCAGTCAGTCTATCTTTATGTTTGTCAGTCAGTCTGTCAGTCACTCAGTCTGTCTTTATGTCCGTCCGTCTGTCTGTCTTTATGTCAGTCTGTCAGTCAGTCAGTCTGTCTTTATGTCCGTCCATCTGTCTGTCTTTATGTCAGTCTGTCTTTATGTCCGTCCGTCTGTGTCTTTATGTCTGTCTGTTGTCAGTCAGTCTGTCTTTATGTCAGTCAGTCATTCTGTCTTTATGTCTGTCAGTCAGTCTGTCTGTCTTTATGTCTGTCTTTATGTCCGTCCGTCTGTCTGTCTTTATGTCTATCAGTCAGTCAGTCATTCTGTCTTTATGTCTGTCAGTCAGTCTGTCTGTCTTTATGTCTGTCTTTATGTCCGTCCGTCTGTCTGTCTTTATGTCTATCAGTCAGTCAGTCATTCTGTCTTTATGTCTGTCTGTCAGTCAGTCAGTCTGTCTTTATGTCTGTCAGTCAGTCTGTCTGTGTTTATGTCTGTCTGTCAGCCAGTCAGTTAGTCTTTATGTCTGTCAGTCAGTCATTCTGTCTTTGTCAGTCAGTCAGCCATTCTGTCTGTCTGTCTGTCTGTCTGTCAGTCTGTCTTCATGTCAGTCAGTCATTCTGTCTTTATGTCAGTCAGTCAGTGATTCTATCTTTATGTCAGTCGGTCCGTCTGTCTGTCTTTATGTCTGTCAGTCAGTCTGTCTGTCTTTATGTCAGTCAGTCATTCTGTCTTGATGTCTGTCTGTCTGTCTGTCTGTCAGTCTGTCTTCATGTCAGTCAGTCAGTGATTCTATCTTTATGTCAGTCGGTCCGTCTGTCTGTCTTTATGTCTGTCAGTCAGTCTGTCTGTCTTTATGTCAGTCAGTCATTCTGTCTTTATGCCTGTCTTTATGTCCGTCCGTCTGTCTGTCTTTATGTCTGTCTTTATGTCTGTCAGTCAGTCAGTCATTCTGTCTTTATGTCTGTCTATCAGTCAGTCAATCTGTCTTGATGTCTGTCTGTCCATCTGTCTGTCAGTCAGTCAGTTTTTCTTTATGTCTGTCTATCAGTCAGTCTGTCTGTCTTTATGTCTGTCTGTCAGTCAGTCAATCTGTCTTGATGTCTGTCTGTCCATCTGTCTGTCTGTCAGTCAGTCAGTTTGTCTTTATGTCTGTCTGTCAGTCTGTCTGTCAGTCAGTCTGTCTTCATGTCAGTCAGTCATACTGTCTTCATGTCTGTCAGTCATTCTGTCTTGATGTCTGTCTGTCTGTCAGTCTGTCTTTATGTCTGTCTGTCTGTCTGTCAGTTGTGTATCTGTGTTATGGATGGTAACATTAGTTATAACAGAGTGTTAGTGACAGACCCAGTAACATTAGTTATAACAGAGTGTTAGTGACAGACCCAATAACATTAGTTATAACAGAGTGTTAATGACAGACCCAGTAACATTAGTTATAACAGAGTGTTAATGACAGACCCAGTAACATTAGTTATAACAGAGTGTTAATGGCAGACCCAGTAACATTAGTTATAACAGAGTGTTAATGACAGACCCAGTAACATTAGTTATAACAGAGTGTTAATGGCAGACCCAGTAACATTAGTTATAACAGAGTGTTAATGGCAGACCCAGTAACATTAGCTATAACAGAGTGTTAATGGCAGACCCAGTAACATTAGTTATAACAGAGTGTTAATGGCAGGCCCAGTAACATTAGTTATAAAGAAAACAATATGAAAGCACACGTTTAACGGTAGAAACAGTTATTTTTCATTGATAGGATAATTCATACTTCCTCATCTTTTGGATGCTAGAGACGCGACCCAGTCATTCATTCTATTAGTTTGATATCTCTCTCTCTCTCTCTCTCTCTCTCTCTCTCTCTCTCTCTCTCTCTCTCTCTCTCTCTCTCTCTCTCTCTCTCTCTCTCTCCCCACCCCCTCCCTCTCTCCATCCCCCCTCTCTCCATCACCCCCTCCTTCTCTCCATCACCCCCTCTCTCTCCACCCCCTCTCTCCATCACCCCCTCCTTCTCTCCATCACCCCCCTCTCTCTCCACCCCCTCTCTCCATCACCCCCTCTCTCCATCACCCCCTCTCTCCACCCCCTCTCTCTCCACCCTCTCTCTCCACCCCCTCTCTCTCTCTGCAGGATGTTAACAGTGTTCAGACTGCACTCCTTTTCTCAGTTCTTTGTTCAGCCCTCTGAGTGGAAGGGAGGAGTTCAGCATCGCGATGACGTCCTGTGTGCCGCATTCCTGCCCCCTCAGACCCTTGTCACAGGTCTGTGTGTGTGTGTGTGTGTGTGTGTGTGTGTGTGTGTGTGTGTGTGTGTGTGTGTGTGTGTGTGTGTGTGTGTACTTCCATGCCTCAGAGTGTGTTAGAATGAAAGATTGTCCAGTCAAGCAACAGGAGGAGAAAAATAGACAAGAAATCCACGGAAGTAAGAAAATATCTGGGAGCAAATATCTGTTAATTAAAGTGAATGGTAGAGTTATCAAAGGCACCGTGGGAGCACGGTCTCTCTGCTGGGGAGCTGTGTGTGTGTGTTATCTTCCTGTCAGGCCCACAGGCACACAGCACACCCGGCGGAGGCCTGAACTCAGGCTCAACTCTGACTGCGACACATTGCTACCATTAAGCACTAATGCTTACCCTCAGAGAATAACCCATCAGAATGATTAGGAGATCAATGTTAATGTTCACTAATCCTCCATTAACATCCGTTCAGGATTTACCTGCTTTGAGATGCTGGTTCTTATCTGGCGGATTCTGCCCTAAACCATTACTTAGACCTATAGAATGGATTTTGCCCTAAACCATTAATTAGACCTATAGAATGGATTCTGCCCTAAACCATTACTTAGACCTATAGAATGGATTCTGCCCTAAACCATTAATTAGACCTATAGAATGGATTCTGCCCTAAACCATTACTTAAACCTATAGAATGTATTCTGCCCTAAACCATTACTTAGACCTATAGAATGGATTCTGCCCTAAACCATTACTTAGACCTATAGAATGGATTCTGCCCTAAACCATTACTTAGACCTATAGAATGGATTCTGCCCTAAACCACTACTTAGACCTAAATAATTATTTTACTCTTATGAATACACACATTTCTATAGAGAGGCCTCTCCTGTGTAGAGGACTGAAGAGTTGGTCTATTATGAAGCAGAAATTGATCTCTCCTGTGTACTGTATAGATAGACGTGTCTTCACAAAGCTGAACTAGTACAGTTGTAGAGCTAGTTCTGAGATATTGTGGCAATGTTCCCGTTGAGAGGTACAGCACAGACTACACTAATCTTGCACAATGGCTACTCTGTGTGAAAGATTCAGTGCAGTGATGAGTACAAGGCGAAGGAAAAGAAGAGAGAGGGAGAGAAGAGGGAACATTTAGAGGAAAATAATAGCACATGAGAGAACACTTTGGGCAGATAAATAGAAATGGGAAAAAAAGCAGACTAGATGAGAAAAGAACTGACAAGATACTTTTAAAAAGTATTTCTCTCCTTCCCACCATCTCTCTCTCTCTGCCGCTCTCTCCTTCCCACCATCTCTCTCTCTGCCGCTCTCTCCTTCCCACCATCTCTCTCTCTCTGTCGCTCTCTCCTTCCCACCATCTCTCTCTCTCTCACCCACTTTCTGCATTCTCTCTCCACCCAACCCGTTTCTAAATTTGCTCTTTATCTAAGTCTACTTTTTTTCCGTCCTCTCTCTTTCACTCTGTTTCTTTCTCTCCCTCCCTCCTTCCCTCCACCCCTCCCTCTCTCTGTCCCTTGATTGTCCTAATGCCCAGATTAAATTATGTTTATTAGCTCTCCCTGGGTGACAGAGAGGGAAATGAACCTGAGTAGTCTGCCTCTTAGGCCTGAAGTATGGTGTGTGTGCGCTTGCGTGTGTCCTCACGTGCATGTGTGCTCACGTCTGTGTATGTGTGTGTGTGTGTGTGGGTCTTTGTGTATGTGTGCATGAGAATCAGAATGCAGGAGAACATTTAGCTGTTGGGGGATTGTACCCACCTCATCAATATTCACTTCGTGCAGCGTTCTGCTTGGCCGCTCTCTGCGCTCTGACACAGCAGCCCCAGTCCTTCTACTTCCATCCCCTTATTTCACCCCAAAAGCAGGCAGGTCTCTCTCTTCTTCCTCTTATCTTCACTATCTCATCTCATTTACCTACAAGAGGTTAAGGACATAACAAGTCAAGGTAATTCAACTAAAACGTTTCCCTCCACATAATAAGTGCCTTGGCAATGCTGGAAAAGTAAGGCCTAAACCTCCATAGTGTTTTGTGTTACAAAGTATTTTTCTATGGTTGACTAGTTCTGTCTGTAGTCTTCATGTAGATGTGATGGGCATGGGGTCGACTAGTTCTGTCTGTAGTCTTCATGTAGATGTGATGGGCATGGGGTCGACTAGTTCTGTCTGTAGTCTTCATGTAGATGTGATGGGCATGGGGTCGACTAGTTCTGTCTGTAGTCTTCATGTAGATGTGATGGGGTCGACTAGTTCTGTCTGTAGTCTTCATGTAGATGTGATGGGCATGGGGTCGACTAGTTCTGTCTGTAGTCTTCATGTAGATGTGATGGGCATGGGGTCGACTAGTTCTGTCTGTAGTCTTCATGTAGATGTGATGGGCATGGGGTCGAGCTAGTTCTGTCTGTAGTCTTCATGTAGATGTGATGGGCATGGGGTCGACTAGTTCTGTCTGTAGTCTTCATGTAGATGTGATGGGCATGGGGTCGACTAGTTCTGTCTGTAGTCTTCATGTAGATGTGATGGGCATGGGGTCGACTAGTTCTGTCTGTAGTCTTCATGTAGATGTGATGGGCATGGGGTCGACTAGTTCTGTCTGTAGTCTTCATGTAGATGTGATGGGCATGGGACCATGTACACTGACTAGACAAAACATTAAGAACACTCTTTCCATGACATAGACTGACCAGGTGAACCCAGGCGAAAGCTATGATCCCTTATTGATGTCACTTGTTAAATCAGTGTAGATGAAGGGGAGGAGACAGGTTAAAGAAGGATTTTTAATGGATTGTGTATGTGTGCCATTCAGAGGGAGAATGGGCAAGACAAAATACTGAAGTGCCTTTGAACAGGGTATGGTAGTACCGGTTTGTTTCAAGAACTACAATGCTGCTGGAGTCAACATGGGCTAGCACCCCTGTGGAACGCTTTTGACACCTTGCAGAGTCTCCCCCGGACAAATTGAGGCTGTTTTGAGGGTAAAAGTGTTTGGTATACTCAGTGTATTCATGTTAACTCATGGAATGTATCCAGGAGACATGTTAGAGCACAGAACCGCACGGGTTAGTCATGTCATTATGTCTACATGTCATGGGCTGTTCCTCTAGCCTGTCTGTCTCTCTCTCTCTCTCTCTCTCTCTCTCTCTCTCTCTCTCTCTCTCTCTCTCTCTCTCTTCACCTTCCTCTTCTCTCTCCATCTTCCTCTTCTTTGTCTCTCTCTCTTTAGCTTGTGCTGCTCACCTGCATTGAAGCACAACCTCTTTCACTCTGGAAGCATCTCTCTCCCATCCCACTTCTCTCCTCTTCTACCCATTCCCACGCTGTGAGCCTCCTGGGAGTCTGTCTGTCCACACTGCAGGAGACTGAGAGAGAGACTGAGAGAGAGAGGTAGGGAGGTAGGGAGCGAGGAAGGGGAAAGAGAGAGAGAGACAGAGAGAAAGAAAGAAATAAGGATAGCAGGGGAGAGAGAGAGAGAGAGAGAGAGAGAGAGAGAGAGAGAGAGAGAGAGAGAGAGACCCAACATTTAGATGAGAAAACATGAGAAATGAGAAAACAAAAAGATAATTAATTGACACATTGGAAAGAATTAGCAAAAAAACAGAGCAAACTGGAATGTTATTTGGCCCTAAACAGAGCGTACACAGGCCACTGTGACTGACCCAAACTTAAGGAAAGCTTTGACTATGTACAGATTCAGTGAGCATAGCCTTGCTATTGAGAGAGGTCACCGTAGGCAGGCTATGTGCACACTGCCCACAAAATGAGGTGGAAACTGAGCTGCACTTCCTAACCTCCTGCCAAATGTATGACCATATTACAGACACATATTTCCCTCAGATTACACAGATACGCAAAGAATTTGAAAACAAACCCAATTTTGATAAACTCCCATATCTACTTGGTGAAATACCACAGTGTGCCATCACAGCAGCAAAATCTGTGACTTGTTGCCACAAGAAAAGGGCAACCAGTGAAGAACAAACACCATTGAAAATACAACTTAGATTTATGTTTATATGTTTAACTATTTGCCCATAATATGACATTTGACATGTCTTTATTATTTTAGAACTTTTGTGAGTGTTTACTGTTCATTTTTATTGTTTATTTATTATCTAGTTCACTTGCTTTGGCAATGTTAACATATGTTTCCCATGCCAATAAATCCCTTTAATTGAAATTGAATTGAGAGAGAGGCGGTGATAACAGTCAGTGGATATAGCTGGCCCCTGGGCAGCATGAATAATGCAATTGTCTCCCTCAATGGACAACACTTATAAACCTTCTCCGACTGCTCTCACACTCTTACTCATCTCTCCCTCCTCCTCTCTCCCTCCTCTTCCTCTCTCCTTCCTCTTTTTTATTTATTTAACCTTTATTTTACTAGGCAAGTCAGTTAAGAACAAATTCTTATTTTCAATGACGGCCTAGGAACAGTGGGTTAACTGCCTGTTCAGGGGCAGAACGACAGATTTGTACCTTGTCAGCTCGGGGATTTGAACTTGCAACCTTTCGGTTACTAGTCCAACGCTCTAACCACTAGGCTACCCTGCCGCCTCTTCATCCTCCTTCTCTCTCCCTCTTCCTCCTCCTTATCTCTCCCTCCTCTTCCTCCTCCTTTTCTCTCTCCTACTACTCCTCCTCCTTATCTCTCCCTCCTCTTCCTCCTCATTCCCTCCCTCCTACTACTCTTCCTCCTTATCTCTCCCCCCTCTTCCTCCTCATTCTCTCCCTCCTACTACTCCTCCTCCTTATCTCTCCCTCCTCTTCCTCCTCATTCTCTCCCTCCTACTACTCTTCCTCCTTATCTCTCCCTCCTCTTCCTCCTTTTCTCTCCCTGTTGGGCCTGTAAGTAAGCATTTCACTGTAAGGTCTACACCAGTTGGTTAGGGCCTGTAAGTCAGCATTTCACTGCAAGGTCTACACCTGTTGGTTAGAGCCTGTAAGTAAGCATTTCACTGTAAGGTCTACACCAGTTGGTTAGGGCCTGTAAGTAAGCATTTCACTGTAAGGTCTACACCTGTTGGTTAGGGCCTGTAAGTAAGCATTTCACTGTAAGGTCTACACCAGTTGGTTAGGGCCTGTAAGTCAGCATTTCACTGTAAGGTCTACACCTGTTGGTTAGAGCCTGTAAGTAAGCATCTCACTGTAAGGTCTACACCAGTTGGTTAGGGCCTGTAAGTAAGCATTTCACTGTAAGATCTACACCTTTTGGTTAGGGCCTGTAAGTAAGCATTTCACTGTAAGGTCTACACCTGTTGGTTAGGGCCTGTAAGTCAGCATTTCACTGTAAGGTCTACACCTGTTGGTTAGAGCCTGTAAGTAAGCATTTCACTGTAAGGTCTACACCAGTTGGTTAGGGCCTGTAAGTAAGCATTTCACTGTAAGGTCTACACCTGTTGGTTAGGGCCTGTAAGTAGGCATTTCACTGTAAGGTCTACACCTGTTGGTTAGAGCCTGTAAGTAAGCATTTCACTGTAAGGTCTACACCTGTTGGTTAGAGCCTGTAAGTAAGCATTTCACTGTAAGGTCTACACCTGTTGGTTAGGGCCTGTAAGTAAGCATTTCACTGTAAGGTCTACACCAGTTGGTTAGGGCCTGTAAGTAAGCATTTCACCTGTTGTATTTGGCGCACGTGACAAATAAACTTTGATTTGATTTGATTTAATCATGACATGGCACACTGCACCTCCAGGAAAATGCTCCGTAATGTGCATATCCTGTTTGGTTCCTGTTTTCTGTGTGTACAGGAAGTTATGACGGGGAACTCACGGTGTGGAACAACAGCACAGAGAACGCCCTGAGAAAACTCCGTCCAGATCCTGAGAGAGAACGCAGCAGGGCTCAGACAGGTCAGAACCACACTGACACACCGCCTGTCACACTAACTAGTAGAAGTACTGCTACTTAACCCCCACACTCTACACAACACTTTAACACAAACGTCCTTTCAATGACCCCATATCTTCAGTGTGTAATGTGATTGGTGAGGAGGACTTAGAGAGCAGTGATGGCGTCTCCAGACTCTTCTTCCTGCCCGGACGTAAGGGCGTTGCCACCGTTGGTGAGCGATGATACTTTTGTAAACTCCTGTGAAAGAATACGTGATTCTATTCTAGTCACTGACTGACCCTGTTCTCGTCTGTAGGTGGAGCGGACCTGGTCTCATGTGGCGGTTCTGGTCTGGTTCGGTTCTGGAACACGGTCCATACCGGTCTGGTTGCTGTGTTCACAGCTCATAAAGACATAGGGTCCATCATCATGACCATGACCGCCTGTGGTCGATACCTGATCACTGCTGACATGGAGGGAACCATGAAGACCTGGGGCATACAGGTGAGTGAGAGAGAGAGAGAGAGAGAGAGAGAGAGAGAGAGAGAGAGAGAGAGAGAGAGACACAGACAGACAGACAGACAGAGACACACACACACACACACACACACACACACTAGGCCCGGATGTTTCCTTTTTAGCTGCTTTAATGGTCTGTGATTATATGTTGTGGTGTTCTGTGTGTTTGTTTGTCTGCCTGTCCATTAGGAATACTGCCTCCTGCCCAGCGACGGAGTGACCAAGGAGGCTCCAGAATTGCTGGGTAGTCTCCGCCCACACATGGACTATGTAACTCACCTGGAGACGTGTCTCCATGGTGACAGGCTCCTCCTCCTCTCAGCATCTGCAGACTGTAGCGTAGCTCTCAGCTACCTGCCTGGGGACATAGTGGGCATGTTTGGACAGGTGTGTGTCTAGGTGTGTGTCTGTGTGTGTGTCTGTGTGTTTGCTCGGCCACAGGTGTGTAACAGGTACTCATCTACACCAGTGGAGGCTCCTCAGGGGAGGAAGGGGAAGACCATCCTCCTCAGTGAATTTCATAAAAAATGTAATTGTAAAAAATTTAAAAAGTTATTATTTTTAGATAAAACTATACTAAATATAATCACGTCACCGAACAATTGATTAAAACACACTATTTTACAAAGAAGGCTACAGTAGCCTCAATAGCACGGTTTGTGCATTGAAGTCCACAAGCGAAAGAACAATGTGAGAGGAGGAGAGCGCATAGAAGGAATACAACGTGGCTGCTATGAAAGTGAACTGTGTTTATGCGTGATCAGGGGTGTATTTATTCTGCCAATTCTGTTGTAAAACTTTTCTTAAAATGGAAGCAAACGGAACAAAACGGGGAAAACATACCTGAATTTGTCCAATAGAAACTTGTTTGCAACTGTTGGACTAATGATTACACCCTAGATCAGCTAGATGCAGGCAAGAGTGTGCAAGGCGGTACTGAATGCCCCTGTCTGTCCATGTGTCACTGTCTGACGCCTCACATTTGTCTCTCGACGTTGTGAACTTTAAATCATAGGCTAGGTTGTATCAACCTCATGATGGGTACAAGGAAAATTTGAGTATCATGTAGTATCCTTAACCTATCGCTGTTTCATTGAACTGGGTGAATGGAATATGAATGAGTCATCCAATATGCTGTAATAGAAGTAAAGCACTGACCGCCACTGCTTGCAGCATGAACTGACATCACAGGAGGTTGGTGGGACCTTAATTAGAGAGAACGGGCTCGTGGTAATGACTGGAGCGGAATTGGTGGAATGGTATCAAACACATGGTTTTCAGATGTTTGATGCCATTCCATTTGCTCCGTTCCAGCCATTATTATGAGCCGTTCTCCCCTCAGCAGCCTCCTGTGACTGACATGTTGTCCACCCAATCAAAGGATCAGAGAATGAGTCTAGTACTGAAAGCATAAGCTACAGCTAGCTAGCACTGCAGTACATAAAATGTAATGAGTAATTGACTCAAAGAGAGATAAAGACAATAATTGAGCAGTTTTGAACAAATACATTTTACTTTTACTTAATTAGCTAGCTAATGCAGCTAGCTAGTTTAGCCTACTCAAACACCTGGCTCAAACAGAGAGGGATGCTATGTTAGCTAGCTGGCTATTGTTATCTAACACTGGAACTCTTCCAAGTCAAGCTAAGCTTTTGGTTTTATGCATTTATTGCCACCGGGGCTCGCCGGTGTAACTGCTGAATTTCTTGCTGACTGTACACTGTACTGCATGATTGTAGCGGGTTTACTAACGCGTTAGTTCTACTAGCTATGTTGACTATGACGTAATTATGGTGACAACGATGTAGGCTGTGTGTAGCGGTTAGTGGTTATGATATGGAGGTTTGGCTTGGAAAGTTTTTTCGCCTGGTCACAGACAGCTGATTTGTTGTGCACTGAAATCCACAAGCGAAAGTGAACCGTGTTTGCTTGTGATCAGGTGTGTATTCATTCCATCGATTCTGTTGAAAAACATATCTTAAATGGACTCAAACGTAAGAAAACGGGGATGAACATGAATTTGTTTGCAACTGTTGGACTAATGATTACACCCTAGATCAGCTAGATGCAGGCAAGAGTGTGCAAGGCGGTATTGAAAGTGTCACTGTCTGTCACCTTGATTACTCAAAGGTTTCTCTCGACCTGTGCACCAACTTTGTAAACTCTCATTCATAGGCTAGGTTGTAGCAACCTCATGATGGGTACAGGGGAAATTAGAGTATCATGTAGTAGCCTCAACCTATCAATGTTCCATTGAACTGGGTGAATGGATACGAATGAGAGTCATCCAATATACTGTAATAGAAATAAGACCATGCTCATGAAATAAAATATTGTCCTCCCTCATCTTAAAACGAGACCGACCACCACTGACTTACACACCCAGTAACCCTATGCACTCTGGTAGACAGTGTATATGACTCTGGTAGACAGTGTTTATCACTCTGGTAGACAGTGTTTATCACTCTGGTAGACAGGGTTTATCACTCTGGTAGAAAGTGTGTATCACTCTGGTAGACAGTGTGTATCACTCTGACAGACAGTGTTTATCACTCTGGTAGACAGTGTGTATCACTCTGGTAGACAGTGTTTATCACTCTGGTAGACAGTGTTTATCACTCTGGTAGACAGTGTTTATCACTCTGGTAGACAGGGTTTATCACTCTGGTAGAAAGTGTGTATCACTCTGGTAGACAGTGTGTATCACTCTGACAGACAGTGTTTATCACTCTGGTAGACAGTGTGTATCACTCTGGTAGACAGTGTTTATCACTCTGGTAGACAGTGTTTATCACTCTGGTAGACAGTGTGTATCACTCTGACAGACAGTGTTAATCACCCTGGTAGACAGTATTAATCACCCTGGTAGACAGTATTTATCACTCTGGTAGACAGTGTGTATCACTCTGGTAGACAGTGTTTATCACTCTGGTAGACAGTGTTTATCACTCTGACAGACAGTGTTTATCACTCTGACAGACAGTGTGTATCACTCTGACAGACAGTGTTTATCACTCTGGTAGACAGTGTGTATCACTCTGGTAGACAGTGTGTATCACTCTGGTAGACAGGGTTTATCACTCTGGTAGACAGTGTGTATCACTCTGTTAGACAGTGTGTATCACTCTGGTAGACAGTGTTTATCACTCTGGTAGACAGTGTTTATCACTATGGTAGACAGTGTTTATCACTCTGACAGACAGTGTTTGTCACTCTGACAGACAGTGTGTGTCACTCTGACAGACAGTGTTTATCACTCTGACAGACAGTGTTTATCACTCTGGTAGACAGTGTGTATCACTCTGACAGACAGTATGTATCACTCTGGCAGACAGTATTTATCACTCTGACAGACAGTGTGTATCACTCTGGTAGACAGGGTTGATCACTCTGGTAGACAGTGTTTATCACTCTGACAGACAGTGTTTATCACTCTGGTAGACAGGGTTTATCACTCTGGTAGACAGTGTTTATCACTCTGGTAGACAGTGTGTATCACTCTGGTAGACAGTGTGTATCACTCTGGTAGACAGTGTTTATCACTCTGACAGACAGTTTGTATCACTCTGGTAGACAGTGTGTATCACTCTTGTAGACAGTGTTTATCACTCTGGTAGACAGTGTGTATCACTCTGGTAGACAGGGTTTATCACTCTGGTAGACAGGGTTTATCACTCTGACAGATAGGGTTTATCACTCTGGTAGACAGGGTTTATCACTCTGGTAGACAGGGTTTATCACTCTGCAAGTTCTCTCACTTAAAAAGATGAGAGAGGCCTGTAATGTTCATCATAGGTACACTTCAACTATGACAGACAAAATTATGGAAAAAAATCCAGAAAATCACATTGTAGGATTTTTAATGAATTAATTTTCAAATTATGGTGGAAAATAAGTATTTGGTCACATACAAACAAACAAGATTTCTAGCTCTCACAGACCTGTAACTTCTTCTTTAAGAGGCTCCTCTGTCCTCCACTCGTTACCTGTATTAATGGCACCTGTTTGAACTTGTTATCAGTATAAAAGACACCTGTCCACAACCTCAAACAGTCACACTCCAAACTCCACTATGGCCAAGACCAAAGAGCTGTCAAAGGACACCAGAAACAAAATTGTAGACCTGCACCAGGTTGGGAAGACTGAATCTGCAATAGGTAAGCAGCTTGGTTTGAAGAAATCAACTGTGGGAGCAATTATTAGGAAATGGAAGACATACAAGACCACTGATAATCTTCCTCGATCTGGGGCTCCACGCAAGATCTCACCCCGTGGGGTCAAAATGATCACAAGAACGGTGAGCAAAAATCCCAGAACCACACAGGGGGACCTAGTGAATGACCTGCAGAGAGCTGGGACCAAAGTAACAAAGCCTACCATCAGTAACACACTACGTCGCCAGGGACTCAAATCCTGCAGTGCCAGACGTGTCCCCCTGCTTAAGCCATTACATGTTCAGGCCCGTCTGAAGTTTGCTAGAGAGCATTTGGATGATCCAGATGAGGATTGGTAGAATGTCATATGGTCAGATGAAACCAAAATAGAACTTTTTGGTAAAAACTCAACTCGTCGTGTTTGGAGGACAAAGAATGCTAGTATGTATCACTCTGGCAGACAGTATTTATCACTCTGGCAGACAGTATTTATCACTCTGACAGACAGTGTTTATCACTCTGGTAGACAGTGTTTATCACTCTGGTAGACAGTGTTTATCACTCTGGTAGACAGTGTGTATCACTCTGGTAGACAGTGTGTATCACTCTGGTAGACAGGGTTTATCACTCTGGTAGACAGGGTTTATCACTCTGGTAGACAGTGTGTATCACTCTGGTAGACAGGGTTTATCATTGTCTAACAGACTCAGTGTTTATACCCCACATACACACACACACACCTTTAGGAGGAGCACTGGCGTTTGGATGGGCCTGGATCTGTCCAAGTGAGAGAAAGGGTGCCTAGGGAGGGGGCAGTGTCACCGCAGAGCCCCAGTGGTATAGACCCTGAGCTTGACAGCCAACCCCCCAAGATGCGGGAGGAGAGAAGGGCAGTAGTGGAGACAGAGGAGGCTGGAGACAACACAGGCCTGGAGACAGAGGAGGCTGGAGACAACACAGGCCTGGAGACAGAGGAGGCTGGAGACAACACAGGCCTGGAGAGAGAGGAGGCTGGAGACAACACAGGCCTGGAGAGAGAGGAGCTGGGTTCAATGTAAGTTCCCACTGTGTCACAGCAAGACATTCTGAACGTTATGATGGTAATACGTTCTGAAATGACTGTACTGTACGCAGCTAGAAAACCCACTGGAGATGAAAGGACTGAACATACTGTACACAGCTAGAAAACCCACTGGAGATGAAAGTGGTTGTAGCTAACTAGATATTCACCATACAACAACACATGACATAATGTCTTTCATTTAGTAATTCATTGTGATGTCATGTAATGTCTGCATGATGTGTGTGTGTGTGTCTGCATGATGTGTGTGTGTGTGTCTGCATGATGTGTGTGTGTGTGTGTGCGTGTGTGTGTGTGTGCGTGTGTGTGTGTGTGTGCATTGTGTGTGTGTGTGTGTGTGTGTGTGTGCGTCTGCATGATGTGTGTGTGTCTGCATGATGTGTTTGTGTGTGTGTGTGTCTGCATGTGTGTGTGTGTGTGTGTCTGTATGATGTGTGTGTGTGTGTCTGCATGATGTGTGTGTGTCTGCATGAGGTGTGTGTGTCTGTATGATTGTGTGTGTGTCTGCATGATGTATGTGTGCATGATGTGTGTGTCTGCATGGTGTGTGTGTGTGTGTGTGTCTGCATGATGTGTGTGTGTGTCTGCATGATATGTGTGTGTAGTATTCCCAGTGACTGTCCTCCACCAAGTAGTATTTTGGGGCGGAGCTACAAGGAGAGGCGGGGCCTGAGGGTGAGTGACAGCCGACCTGGCCATAGGGAGACACCACTGAATACTGATGTTGGTAAGTCCAGACTCAGCTAATGTGTTCCCTCCCTGTATTCTCATGCCTTCTATTCTCCTCTCATCTGAAGTCAGAGTTGTGTGTGTGAGTGTGTGCGTGTGGGTGTGTGTGTGTGTGCGCATACATATTTCTCTGCAGTCATCAGTGTGTATCCACTCCCTCTGTAGGTACGTTCAGTGGGCTGCGTATTGGAGATGTACAGTCTGTAGGAGAGCTGTCCAGACCAGAGTTCATCATACACCCTCACCGCTACTTCAACCGTAGAGCCAATACCAGCCCAATATTCACACCCCTACCTGCCAACACTGAGGGTACGCCCCTTATTGGTGTGAAAAGAAAGAAACAAAAATATCAATACAAAGTTTGATTAATAGGTAGTTTTCAGACAATATATAGTTTTGAGATAATACAGGTCTGTTGTTTTGTGTCAGACTGCCTTCAGGATGTTATTCCCTCTCTGTGCCCTCCTGCAGTGGTGAAGGCTGCCTTTGACGAGCGGAGTCTGTTCCCTAAAGAGCTTCTGGATGAGGAGGACAGGAGTCTGTTCCCTAAAGAGCTCCTAGATGAGGAGGACAGACCTAGCCATGGAGCCAGGAAACAGGGGAGCAGGCTGAACCGGATCAGCGACAGGGGGCGTGGAAGGAAAGACAGGTGAGGGAGACTGACAGTTGTGTCAGAGAACAGACATGTGACCTAGCAGGACAGATTTGAACTGATCAGTCTTAGTTGTTTTTCACTACAGGCAAAGAAAGGGTAGTTCCTCTGGAACCTTCTCTGGAACCTTCAAGTGAAGACGTCATTTATATTATCTACTTTATTACGTTTTAATATGACTTTTTAAATGTCTGTAAAATTAAATCTGATCAATCAAGACAAGAGTGTAATATAAATGTACTTTTGACAACACAAGTGTGTGTCTGTGTCTCTCTGCTTCCCCTCATGAAAAATACTAAATTACTACTCATTACTACTACACAATATCTACACAAAACCTACTGGTTTTATGACTTGATTGCTATTGAGATGTGAAGTAAAACATTATTGATTTATGTAGTAATTAGTGATCAATTGGGAAGTTTCACTACTTGTGAGAACTTCATATTTCCTACTCAATTCCGGCATGTTCACTATTGAATTCCAACAAAATGCCTATACATTTCTGCTGTATGCCTACTGAACCTCTGATGAATTACTACTGCCATTTACTAGTGTAGTGTTGTATCACTACTGACCACTACTGTACCTCTGAATTACTACTGCCATTTACTAGTGTTGTGTTGTGTCACTACTGACCACTACTGTATCTCTGATGAATTACTACTGCCATTTACTTGTGTTGTGTCACTACTGAACCTCTGATGAATTACTACTGCCATGTACTTGTGTTGTGTCACTACTGATCACTACTGGACCTCTGATGAATTACTACTGCCATGTACTTGTGTTGTGTCACTACTGATCACTACTGAACCTCTGATGAATTACTACTGCCATTTACTTGTGTTGTGTCCCTACTGATCACTACTGGACCTCTGATGAATTACTACTGCCATGTACTTGTGTAGTGTTGTGTCCCTACTGATCACTACTGAACCTCTGATGAATTACTACTGCCATGTACTTGTGTAGTGTTGTGTCACTACTGATCACTACTGAACCTCTGATGAATTACTACTGCCATTTACTTGTGTTGTGTCCCTACTGATCACTACTGAATCTCTGATGAATTACTACTGCCATTTACTTGTGTTGTGTCACTACTGAATTGCTCCTGATCCTTTTTCATTTCCTACGTTAAACTTGTTGAATGACTATTGAAAACGAACACATTTACTTTGTTTGGTTTCCTATTCAGAATCACTATTGATTCACTAACGTGTCACGTTATGTTATTTCCTCAAGTTTCTAACTGTAGTTATATAATCAAACAAGAAATAATACTCTTACAGACAAAATTAAACGTTTCTATTTATTTAATGAATGAGTTTTAGGGGGGGCAAAAATAATTAAATATTAAAGCTTTAAACCTCTCACTAAAAGCTTCACTCATACATAAAGGATCCTTAAACCCAAAATGGTTCTCCAGTAGAAAGACTCATCCTTTGTGCCTTTATACAGATTACATATTCCAACTAATTGAAAATGACATTTTGTTTAAAGTATCGCCCTTTCTTAAACAAGCCATTCAAAGCTGGTTACAATTTCAGTTTTATCCTCCTGAAAAGATACAACAAATGTTATGGTTAAACTGAAATATACTGATTAATAAAAAAAAAACATTCTTTACGGATAAAAAATATTTGCTATAATATTTATTAATGATATTATGAATAGAAACGGAGGAGTTGTGTCACATGCAGTTATCGAAAATATGGGAATATCATCTCAAACCAAATTTACAACCAACTGATTGCAGCGCTACCACACAAACAGAGGAGGCAAGTGGGAAAGGGAGAAGGTAGGGAACGTGTTTGCCGGCCATATATTAAAGATCCAAATTGGCTGAAAGGAACTGGTATAAATAGAAAAATATACCTGTTTCATCTGAGGACAAAAATCTTGACAGCTGCGCCATACAGGTTCCAAAATAAATGGGAAGAGATTTTTGATGTAGAGATTCCATGGCACATGGTTTATGAACTGACAAAAACAACACGATTCAACAGAGTTTTTCAATTGAAATTATTATACAAAATTCTTGCCAACAACAGAATACTACACAGTGGGGCAAAAAAGTATTTAGTCAGCCACCAATTGTGCAAGTTCTCCAACTTAAAAAGATGAGAGAGGCCTGTAATTTTCATCATAGGTACACTTCAACTATGACAGACGAAATGAGAAAAAGAAATCCAGAAAATCACATTGTAGGATTTTTAATTTATTTATTTGCAAATTATGGTGGAAAATAAAAGTATTTGGTCAATAACAAAAAGTTTCTCAATACTTTGTTATATACCCTTTGTTGGCAATGACAGAGGTCAAACGTTTTCTGTAAGTCTTCACAAGGTTCACACACTGTTGCTGGTATTTTGGCCCATTCCTCCATGCAGATCTCCTCTAGAGCAGTGATGTTTTGGGGCTGTCGCTGGGCAACACAGACTTTCAACTCCCTCCAAAGATTTTCTATGGGGTTGAGATCTGGAGACTGGCTAGGCCACTCCAGGACCTTGAAATGCTTCTTACGAAGCCACTCCTTCGTTGCCCGGGCGGTGTGTTTGGGATCATTGTCATGCTGAAAGACCCAGCCACGTTTCATCTTCAATGCCCTTGCTGATGGAAGGAGGTTTTCACTCAAAATCTCACGATACATGGCCCCATTCATTCTTTCCTTTACACGGATCAGTTGTCCTGGTCCCTTTGCAGAAAAACAGCCCCAAAGCATGATGTTTCCACCCCATGCTTCACAGTAGGTATGGTGTTCTTTGGATGCAACTCAGCATTCTTTGTCCTCCAAACACGACGAGTTGAGTTTTTACCAAAAAGTTCTATTTTTTTTTCTTCTGACCATATGACATTCTCCCAATCCTCATCTGGATCATCCAAATGCTCTCTAGCAAACTTCAGACGGGCCTGAACATGTACTGGCTTAAGCAGGGGGACACGTCTGGCACTGCAGGATTTGAGTCCCTGGCGGCGTAGTGTGTTACTGATGGTAGGCTTTGTTACTTTGGTCCCAGCTCTCTGCAGGTCATTCACTAGGTCCCCGTGTGGTTCTGGGATTTTTGCTCACCGTTCTTGTGATCATTTTGACCCACGGGGTGAGATCTTGCGTGGAGCCCCAGATCGAGGAAGATTATCAGTGGTCTTGTATGTCTTCCATTTCCTAATAATTGCTCCCACAGTTGATTTCTTCAAACCAAGCTGCTTACCTATTGCAGATTCAGTCTTCCCAACCTGGTGCAGGTCTACAATTTTGTTTCTGGTGTCCTTTGACAGCTCTTTGGTCTTGGCCATAGTGGAGTTTGGAGTGTGACTGTTTGAGGTTGTGGACAGGTGTCTTTTATACTGATAACAAGTTCAAACAGGTGCCATTAATACAGGTAACGAGTGGAGGACAGAGGAGCCTCTTAAAGAAGAAGTTACAGGTCTGTGAGAGCCAGAAATCTTGCTTGTTTGTATGTGACCAAATACTTATTTTCCACCATAATTTGCAAATAAATTCATAAAAAATCCTACAATGTGATTTTCTGGATTTTTTTTCCTCATTTTGTCTGTCATAGTTGAAGTGTACCTATGATGAAAATTACAGGCCTCGTCTTTTTAAGTGAGAGAACTTGCACAATTGGTGGCTGACTAAATACTTTTTTGCCCCACTGTATTTACATCTGATCCTCATCAATTACTGTTCTAGGCCTATATCTAATCATAACTCTTCTAGGTAGGATTTTCATTATGATCTTCATGAAAAGAAACAGCATAACATTTAAGGTCTAATCTAAACATTTAAAATTGTCTCAAACATGGGTTCCTCATGAGTAAAGGAACTGAATGTGTAACTCTGTGTTGTTGTGTGTCGAACTGCTTTGCTTTATCTTGGCCAGGTCGCAGTTGTAAATGAGAACTTGTTCTCAACTTGCCTACCTGGTTAAATAAAGGTGAAATAAAAATAAAATAAATAAAAAAACTGGAGCCATCTAGAGGGTCATGAGGCATGTATTCATCATTCCCCTGGTCAGAGCTCGGAATTGGTCCGTATCTCACCATCTGTCGTGTCATTGATTTCTCCAGAGTCCTGGAAATTAAACCTCTCACACACGGAATCACACAACACCCACACAGATCTAACACAGGTCATACAGGTGAAAGTTGCCCACAACACAGTAATCATTACATTTTTCCATTGCCCAAACATATTGTCAAACCAACTCGTCAGAGCTGGAGCTATGTTATTGGGGAAGGTACAGCACATTATTCCCCCACCATATGCCCCCACCATTCTGCAGATGCCACCCTTTCAGCCAATAACACATCAAGAGCCAACCTATTTTGCCAGGTCATGAGGGAGGTGGCGGATAATTGTTCAGAGATTCCCATCACTGCATCTCTAGTCTTATTCACAAATCCTTGTTGATTATAATACATATAATTGATCCAATCAACATTTTTAGTTATCGTTACTCACCAGAAGAACGTGGTGATAAAACCCTCCCCAATCTGAGTCATAGCTTTATACTCGTCTGGAACTTCTCTGGCGATACCTATGACATCCATCCAAATAGAACTGCCTACATTAGAACCTATATTTCTCCTTTTTCTAGTTATCCCGTCCAGAACTGGCCTCTGATGTCTAATCCTAACTGGTTGGACCAATAATACCGGAACACAAGTGCCCCTCCACTCTTTAGGTAATGCCTGTCGTAGGCCTCCTTCATTGGTACAAGCCCACCACACATCAGTTATAGGAGCTATAAGGTTGAGAATTTTCTCCTGTACTTCTGAACCCAAATCAGTCACATTGACAGACATCTATTGAGATCCACTACAAGACCTGGGTCTTTCGTGAAGTTGGTCTCTACCGACTGGATTAATGAACAGGAAAAATCGTGTCCATAATCATCAGTGTAAGCCCAATACCTTCATTCCGTGTCTGTTTCTGTGACTCTTTGGAGGGTTACTGCTACATCTACTCTACAGTCATTAATATCCTAACTTTGTTTAAAACTCCATCGAGATCACTTTCCGTTCACATACCCCGGTCCCCAAGTATGTTTAATTACCTAGATGAAGTGGGTCCCAAACAGGGAAGTGGGTCCCAAACAGAAATATAAAGGTATCACAAAGTCCTGAATTATCTTATACAATTTATTATGCACCCATATTCCCGCACTATTAGGGAAATGTTTAATATTTACCTTAAATCTCACATCACCTATTTGGACTCCTTCTTTATATCCTTCTTATTCATGAGGGGTCGGGTACTATATAACTAGTCTTTTACTTCTTGAACCTGTCAGCGACATATAATTTATACTAGAGATGTTGAATCAGGATTTATAAAAAAGATCATAAAAACTATGATGCAGCTCAAGGTACCCCATATCCCAAAAACCTCCAACCCTCTCCTGCCCTTAGCCAGTCTGCTAGGTACCACCCCATACTCACACCTCTAGGGAACACACTACAGTGATGATAGGTCGGGGTAGGAAATCTTCGTTAACAGAGGTGACCCCCAGACCCTATTGGTCCAGTTCTGCTCTCTAACTCTGCGTGTGCTCCACGGTGTTTGTATGTGTTCCTACCTTTCTGCAGTGGGTAACGTTGACCCAGGTTGCTCTTTCTGATATTCTAATGGCAAAGGCTGTGACCAACATAACCTGGTAGGGACCTTCCCAACGGGGCTGCTTCCAGTCCTTTTTCTCCAGAGACTGGACCCACACCCAGTCACCAGGCTGGGTCGTGTGGCTCACCTCCTTCTGTAGTTCTTCTGTTGGGCATAAAATCTCTGACACACAGGTGTGGTTAGCAAACAACTTCATGTGATCTGCTACTGTATCTTCCTAACTCTAATTTCATCCTGTACTCAGGTGTGTCTATCTTAACCTACTTTTAATCATAGAATTCATGCATTCTATAATATTGTATTAACAAAACATTTTATTAAGTAATTTGTGTTGTCCAACAATCTCTACCATATCTAACAATCTCTACCATATCCCTCCTGTTGATACTAGGCTCTGCCCCTGTATCAAAACACTACCATATCTAAAAATGGCTCTACCATATATTTAGAAATTATGAAATCATAACTAAATCAATTTCTGCCTGCTGCACAGAATAGTGACTAGGTCATGATTCAGCCTCTAAGTTTTTAGTAAGGGTAGCAACATCATAACCAGTTGTATTCGAAACATCTGAGTTCTACCTTGAAGACTATAAACATAGTAATTTCAGCATCTGGCAAAGGCAAATCAATTAGATCTGGTCTGGGGAGAACTACTTTCTCCGTCTCCACCACACAGTCATGGGAGCACCCATCAGTGGCTATTGGGATTAAAGTAGAGGGGTTCAAAGTAGTACATCGCTCAATTGTTAGATTTGGCATATTTAACAATATAATACAAGCCACTGGCTTATCCTTCTTCCCCCATGTTTCTAGGTCAAAGCTGACGTCATGACCCCCTCCCTACAGTCCACAGTCTGAGTAAACGAACAGTCATATCTAGGGAATGCCAAACAAAACTTCCTACGGTATCTGTCTGCGGATGGGCTGTGCGCAACCCCTCCCTCCACGGATACCCAGTCATTAATCTTCTTTCCCTTTGATACCCAATAACCCATACTCTCCCACCGTTCTAACTAAGTCCTGACTATACCAGCAACAAGGTTCGCTGTCCCCACAGATGACCATGTTGTTCTTAACTATGTGGGCCTTCATGCCCCTTCCAGTGGGTGGTACAGCTATATTCAAAAGTGTCATCACATCCCTTCCCAATAGGTTAACGGGACACAACTTGGAAATCAGCACCGATACCATTGCTTCCCCCCCTGAAGCCTCATGAGTCAGAACAATGTTAAAAATGGTTTCTGTTCCTGTGCTAGAGCCAAATCTACTGTAGCTAACTCAAATACCTAGTAATCCAGTATCTATCTTATCCTCCTCATCTACACTGTCTGGCGATGGGCACCTACCCCTTTCACCCCATATACTCCCTACTGCCCCAGAACAATCCTGATGGTTGTCTTACTGCATGTTCTAACACACGTGTGTTCAGCCCAAAACTCTCTCTCTACTCCTATATGCAGACTGAACAAGGCTCTATTCCCCAAACACTATCCATATAATTTCCTAAGGAGATAATAATAATCTCCTAAAGTAATAGTACAATTTGGATCGAAAATAGTGTTTCTCACAAAAAGGTTTTTTACATTTTTTTTTTTAATGAAATTCTCCTGGGTTTTGTTTTTCCCCCAATTTCTAGTGAAAGTGATCAGTTTTCACCAGGAATTGTTCAACTATTCAGGGATTATTAAAACAGTTCTATACAAATTAAATCCCACACTTCAGTGAGACCTCCGCAATCGATTGTCTGTGTGTACTTGGGTGTGTGTGTTAAACCATATGTTGAAATCAAACAGAAATGTCCAGACACTTCCCTGCCCCCCTTAGACATTCCTACTCATTCACATCACACCCACACACAGTATTATATGGTTGGTCTCTCACTGCCATAATCATGTACGAACACTGTTATCGTTAATAGACCAATTTCCAATCAGTACATTTGATAGCTATTATACAGTAGATTATTTCTGTTAACCATTATCTATTGTCTTCTATTTTTCCTGAAAGCAAGCACTATATTCAAACCTCATATAATAGTTTTCCATTAAGTGGAATTGACCTTACTTTAAACTAACCAATCCCAGAGGTCCTTTCCAGTAATCCTATCGGTTTAACCTTTGCATTAGTTTAGTCAAATGCAACACTATTAGTTAACAACTGTTGGACCTTCAAAAAGTTGGTGCTGTCTTATCAGCTTGATTGTCAAACAATAGTAATGTTTTATTCATACCTTTACTTTTAAACATCCCACTAATTACTTGCTTCCAACCACCTCTCTTTTTGCTAACGTTTGTTACCAGTTTAATTGTTTTATTTGTTAAATATAGTTAAAACAAACCTATTCCTGCTTTTTACAGGGAGGCCACTTTAATTAGTTATTATCTCCTCCTCCCCATGTCTCAATACTTATGCATTTATTCCGAATTTGAAAAACAGAGACTGAAGTTTTTCTTGAGTCGCATGGTTCTTAGTACTTTACCAAAGCCATAACTCCTCGTGTTTCTGCTCTACCACATAGCATACATATTTTATCAACATTGAACGTCAAATCTAAACTTTTAGCGATGGTTCGAATGTGGCGAAATACAACGTTAATTTTAAACTTAATATCCACTAATGAAGAGTTAATTCAAACTTTCGAAATCATAATTCCTACTATTTTTCCCACACGGCGGTCAAACACCTAAGCTAATCGTGGCTAACTCATTTAGTTAACGTTATTTCTAGATACAAGAAAATACATCTTCAACCTACTCACCTCGCAAAGCCAGTTAGACTCCTCACTTATTTATTCGCGACGAATTGGTAGAATTTACGTGCACTTCTTTTAGCAACTCCATGGTTTTACAAAAACTATTACCACTACCAGAGATGGATATAGTTTTTGACCCCCACCCCCACCCAATTGGCTGACTTTTTCGGCTGGGGAGCGGAGGGCGACGTCTCTTGACTCACTATGTCTTTCCTTTGTAGTTCTGTTTTAAACTCAATTCTAGCTTTTCTACATCTAGATGTCTATCAAATCCATACTTCTTTCTTCATTTTGGACCAAAATAAAAGTTTCTTTTATCTTTTAACTCCATATAGCGCTCATCTCCCGTAAGTTCGGGAACCTCTTTTGAAGATTTACTGCCCATTGTTGATATTACAAATATATTTTGATAGTCTCCTTACAGACGCCTAGGTAGGGTTTATACACATTTAAATACTTGCTTAATTATTCTATAACCCACATCCTATGTGGATATGTTAGATGTGCTTCTTGAGCTTCACATTGTTTCCACATCTACTTATTTTATATCCCCTCTTAATAATCAACCTTATCCCTATGTGTTTCACACGTAATGTGTATGTTCCCAATATGTGTGTATTAGGTCTCCATGATCAATGTGTGTGGTTCTTAACGTTATCAAATTACTCTAATTATGGTTCTATGTATATTCCCACAGCCTATGTGATATGTATTATACCATGTGGGATTCTCCGGTCTGGAAACTTTATCAATCGGACATTAGATCTCACCCGTATACAACTATAATCTATTTTCCAGGGGTCGTACAAACCCGTGTGGCCACCAAGGCCGGATACATTAAAGCCCTAGTTAACCGCCTATTTTTCTGTTGTTACTTGGGACATATTGACATTAATATCTTCTCTCTCTCTCATCTCTATTTTAGGCTTCCCTCTCCTCCTTTTTTTGACTTTAATAGCCCGTGTGGCCACCACCTAAGGCCGGATACATTAAGCATTTACTAGTTTTATTTATGTCAGTGCCTTACCTCAGGTCATTTCGGACCTGATAACGGGGGACACCAAGTCTGACACCAAGTCTGGATCGATCATTTAAAGTTAACTTACTGGTGAATCTGATTAGAATGACCAAGCCCCTATCATTGCTAAACTCTAAGCATTTTAGAATATCAATTCAAAGATATCTCAATCATTCCCCCCAAATCCATGAATAAAGACTCCACTGACCTGTCTTGTAGACTGGGAAAAGCAATGTCGGTTGGATCTCGTCACAGTCTCTGTCGTTCTTAGATATACACCAGCCTGCAATAGTTCCCCAATGTCAGGGTGCAGGTCTTTGATCTTACGGATGCGATCATCCGCCCGTGCACGGTATTCGGTGTGTTATCTTCGGACGACAGACAGATATTGAGATCCGGCTCGAAGGACCAAATTGTTATATAAATTTTGTTCTCAATATTCATAAACTGAACTTCAATTAACCTCTCAGGGATTGCTGGGGCGCTAGCGGGCTGCTCCCGACACTACCAGGTGAAATGTAAGGCGCCAAATTCAAAATCCAAAAGTTGAATTATTAAACATCCACCAATATACAAGTGTTCTATACTCATCAAAAGCTCTGCTTCTTGGCAATATCACAGCGTTGTCAGATTTCAAAAAGGCTTTACGGCGAAAGCAGCACATTTCATTGTTTGAGGGCAGCACCTCACATATTTTTCCCATAGCCATGAATCGATTAGCCATCATGGCACACACATAACACATTTCACAGCGAAAACAAATCAATTACCTGTTGAAGAACCTCTGCTGAGGTCATCCTAAGTGTCCAACGAAGACAATCCATGGTTCTTTTGTTAGAAAAAGTAATGTATTTTATCCATAAATCCTCCATTTGGTTCGCATGTTATAATCAGAATCGACAGCCTCCACTCCTCCATTGAAACGTGACGAGAACTCGTTCATCTTATACCTATAAACTTGTCCAAGAACAATCAAACATAGTTTTAAATGTATCCTTAGGATCACTTTTACGTATATTTACTAATATAAATCAACCGGAATATAAACTGATTGATAAAGACGGTAAAAAAGACACTGCGCGCTTTGTCGGGAACGCGCACTGGGTACTGTTTACATAAAAATGTCACTTCCTGGTTTGCTCTTCTTCTCTGGTCTAATTCATCCAAAATGAAATTTTACACTGTCTCGAGACTGTTGACATCTAAAGGAAGCGATGCATTCATATGCCCTTATATGGTCTGCATTCATATGCCCTTATATGGTCATTTTCATGAGGGAGGGGTTCCCAATGAGGCACTCTGTCAAAACCACTTTTTCCAGAACAGAAATTCCTCAGGGTTTCGCCTGCCATATGCGTTCTGTTTTACTCACAGACAAATGGTTAACACTTTTTGAAAATTGAGTGTTTCCTATCCAATGGTACTAAATATGTGCATATCCTATTTTCTGGGCCTGAATGGGAGGTAAATAGTTTAATTCACGGGAGAGCTCTGAGCTCTAAAAGGTGTCTTTAACAATCCCTCCTGTCTTCAAGGACAAGGGCCTCTCGCATGTGTCTGGTAGAATCAAAGAATTCTGTTATCCCAGATACTCCCTAGATGAAGTCGTACCAGCCTGTTCCACTGTTCCACAACATTCATTTCTAGACACACACATTAATTGGACTACCATTTTGTCTTATAACCCTATCTCTATCTCATACATTTTCAGAATGGAATATTCTTAGATGTACAAACATCTAGTCATAAACATAAAATCTATAACACCTTCCAAACTCACATTAAGCATCTCCAATCCAAAATTAAATCTAGAATTGTCTTCCTATTCTGCAACAAAGCATCCTTCACTCATGCTGTCAAACATACCCTCGTAAAACGGACTATCCTACCGATCCTTGGCTTCGGCGATGTCATTTACAAAATAGCCCCCAACACTCTACTCAGCAAATTGGATGCAGTCTATCACAATGCCATCCGTTTTGGCACCAAAGCCCCTTATACCACCCACCACTGCGACCTGTATGCTCTAGTCGGCTGGCCCTCGCTACATATTCGTTGCCAGACCCACTGGCTCCAGGTCATCTATAAGTCTATGCTAGGTAAAGCCCCGGTTTATCTCAGCTCACTGGTCACGATAACAACACTCACCTGTAGCACACGCTCTAGCAGGTATATCTCACTGGTCATCCCCAAAGCCAACACCTCATTTGGCTGCCTTTCCTTCCAGTTCTCTGCTGCCAATGACTAACAAATTGCAAAAAAAAGCTGAAGCTGGAGACTTATATCTCCCTCACTAACTTTAAATATCAGCTATCTGAGCAGCTAACCGATCGCTGCAGCTGTACATAGTCCATCTGTAAATAGCCCACCCAATCTACCTACCTCATCGCCATATTGTTTTTATTTACTTTTCTGCTCTTTTGCACACCAGTATTTCTACTTGCACATCATCATCTGCATATTTATCACTCGTGTTAATTTGCTAAATTGTAATTACTTCGCTACTATGGCATATTTATTGCCTTAACTCCTCACGCCATTTGCACACACTGTATATAGACTTTTTTCTATTGTGTTATTGACTGTACGCTTGTTTATTCCATGTGTATCACTGTGTTGTTGTTTGTGTCGCACTGCTTTGCTTTTATCTTGGCCAGGTCGCAGTTATAAATGAGAACTTGCCTCTTATCAGGTTCGCAGGCCCTGTGTTCCACCTTAACCTGTCCCCTAACCTGACATAATCCTTAGTGGTTACATCCTGTAGAGTGGGTGTTACGCACACCTCTTGGAGGAAGAAACGCAACACCCTGCTACACTCAACTCCCCGTGGAGTGAAAGAGGTATGTGACTGTAGGTGCGGATAAGGACGATAGAGGCAGAAAATATTACAGTTTACAGGGAATTTATTTCCTTCACACGGAAAGCAAAGAAAGCAAAAGTTAGAGCCCCCTCTCCTACCTACCCACTACTTACCTAACCTTAACGCTACCTGGCGCACAAACCAAAATACAGGGGATGGTCCACCCAGGTCTTACCGATTGTGCATAGACAGAGTACATACTACGGGTATATGTATGGCCGCAGGCCTCTTGCCTAAACACTCCCAAGGTGCCTTCCCCTTCCCCCCTGGGAACAAAAACAGAATAATTACTAACGTAAAGTGAACAATTTCAATAATCACAAATACAGTCCTTTGGCGTACACATACAGTGGGGCAAAAAAGTATTTAGTCAGCCACCAATTGTGCATGTTCTCTCACTTAAAAAGATGAGAGAGGCCTGTAATTTTCATCATAGGTACACTTCAACTATGACAGACAAAATGAGGAAAGAAATTCCAGAAAATCACATTGTATGATTTTTTATGAATTTATTTGCAAATTATGGTGGAAAATAAGTATTTGGTCACATACAAACAAGCAAGATTTCTGGCTCTCACAGACCTGTAACTTCTTCTTTAAGAGGCTCCTCTGTCCTCCACTCGTTACCTGTATTAATGGCACCTGTTTGAACTTGTTATCAGTATAAAAGACACCTGTCCACAACCTCAAACAGTCACACTCCAAACTCCACTATGGCCAAGACCAAAGAGCTGTCAAAGGACACCAGAAACAAAATTGTAGACCTGCACCAGGTTGGGAAGACTGAATCTGCAATAGGTAAGCAGCTTGGTTTGAAGAAATCAACTGTGGGAGCAATTATTAGGAAATGGAAGACATACAAGACCACTGATAATCTTCCTCGATCTGGGGCTCCACGCAAGATCTCACCCGTGGGGTCAAAATGATCACAAGAACGGTGAGCAAAAATCCCAGAACCACACGGGGGACCTAGTGAATGACCTGCAGAGAGCTGGGACCAAAGTAACAAAGCCTACCATCAGTAACACACTACGCCGCCAGGGACTCAAATCCTGCAGTGCCAGACGTGTCCCCCTGCTTAAGCCAGTACATGTTCAGGCCTGTCTAAAGTTTGCTAGAGAGCATTTGGATGATCCAGATGAGGATTGGGAGAATGTCAGATGAAACCAAAATAGAACTTTGGTAAAAACTCAACTCGTCGTGTTTGGAGGACAAAGAATGCTGAGTTGCATCCAAAGAACACCATACCTACTGTGAAGCATGGGGGTGGAAACATCATGCTTTGGGGCTGTTTTTCTGCAAAGGGACCAGGACGACTGATCCGTGTAAAGGAAAGAATGAATGGGGCCATGTATCGTGAGATTTTGAGTGAAAACCTCCTTCCATCAGCAAGGGCATTGAAGATGAAACGTGGCTGGGTCTTTCAGCATGACAATGATCCCAAACACACCACCCGGGCAACAAAGGAGTGGCTTCGTAAGAAGCATTTCAAGGTCCTGGAGTAGCCTAGCCAGTCTCCAGATCTCAACCCCATAGAAAATCTTTGGAGGGAGTTGAAAGTCCGTGTTGCCCAGCGACAGCCCCAAAACATCACTGCTCTAGAGGAGATCTGCATGGAGGAATGGGCCAAAATACCAGCAACAGTGTGTGAAAACCTTGTGAAGACTTACAGAAAACATTTGACCTCTGTCATTGCCAACAAAGGGTATATAACAAAGTATTGAGATAAACTTTTGTTATTGACCAAATACTTATTTTCCACCATAATTTGCAAATAAATTCATAAAAAATCCTACAATGTGATTTTCTGGATTTTTTTTCCTCATTTTGTCTGTCATAGTTGAAGTGTACCTATGATGAAAATTACAGGCCTCTCTCATCTTTTTAAGTTGGAGAACTTGCACAATTGGTGGCTGACTAAATACTTTTTTTCCCCACTGTACCTCTGCAGGACCGGCTACAAAATACTTTACAACAATTTATACACACCAACAACGAAACACAGGACATACAAAGAAGCTCTCTTTCCTAACAAAGGAACACTGGCTTTTATCCAGCTGGAGAAGGAGTCGGTAATTGCAGACAGCTGTATCTCCTGACAAGAGGGCGGGGTCAGAGCTCCAATTAGCAATGGGGCCGACCAATCAGCTGCTTTCGACTTCAGGAAGCCATTTCCTGAAATACACACATACACACCCACAATAACACAGAAGCTGGGGAACGTAACAGTGGGCCTGTGTTCCACCTTAACCTGTCCCCTAACCTGACGGAATCATTAGTGGTTATATCCTGTAGAGTGGGCCTGTGTTCCACCTTAACCTGTCCCCTAACCTGACGGAATCCTTAGTGGTTACAACCTGTAGAGTGGGCCTGTGTTCCACCTTAACCTGTCCCCTAACCTGACGGAATCCTTAGTGGTTACATCCTGTAGAGTGGGCCTGTGTTCCACCTTAACCTGTCCCCTAACCTGACGGAATCAGATTAGGGGACAGGTTAAAGTGTGTGTGTTCTGTCTCTTTTCTGGTTGTGTTCCAGCACTGAGGCAGAGTCAGGTGGCCCGGGGACATATCCTTTACTGCCAGATAAATGACTATGGCTCTTTCACTGGGAATTAAAACTCTTTCTATTGATTCTCTCTCAATGGGCAATACTCTAAAAGTAATGGCATTGCAGTGCTGACTGGGTACAGGTTTTCTTTATGCTTATTCTGAGGCCTATTGCCTATGTTCTTTGCATTGATGTAGGCATACTATGGTCACTACCAATGGGTCAAGACCTTACTGGAACAGGGCAGGGGGTAATGTGCTTGGCCTGCAGCGTGAAGGTCAGTGGTTCAAGCCCTGTTCTCACTGTCTCCCCTCCAGTGCTACACTAACAGGAAGTAAGGTGAAGGGTTCACTCTCAAGGTCAAAGGTTGCTTGTGTAGGTTGAGTCACCACCTTTTATAATAAATGCTTCTGGGTTGTCTCTGAGGCAAGACCTGCTAATCCTAACCCAGAGGAGAAAAGTGCTCTTTCAGGACTTTCCTGGAACTTCATCACTGACTTACTGTAGTGTGTATGGTGTGTCTGTGTGTGTGTGAACCGTAGTACTCAACAGAAAAGTTATCATTCTGCCTTGGGAGAAAGGGGCAATTGGCAGCTTTCTTGTGGGCAGCGGCCGAGGAATGGGCCCACTCCATCACAGGCAATGCCTGTGTGTGTGTGTCTGCCTGCCTGCCTGCCTGCGTGCGTGCGTGCGTGTGTGTGTGTGCCAGGCAGTGGGTGATGAGGTGATGAGAAACACCATCTCCATCAGGGCAGTGTTTCTGATGAGAATGAGAGCATCAGGTCTGTTCCACTCGCTCTATCAACACTGCTGCCAGACTGTGTGTGGGGAAACACAGACACACACAGGTTTGTATTGCTATCCTTGTGGGGACCAAATAATTGATTCCCATCAAAAATGCTATTTTTCCTAACTATACCCTAAATATTATCCTAACCTTAACCCTAAGACTAACCTTAACCCCAAACCCCTAACCCTAACTCCTAACCCTAAATGTAACCTTTACTCCTAAACCTGACCTTAATTCTAATCCTAACCCTGACCTTAATTCTAATCCTAACCCTGACCTTAGTTCTAATCCTAACCCTGACCTTAATTCTAATACTAACCCTGACCTTAATTCTAATACAACCGTAAGGCTCTCCAGGGGGTAGGGAGGACTGCACAACGCATCACCGGGGGTAAACTACCTGCCCTCCAGGACACCTACACCACCCGATGTCACAGGAAGGCCAAAAAGATCATCAAGGACAACAACCACCCGAGCCACTGCCTGTTCACCCTGCTATCATCCAGAAGGCGAGGTCAGTACAGGTGCATCAATGCTGGGACCGAGAGACTGACAAACAGCTTCTGTCTCAAGGCCATCAGACTGTTAAACAGCCACCACTAACATTGAGTGGCTGCTGCCAACATACTGACTTAAATCTCTAGCCACTTTAAATAATAGGGATTGGATGTAACAAATGTATCACTAGCCACTTTAAACAATTTTGTATATAATGTTTACATATCCGACATTACTTATATCAAATGTATAGACTGTACTCTAAACCATCTACTGAATCTTGCTTATGCTGTTCGGCCATCGACTCAAATCTCTAGCCACTTTAATAATTAAAAATTGGATTAAATAAATGTATCACTAGCCACTTTAAACAATGCCATTTATATAATGTTTACATATCCTACATTACTCATCTCATATGCATATACTGTACTCTATACCATCTACTGCATCTTGCCTACGCCGGTCAGCCATCGCTCATCCATATATTTCTATGTACATACTCGTATTCATTCCTTTACTCTTGTGTGTATAAGGTAGTTGTTGTGAATTTGTTAGATTACTTGTTAGATACTACTGCATGGTCGGAACTAGAAGCACAAGCATTTTGCTACACTGGCATTAACATCTGCTAACCATGTGTATGTGACAAATAAAATTTGATTTGATTTGACCTTAATTCTAATCCTAACCCTGACCTTAATTCTAACCCTAACCTGAATTGTTACCCTAAACCTAAACCTAACCCCTAAAACCTAAAATAGCGTTTTTTTTTAGCATATTTTCCTTGTTTTACTATCCTTGTGAGGACTTCTGGTACCCACAAGGATAGTTAAACAAAACACACACACACACACACAAATAGCAGGAAGAAAAGCAATTACAGAGTCAATCGGGAGGTTTGATTATAATTTGAGCTGGTGCCCCCTTGGAGAGCACCTGTTACCACCAAACGAGAGGAGAATTTTTTCATCCCTTTTAATTTCCTTAACACAAACTCAAACCACATATGATCCTTAGTGACTATGGTTATGGAAGTGCTGAACACCGCCCAGTGTTTAGATGTGTCAGAGGAGAGAGAGAATGTCATCCTTCATCTGAAGACAGCGCTGGCTGTGATTACACTGTCATACTGGAGGAGAGGCTGATTGATCTCACCTTCCTCTCCTCACCCTCTGGGGTTTTCTCTATATCCCTTCATCCTCCCTTCTCCCACCCCTCTCTCTGCCTCTTGTTTTTCTCTCTCAACTCCCCCCTTCTCTCTCTCGCTCAATGCCCCCTTCTCTCTCTCTCTCTCTCTCTCTCTCTCTCTCTCTCTCTCTCTCTCTCAACTCCCCCCTTCTCTCTCTCTCTCTCTCTCTCTCTCTCTCTCTCTCTCTCTCTCTCTCTCTCTCTCTCTCTCTCTCTCTCTCTCTCTCTCTCTCTCTCTCTCTCTCTTCTCTCTCCCCTACTCACTCTCTCTCTATTTACCCCTTTCCCTTTTCCTCTTTTTCTCCCTCTCTCTTCATCCCTCAATCTCTCTCCCTTTCCCTATCTCCCTCTTCTTCCCTCCATCTCTTTCTCTCCCTTTCTCTCTCTCTCCCTCCCTCTCCCAACCTGAAAGAGCCCGTGTCCTGTCTCTGCTATAGGCAGGTAGAGGAGTCCTGGTGGTAGCCACTCCACACAGAGTGGATAGAAACTCTCTGGAAGTAGAAGGGTTCCAGGTGGGTCTAAGTTTAACACACTGACTGGGCCAGAGCATTGAGGCAGGCAGACTGTTGCTTATGAGCACTCAGCTTCTTTTTTTAAGTATATTTTTATTGGGATTTATTTACAGTTACTGATCTTGCAATCAGCATCCAGGAGCCAAACTAACCGGTTTATGAATTTAAATATAATAGGGGACTATATTTTTTAATAAGGAGGTAGGAATGTATAGATCCAAATACAATTTAAAGTATAAATTACAATGTTAACCTAAATACTCAGCTTCTGTAGGAGAACTGCAGACATATTCTCTCCTTCATCCTCAGTCTACCTCTGATTCTCTCCATCCTCCTCAGTCTACCTCTGATTCTCTCCATCCTCCTCAGTCTACCTCTGATTCTTTCCTTCCTCCGCAGTCTACCTCTGATTCTCTCCATCCTCTTCAGTCTACCTCTGATTCTCTCCATCCTCCTCAGTCTACCTCTGATTTTCTCCGTCCTCCTCAGTCTACCTCTGATTCTCTCCGTTCTCCTCAGTCTACCTCTGATTCTCTCCGTCCTCCTCAGTCTAACACTGATGTTGATGATAATCCAGCCCTGTCAAGCCGACTTGACTTTGCCATTCTTCTAAAGCAGGTATTCCCAAACTGGGGTACACGCAGGGGTACGTAATGCTGTCGGGCATACGTCCATTTATATTTTCCATTTATATTTTCCAACGGGGCTGTACATTTGAGTTTTTTTCCCCGCCTGAGTAGCCTCATTTCCCTGCCAAAAATACAATTAAACCATCTAGTGTTCAGAGAAATAACAACACAATGTGAAATAGAGGTAGCCTAGTCAAATAATTAACATCCAATCACATTAACCGTTACTCTCTCGCGGGAATTCCACTAACGGTCTAACTAATGGGTGTGCAATTATGCAGATACTTCCCGAAACGGATGACACAAACAACTGGATTCGTTATCCCTTTTATGCCCTGCCTCCAATCCACTTACCGACATCTGAACAAGAGAGCCTCATCTAAATTGCAACAAGCGGTTCTGTGAAAATGTTATTTAATCAGAAGCCACTGCCAGACTTCTGGTTTGGGCTCCGCTCAGAGTATCCTGCCTTGGCAAATCTCGCTGTTAAGACACTGATGCCCTTTGCAACCACGTACCTATGTGAGAGTGGATTCTCGGCCCTCACTAGCATGAGAACTAAATACAGGCACAGACTGTGTGTGGGAAATGATTTAAGACTGAGACTCTCCAATACAACCCAACATTGCAGAGTTATATGCATCCTTTCAAGGACACCATTCTCATTAACATTTGGTGAGTTATTCACAATTTTCAATGAACAAATAAGGTTTTAAATGTAAGATGGTTAAATAATAATAATTGATTATTATTATTTGTGCCCTGGTCGTATAAGAGTTCCTTGTCACTTTCCACGAGCCGGGTTGTGACAAAAACTCACACTCATTCTTATGTTTAATAAATGTATCGTATAGTGTGTGTGGCAGGCCTACAATGATGGCAAAAAAACTAAATTTGAGAGTGCGCTGACCCTGGTTCAGTATGCAGCTGGAGGTTGAATGTTTGAATGGGTACGGGACTATAAAAAGTTTGGGAACCACTGCTGTAAAGGATTCTTGTGCGTCGACTGCGAACATATACAGTATGAGCATACAGAATGAACAGCATGTTATTGCTATACACCCCATACAGTATGAACAACATGTTCTTGCTATAGACCCCATACAGTATGAACAACATGTTCTTGCTATAGACCCAATACAGTATGAACAGCATGTTCTTGCTATAGACCCAATACAGTATGAAACCCATGTTCTTGCTATAGACCCTATACAGTATGAAACCCATGTTCTTGCTATAGACCCTATACAGTATGAACAACATGTTCTTGCTATAGACCCCATACAGTATGAACAACATGTTCTTGCTATAGACCCCATACAGTATGAACAGCATGTTCTTGCTATAGACCGAATACAGTATGAACAACATGTTCTTGCTATAGACCCCAAACAGAATGAACAACATATTCTTGCTATAGACCCAATGCAGTATGAACAACATGTTCTTGCTATAGATCCAATACAGCATGAACAACATGTTATTGCTATAGACCCCATACGGTATGAACAGCATGTTCTTGCTATAGACCCCATACAGTATGAACAGCATGTTCTTGCTATAGACCCCATACAGTATGAACAACATGTTCTTGCTATAGACCCCATACAGTATGAACAACATGTTATTGCTTTAGACCCCATACAGTATGAGCAGCATGTTCTTGCTATAGACCCCAT
>CM059794.1:36503130-36723130 GCA_030435695.1 Brachymystax lenok tsinlingensis | reverse complement strand
GGCCGAACGGGCACAGGCTATGTTCCCAACAACCAATATAGTTGTGTCCACCCTTCTACCAAGAAAGGAGCCCAGGAAAGTTGATTGAAAAGATAAATCAACAGATCACTGTGGACTGTGCCTCACTGCTCAACGTCAGAACGGCTCACCACCCCACTCTGACATGTCAACATTTATACCATAATGTACATCTTGATCAGGACAGTATCAGAACCTTTGCCAAGGATCTAAAGGATGCAACACTTGGCAGGAACCCACACACCCATCACCCCAGCAGCAGAGGCCCCCCGCCCCACCTTCTGAAACAATAGTACCCCCACCATCTCCAGGAGAGAAGAGCCAGACACGGCTTATTACAGCACAGCTCTACTAGACCAGGTCCAACACAGCACAGGTTTACCAGACCAGACCTGCCTCAGGACAACCCGACTAGACATGTCCCATCACAACACAGCTCTACTAGACCCGTCCCATCACAACACAGCTCTACTAGACCAGGCCCACCACAACACAGCTCTACTAGACCAGGCCCATCACAACACAGCTCTACTGGACCTAGCCCATCACAACACAGCTCTACTAGACCCGTCCCATCACAACACAGCTCTACTAGACCAGGTCCATCAAAACACAGCTCTACTAGACCAGGCCCATCACAACACAGCCCTACTAGACCCGGCCCATCACAACACAGCTCTACTGGCCCATCACAACACAGCTCTACTAGACCAGGCCCATCACAACACAGCTCTACTAGACCAGGTCCATCAAAACACAGCTCTACTAGACCAGGCCCATCACAACACAGCCCTACTAGACCCGGCCCATCACAACACAGCTCTACTGGCCCATCACAACACAGCACTGATCACTACTCTAGGGTCGGGCAGAACACTGTCCTCCAGAGAAGTACACCACATGATGCAGTCCACACCATGTATCATTCAGATCATCAGCCTACATATGCTGAGGTAACCTCTGGCAAAAGACACCTAGAACAGTCAGAGATAGGAGAGGTACGCCAACTACTGCATCTAATATGCAGACTACTGGGATAGACAGACCTTTTAATTGACACGCACGCACACACACACACACACACACACACACACACACACACACACACACACACACACACACACACACTTGCAGATTGCATTGGATTGCACTTATTTTTTGGGCAATCTTATTCCATTCTTATTTTTTTTACAACTATCCTTTATTTTATTGACACTGGTATTATAATAATAATTATATATAATGGTGTATATGTGTGGGTATATATATGTATGTGTATGTATGTGTATATATATATATACATATATATATTATTATTATTATTTAGTTTTTTTTCAATGTACTTTACTCAAACCAGTGAATATCACTTATTATAAATGAGATCATTAACTATCAGCTCTTGGAATATCCAGGGCCTATACTCTTCACATTTTGGTTATAAAACAGCAAATCCAGAATTGATTAAAAACTTCAAGGGACAGGACATCATAATCCTACTGGAAACATGGTGTCGTGGAGACATTGATACTCAGTGTCCCTCAGGCTATAGAGAAAGTTTACTACCATCAATCAAACATATAAATGTTAAACAGGGCTGAGACTCAGGTGGAATCATCATTTGGCATAAGCAGGACTTAGCACTGAATGAAATGAAAAAAGGCAGAGGGTGAAGTGCTTCTTTGTGGAGATTTCAGGTTCTGAGCCTGAATACACTGATGCGGGAGGGAACCACCACATATTTGGACACCCCTCCTTGTACAGTAGCCCTACTATAAATAATAGAAACAGTCCTGACCAAATACTGACCAAAAATGGGAAGGAGTTAGTGCATCTCTGTGGAGCCTTAGGCCTGTACATGCTTAATGGTAGAATCAGAGGGGACTCTTTAGGTCAGTTTACTTACTGCTCAGCTCTTGGGACAAGTGTAGTCGATTATGCCATTACTGACATCGACCCTTCCTCCGTAAGTGCATTCACTGTCAGACCACAGACACCATTTTCAGATCACAGTCAGATCAACGTGTTTCTGAAGAAATAAACCGGCAATATTCATTAAAAAAAACAGCCCAATAAACTCTACAACATAAACCAATCATACAGATGCCCTCAAAACAGTACAGAGAGATTAATTGAAACATTGAACTCAAATGAAACAATGAACTCTATACAGTTTTTCAATAACTCAGAATACCAAAACAATAAATACAGTGTAAATTTGGCTACTCAAAACATCAATTGCATATTCCAAAAAGCAGCATCAAAAGCAAATTTGAGAAAAGCAAAGAAATGCAACATCAGAAACAAAAAACAAAATGTTTCTGAAAAATGGTTTGCTAACAAATGTAAAACAATTAGAAAACACCTGAGACAAATGTCAAATGAAAAACATAAGCAGCAAAACAACCCAGATCTACACTGTGAATACTTTGAAACTCTGAAACAGTATAAACATACACTGAAACACAAAAAAATGAATTATACCAACAAGACACTTGATGAAATTGAAAACGCAATTGACCAAAATCAGTTCTGGGACATGTAGAACAATTTAAGCACGACAAAGCCACAAGAATTAGCCATACAAGATGAAGGATTTTGGAAAACTTATTTTGATAATCTATACAAAAACATTCCACAAAAAGACTTACAACGGAACCAATTAGAAATTCACGAAAAATTTAACATCCTTGAATCAGTCATTAAAAACAACCAAAATCTATTAGATTATCCAATAACCCAACAAGAACTAAATTAAAACTCAAATCTATAAAATCAAAGAAGGCTTGTGGTCTAGATAACATCAGAAATGAAAAACAGCACACCTGAGTTTCAAAATGCTGTACTTAAATTGTTCAACATGGTTTTAACTTCTGGCTGCTTCCCTGAGGTAAAATACCTGCTATATGCTGATGACTTGGTACTTCTATCTCCAGCCAAAGAAGGTCTTCAACAGAACCTTAAAATTCTAGAGCAATATTGACATAATTGGGCCCTGGCAGTAAAATTAAAAAAAAAACGAAAATCATGATTTTCCAAAAGCAAATGTCAGAAACACAAATATAAATTCACCCTGAACAACACCATAATTGAACACACTAAAAATTACACATACCTTGGTCTGACCATATCTGCATCGGGAAACTTTAATATGGCAGTGAATGCATTTAAAGAAAAAGCCTGCAGAGCATTGTATGCAATAAAAATGAAATTATTCAAAATCAACATCCCAATTAGAATTTGGACCAAAATATTTGACAGTGTAATCCTACCAATAGCTCTTCATGGAAGTGAGGTTTGGGGGCCACTCAATAAACTGGACTTTAAAATGTGGGACAAACATCCAATTGAAGTCCTACATGCAGAATTCTGTCGGGAAATACACCAACTAATGCATGTAGGGCAGAATTGGGCCGCTTTCCAGTACTAATGAAAATACAGAAAAGACTACATGGCTAAATAAATTCAAGTCTGCAATTTCAAGCACTTCAAACCCAAGAGCTGAGCCCAGAAACGTCCCCAGAAACGAGACCTCTCAGTCAGCTGGTGTTGGACCTAACCAACCAAGCTGACACCAGCACTGCTTCAATAGAAAGAATTCCAGTAAACAAAATCATGAACCAATCAAAGGACTCACATTGGAAAAACGAAACAAAATCCCAAAGCCGACTAAATTGCTATCTGACCCTAAACAGAGAATATGAATTGGCTGATTATCTCTACTCTGTCAGAGATACGAAGCAGAGACAGATCCTTACCAAGTACAGCCTGAGTGACCACCATTTGGCAATAGAAACCGGTAGACATAAAAAGACATGGCTACCCAAAGAGAAGCGTTTATGTGGTCACTGCACAACAGGGGAGGTAGAAACAGAGATGCACTTTAACTGTGATAAATATTCCTCACCAAGATATTCATTATTCACAGAAATGACTACATTTATTCCAAATTTTAACTTATTAAACTAAAAAAAACGGAATAGTAACATCTGCATAGTAAGCAGTAACTTAATTATTATTACTATTATACTATTATTATTCTAAGATTGACTGTTACCAATTTATTGTTATTATTTTTGTATTTAATTACTTACTACCATTTTATATTGTTATTTGTTATTGTTTATAATTTTATTACAATGTATATAGGGAGAGAGGGATGGATAGAGAGAGAGAGAGAGAGAGAGAGGGATGGATGAGAGAGAGAGAGAGAGAGAGAGAGAGAGAGAGAGAGAGAGAGAGAGAGAGAGAGAGAGAGAGAGAAAACTGTAGAAAGTCATTTAACTGATGTATATGAGCATGTATTTACATATGAGTGTAATGAAACTCAATACAGTATGTGTGGGTGCATTACAGGGAAGGACTGAGTTCGCACTAGAAGTCTAATATCTCTGACATTAACGACTCTCAACCTGGGACAGGAGGGAGCTGAGTCTAATTTCAATCATTTCTTCATTTGGGTGTTCAGATGCTAAACCCCCTCTGACTTAATGTGTTATTGGCACATCAGACAGCCTTCTGAAGGTCTGGTAGCAACCCAGACTGAGCTCTCTCTCTCTCTCTCTCTCTCTCTCTCTCCTCCTTCCCGCACAATCTCTCTCTCTCTTTCTCTTTCTCTCTCTCTCTCTCTCTCTCTCTCTCTCTCTCTCTCTCTCTCTCTCTCTCTCTCTCTCTCTCTCTCTCTCGCTCTCTAACTCTCTCTCTCTCTCTCTCTCTCTCTCTCTCTCTCTCTCTCTCTCTCTCTCTCTCTCTCTCTCTCTCTCTCTCTCTCTCTCTCTCTCTCTCTTTAACTCTCTCTCTAACTCTTTCTCTCTCTCTCTCTCTCTCTCAATTCAATTCAATTCAATTTGCTTTGTTGGCATGACGTAACAATGTACATATTGCCAAAGCTTACTTTTGATATTTACAATATGAAAATAATAAGAATCAAAATTGTCAACAGGACAACAGTAACAACAATAACCAAGGGTCAAAATAACCATACATTAAACAATAACAATAAATATACAGTAGAGGACATGTGCAGGTTGATTGGTCTGTCAGACACTGTCCCTCATCTTATGGCAGGCAGCAATGTAGTGCGCTGCCAACCCACAGCTCTCTGTGTCCTCCCCCAACAGGATGGGTAGCCTATTCTCATCAGAGAGGTCTGTGAAGCCTTGAATAAGGGTTTCAAATTTGGGGAAATGACACTCTCTAATTGTTTTATATTTTTGACATTTTGTCAGGAAATGCAGCTCTGTCTCAGGTTCTGCTGTTGTGCAGTGGTTGCACAGCCTTTCCTCTACAGGGAGCCAGGTTTTCCTGTGTCTACCCTTCTCAATGGCAAGGCTGTGCTCACTGAGCCTGTACTTTGTCAAGGTTTTTCTAAGGTTTTGATCAGTAACCATGGCCAAATAGTTTGCCATGGTGTACTGTCGATTTAGGGCCAGATAGCACTGCATTTTGCTTTGTGCTTGTGCTTGTGTTTCCCAATGAGAAATGTAGTTTTGTTTTAATTGTGATGTAATTTGTTTTATTCTGATTGATTGGATGTTCTGGTCCTGAGGCTTCAGTGTGTTAGTAGAACAGGTTTGTGAACTCAGCCCCAGGACCAGCTGGATGAGGGGACTCTTTTCTTTGCTCAGCTCTTGGCATTGCAGGGCTTGGTAATGATATGAGAGGGGGTCACTGTATATTAGATGTTTCCAAAACTTAATTGCTCTTTTTTTAGTTTTTATTATTAGTGGATTCTGGCCTAATTCTGCCCTGCATGCATTGTTTGTAGTTTTCCTCTGGACATGTAGGAGAATCTTACAGAACACAGCATGCAGGGTTTCAATGGGGTGTTTGTCCCATTTGGTGAAATCTTGTTTTGCAAGTGGACCCCACACCTCGCTGCCATAAAGTGCAATTGGTTCAATGACACATTCAATAAGTTTTTGCCAAATTTTAATAGGTATTTCAATTTGAATTCGTTTTTTAATTGCGTAGAATGCCCTGCGTGCTTTCTCTCTCAGTTCATTCACTGCCTCATTAAGGTGTCCAGTTGAGCTTATTTTTAAACCTAAGTAATTGTAGTGTGTGCAGTACTCTATATATTTTGTACCAATTGAGAACTTTGGTCTAATTCCCTGAGATCTGGATCTTCTCTGGAAAATCATTATTTTAGTCCTTTTGCGGTTTACTGCCAGGGCCCAGGTTTGGCAATACTGCTCTAGCAGGTCCAGGCTCTGCTGTAGGCCATGTGCAGTGGGTGACAGCAGGCATAGGTCATCTGCGAAGGGTAGGCATTTAACCTCTGAATTTTGGAGACTAACACCAGGGGCAGAGGATTTTTCTAGAATAATGGCCAATTCGTTGATGTAAATATTGAAGAGTGCAGGGCTCAGATTGCAACCCTGGCGAAGGCCCCGCCCCTGGGTAAAGAATTCTGTTCTTTTCTTGCCAATTTTAATGACGCACGTATTGCCAGTATACATTGAGTTAATTATGTCATATGTTTTACCCCCTACACCACTTTCAATAACTTTGTAGAACAGTCCTGTATGCCAAATAGAATCAAATGCTTTTTGGAAGTCGATAAAGCAAGCATATATTTTGGTATTATTTTGGTGGACATGTTTATCTATCAGGGTGTGTAGGGTGTAAATATAATCGGTCGTGCGATGTTTTGGCATAAATCCAATTTGGCTTTTACTCAAGACATTGTGCTTATTAAGGAAGTTTAGAACTCTTACATTGATAATACTACAGAAAACCTTCCCCAGGTTACTGTTCACACAAATGCCTCTGTAATTGTTAGGGTCAAATTTGTCTCCGTTCTTAAAGATTGGGGTTATGAGTCCTTGATTCCAGATGTCAGGGAAATAACCTACACTCAGGATCAAATTAAACAGTTTTAATATAGCCAATTGAAATTTTGCACTAGTGAGTTTGAGCATTTCATTTAGGATGCCATCAGGTCTGCATGCTTTTCTACATTTGAGGGCCTGAAGTTTCTTATAGAGCTCCTGGTCTTTTTTTGTTTAGTTTTTTATCAATTTCAATTGTGCTTCGTTTGCCTTTTGCCTGAATATATAGTTGATGTTTTTTTACTGCTAGATTGATGACTTCTTTACTGTGAGTGAATGTGGTATCCAGAAAGTGTTTGGATATTTTGGTTACAGGTTGCTTGCTGGTATTCTTCTGTGCTGTTTTGGGCCCATCTGTAGGAATTTCTGATGTTGTACAGCTTACTGGGCTGTGAATGTGTGGTTGTTTCCATGTCTGTTCTTTTGAGGAACAACGTAATTTGGCTGTGATCAGACAGAGGTGTTAGTGGCTTGACAGTGACTGAGCTGAGAGAGAAAGGGTCAATGTCTGTAATCATATAGTCTACTGTACTGTGGCCAAGAAGTGAGCAGTAGGTGAATCTCCCCAAAGAGTCCCCTCGTAACCTACCATTGACAATGTACAGACCCAGGCTTCTACAGAGCTGCAACAGATCTCTTCCGTTTTTGTTGACGGTGCTGTCACTGTTGTTTCTATGGGGGAGATTAAGACAGTTAGAAACAGTATGGCCTGTAATAAAGCTGTCCCCTCGTGTGGTCGTTAGATCAGGTAGTGTTCCTGTGCGCGCATTTGTGTCCCCACAGATGAGAACCTTTCCCTGGGCCTGGAAATGGCACGTCTCTTCCTCGAGGGTGGGGAAGATCTCCTCTGAGTAATATGGGGATTCTGAGGGGGGGAAGATCTCCTCTGAGTAATATGGGGATTCTGAGGGGGGGAGATCTCCTCTGAGTAATATGGGGATTCTGAGGGAGGGGGGAGATCTCCTCTGAGTAATATGGAGATTCTGAGGGCGGAGATCTCCTCTGAGTAATATGGGGATTCTGAGGGGGAAGATCTCCTCTGAGTGATATGGGGATTCTGAGGGGGAGATCTCCTCTGAGTAATATGGGGATTCTGAGGGGGAGATCTCCTCTGAGTAATATGGGGATTCTGAGGGCGGAGATCTCCTCTGAGTAATATGGGGATTCTGAGGGCGGAGATCTCCTCTGAGTAATATGGAGATTCTGAGGGGGAGATCTCCTCTGAGTAATATGGGGATTCTGAGGGGGAGATCTCCTCTGAGTAATTTGGGGATTCTGAGGGCGGGAGATCTCCTCTGAGTAATATGGGGATTCTGAGGGGGTCTCCTCTGAGTAATATGGGGATTCTGAGGGGGGGAGATCTCCTCTGAGTAATATGGGGATTCTGAGGGGGGGAGATCTCCTCTGAGTAATATGGGGATTCTGAGGGGGGGAGATCTCCTCTGAGTAATATGGGGATTCTGAGGGCGGGATATATATTGCGCAAAGGAACACATCTTTTTCTGTCAGTACAAGTTCTTTTTTTTAGTTTTAACCAAATGTGATATTTACCAATTTTGAGGGAATTAATTCGATTTTGTAGTTGGGATTTGTACCAAATGATCAGTCCTCCAGTCTCTGCCTCTATTGACAGAGCTGTGTTTCTGTGATGGCACAATTACCTCTCTGTAGCCTGTGGGACAGTGAGTGACCATGTCAGCCTTACACCATGTCTCCTGCAGAATGATGACGTCAACATCTTTAATATTTTTGTTGAACTCCAGTGCTAAACTCTTCAGTCCAAAGGTTGATGAGTTGAGGCCCTGAATGTTCCACATGCTAACTGATAGGGATTTCATGTTGCAAAAAGAAAGAATAGCAGTCAGAAATACAGTAACTACTAACTAATAAGTTGTTAAGAGTGAGATAAACATTTATATTTATATATTAATAACATTTATATATAAATTAACATTTATATATAAATATTCCTATTAATTGAACATTTTAGTACAATAGGTGTGTGTGTGCGTGTGTGTGTGTGTGTGTGTGTGTGTGTGTGTTTAGTGCAGTTTAGTGCAGATGTATTGGAGGAGGTGTTTAATCTCACTCAATCCTACAGAGTTCTCTTGTCCTCTGACGACCTTCACGTAACTGCGCTGGTCCTGCTGTTGGGCCCTGTGGAGTGGAGGGAGGCCAGGTCTGGGCCAGGGGCTTCCTCTCTGGTCTGGTAGAGGTGGTGGTCTGGTGCGGGGTAGTAGGCTGGGCCCGGTCCAGTCAAGCTAAGCCGATGGAAGTGGTGATGCTCTGGTAGTGGGTGGGGCCTGTGGGGTGCGCTGGGTCTGATGGGGCGTTGAGGGGCCCTGGGGCTCCTTAGTGGTGCAGTGGTTTGGTAGGGGTCTCTGGGTGGTCCTCTGTCCAATGCATCATAGGGTCTACCAAGTGCCACATCCTTTAGAGACTTGGCAAACATCCCTACTGTCTGCTTCCTCAGGTGGGAGTGGTCGTGCAGGTGCTCTGGGGTGATTGTGAGCAATGTGCACGTTTGGGAGTAGGCCACACCCCCTGGTGATGTCAGCGTTGACTTTCTGAATGGTACGGGGTGGAGTGGAGATGGTGATGTGGGAGTTGGGGAACCGCTCAGAGGCTCTCTCTGCTACTCTGTTGACCAGGCTGCCTCCTCTCTCCTGCTCCTCTCGCAGGTTGTTGGTGTCGGTGTGATTAATAATGTGGCCTGGTGTGCCAAAGTCAGGCTGGGACAGGATGTGGAGTTCGTCCTGTGTTTTTGGGAACCATATTTTGGACACCTTGTGGTGGGGGAAGAGTTTATCTTCTTGGATGAATTTCCCATTTGAGTCAATGAGGATGGCCACCTCAGTGGGTTTTACCAGATTAGTGCGTTTACGGTCTGTGGCTGGGGTACACAGGGCCTGTGTACATGGAGGGGTGTGTCAGGGGGGGCCAGAGAGTTTCTCTCTGTAGTAGGTGTCCCCATGTGAGCCTCCTTGTTGACTGGGGGTGTGGGTAAAGGCTTGTCGGTATGGGGGGGGTTGTGGGTAAAGGTGGGTCAGTGGGGGTGTTAGGGGTGGTGAGGGCTGCAGCTTCTCTCTAGGAGTCGCTATAGTCTGCTCTCTGTGTTGCAGCACCCTCTTGATGACAGACAACTCCTTTCCCATCTCTTCCTTTACCTGCACTAGCTCTCTCCTCATGGTGGCTTTTACCTCCTCAAGCGCTGTGGGGCTCTCTCTCAGCTCCTGGACAGAGTTCTTCAGCTGGATCCTGCACTGGTTGATCTGGTCCTGTAGAAGCTCTGTGTCTGGGCTGGAGGTGGTGTAGCTGGGGGGCTGCTCCTTCAGCTCAGTAACCCATACTTCTAACAGGGCCAGTCTGTCTCTCAGCAGGCTGATGGTGGTGTGGTCTTGGCTCTGGTGGTTGTAGGCAGGCAGGAGGGAGGATAGTCCTGCTGTTGGGGTGCCTGAGGTGAGGGGAGAGGTTGGGGTGCTGTCCTTGTCTTTTTTTCTTTCTGCTATCTTCCTTAGGGTGGGGAAGTTCTGCACAAAAGAGCTGAGTGCAGCCTCACTTCCCTGGACCATGACAGTGCCGTTCTGGTACATGTTTACCGTCAGAAACCTGTTTTCCTGGTCCTTATCACTGTCCCTTGCAGATGCCTTTCTTTGTTGTATAGCTGAAATGCCTGGTTCCAGCTGTATGCCAGGCAGTATTGTGGTCTGTGTAAAATAACAGGTTCGTAACAGTCCTGTTTTGTGAGCAGTCGGCAAACAACGTTTCTGGGTTCTCCCTCAGAATTCTGTGTTTAAAATTGATTCTTCCCTTCTCTGTTCTGATTTCTGCTGTGTATTCAAAAAAAAGTGGGGAGGAACGTCTGCTGCTGGCGCTGCTGCCGCTGCCTCAGTGGCCATGTTGCTATGGTTACCACCAGTAAACGGTTGGAGCTAGACGGTAAGCTAGCTGACAGAATTGAATTTGGCTAGCTAGCACGATGAATATTGGTCTTTCTGATAATCTTTTCCTCCTGTGTTGATCTTCAGTTGTACAATTTGATTACCTACACATTTATTTGCTGATTTAATCGTGTCACTCTCACTCTTAACAACCAAAAAGTTAAAACAAGTCAGGAGCTTCTCTCTCTCTCTCTCTCTCTCTCTCTCTCTCTCTCTCTCTCTCTCTCTCTCTCTCTCTCTCTCTCTCTCTCTCTCTCCTATCTATAGGTCCCTCTCATCTCTGTCTATGCACCTCTCTCTGTCTGTCTTTTAGCATTTTGATTACCAGTAAACACTTAACCTCTCTGGTGTGCATGCAGAGTGGATATTACCGGAAATTGAATTTCTAGAGAATGTTAGAGAGATTAGAGAGAATGTTAGAGAGATTAGAGAGAATGTCAGAGAGATTAGAGAGAATGATAGAGAGATTAGAGAGAATGTTAGAGAGATTAGAGAGAATGTTAAAGAGATTAGAGAGAATGTTAGAGAGATTAGAGAGAATGTTAGAGAGATTAGAGAGAATGTTAGAGAGATTAGAGAGAATGTTAGAGAGATTAGAGAGAATGTCAGAGAGATTAGAGAGAATGTTAGAGAGAATGTTTTTGTAAATTTGTGTGTGTCCATGTTCACTGTGAAAGTGTGAAAGAGTTTTGACTTTGATATCATAACTTTCCCTTTTTCTGTGTTGATAGACCTTCTTCAGAGAGTAAGTACCCCAGTTACTGAGGTATCCACAGTACTTGATCCTCGTGTGGGGCTTTGAAGTGCACAGGTGCGATCACGTCACTGTTCCGACCGTCTCGTGCCTCGTGTCGTAAATGTTACCAGCAGCAGCAGTTTGTTAAAGGAGGGTTGAAACTGAGTTTGGAACACTCCAGATGAAACCCATCCATCACACACATTTACTCAGCCCGATCGCTGAAACCTGCCTCTACTCTAATGCTTATTTAGTGTGTGTGTGTGTGTGTGTGTGTGTGTACATATGGCACAAAGCTTAGGGGGGTTGATAAATACCCCCTGAATACTAAGCAGCAGTTATAATCAGACTAATATGAACAGCGATACATTTACAGTGCATTCAGAAAGTATTCAGACCCCTTCCCTTTTTCCACACGTTGTTACATTACAGCCTTATTCTAAAATTGATTCAATTAATGTTTTTCCTTATCAATCCACACACACACACTGTACCCCAAAATGGGGCGGCAGGTAGCCTAGTGGTTAGAGCGTTGGGCCAGCTGACAAGGTAAACATCTGTCGTTCTGCCCCTGAACAAGGCAGTTAACCCACTGTTCCTAGGCCGTCATTGTAAATAATAATTTGTTCTTAACTGACTTGCCTAGTTAAATAAAGGTTAAATAAAAAAATTATTAAAAAAATACAATTATTAATGACAAAGCAAAAAAAAGTTATGCTTTGGGGATGTTTTTCAGTGACAGGGACTGGGAGACTAGTCAGGATCGAGGGAAATATGAACGGAGCAAAGTACAGAGAGATCCATGATGAAAACTTGCTCCAGAGTGTTCTGGACGTCAGACTGGGGCGAAGGTTCACCTTCCAACAGGACAATGATCCTAAGCACACAGCCAAGACAACGCAGGAGTGGCTTCGGGACAAGTCTCTGAATGATCCGGACTTCAACCTAATCGAACATCTCTGGAGAGACCTGAAAATAGCTGTGCAGCGATGCTCCCTATCCTTCCTGACACAGCTTGAGAGGATATGCAGAGAAGAATGAGAGAAACTCCCCAAATACAGGTGTGCCAAGCTTGTAGTGTCATACCCAAGAAAACTCGAAGCTGTAATCCCTGCCAAAGGTGCTTCAACAAAGTACTGAGTAAAGGGTATGAATACTTATGTAAATGTAATATTAAAGATTTTATTTTCAATAAATTTGGTAACATGTCTATAAACATGTTTTTGCTTTGTCATTATGGGGTATTGTGTGTAGATTGATAACGTCAAACAAAATGTGGAAAAAGTAAATGGGTCTGAATACTTTCCGGAAAGACTGTAGTTTGACACTGTGTGTATCCTTGAACAAAACAACTACTGATCAGGAGGTATATACACTACTGAACACATTTACTGTAAATACAGACAACATGAAAGTAGATAGAACAGGAGAGAAGGGAGGAGAGGAGAGTGGAAACACGAGAGGGGCAGCCAGTAGAGGACAGATATTTCAGATTCCAGAGGAGTGATAGAACATGAGAGAAGGAAGGTGAGGGAGAGAAGGATTGGTTCATTAGTGGAGTGCTGCTCTACCTCCACCTATAGCTCATTAGGAGGACAACTGACCCCCACAATCAATCTGCACTGTGTCTGTCTGTGTGTCTGTCTGTGTGTCTGTCTGTGTGGTTTAATGTCACCCTCTGAGGCTAATGAGCCTCTGCCCACTCTACTCAGTCCATTCAACCTGTCACACTGCATTCAACCTGATCTCTCTCTCCCTTTCTCTCCTCTCATTTTCTCTCTCTCTCTCTCTCTCTCTCTCTCTCTCTCTCTCTCTCTCTCTCTCTCTCTCTCTCTCTCTCTCTCTCTCTCTCTCTCTCAAATCAAAGGGCTTTATTGGCATGGGAAACATGTTTACGTTGCCAAAGCAAGTGAAATAGATAATAAACAAAAGTGAAATTAACAATCAGAAATGAACAGTAAACATTACACTCACAACAGTCTCAAAAGAATAAAAACATTTCAAATGTCATATTATGTCTATACACAGTGTTGTAACGATGTGCACATAGTTGAAGTACGAAAAGGAAAATAAATAAACATAAATATGGGTTGTTTTTACAATGGTGTTTGTTATTCACTAATTGCCCTTTTCTTGTGGCAACAGGTCACACATCTTGCTGATGTGATGGCACACTGTGGTATTTCACCCAGTAGATATGGGAGTTTATCAAAATTGGATTTGTTTTCAAAATTCTTTGTGGGCCTGTGTAATCTGAAGGAAATATGTGTCTTCAATACGGTCATACATTTGGCAGGAGGTTAGGAAGTGCAGCTCAGTTTCCACCTCATTTTGTGGGTAGTGTGCACAAAGCCTGTCTTTTCTCTCTCTCTCTCTATCTCTCTCTCTCACTCTCTCTATATCTCTTTCTCTCTCTCTCTCTTACTCTATCTATCTGTCTCTACCTGTCTCTCTGCCCCTGGCTAGGCCATGGGCATGACTGTTACATGCAATTGTTATGCTGGGAGAGAGCTGAACGCCGTGTGTGTGCGTGTGTATGCGTGAATGATTCAGGACTAGGTGGTAACAGGCCTGTAGGAGAAGTGTCCCACAGTCCTTTATGCTTTAGACTTGGGGCATATTGCTATTGTATGGACTTTCATTGCTTTAGTAAAATTATAATGTGGTTCTAACACACACACAGGGCATTAGGAAACACACACACATACTTTATACTGTCGATGTGGGGCTTACTGGTAGTGTAAGGATTCAGTAATCTGATTTATAGCGTCCACAGGGCATTAGAATACAGGGAGAATCCTGGAGTGCTTTGAAGAGCCCATTCTGGCAATAGGATCCCAGGCTGTAAATAGTAAAGGTTTATTCTCCTATGCTTGGGGCTGGACCTTTGAAACCAAAGTCAATTGCTAGTTGGTCCATCTCTCATCCATCCTCTCTTTTTATTTTTCAGTCCATTTCCCTTTCTACTTATCTCTTCTCTCTCTCTCTCCCTCCCACCCACTTTCTATCTCTCCCCCCTTACTCCTCCCTCTATCCCCTCACTCTCTTTCAAGTCAATTCAATTCAAGGGACTTTATTGGCATGGGAAACATATGATAACATTGCCAAAGCAAGATAAATAAATAATAAACACAAGTGTAATAAACAATCAGAAATGAACAGTAAACATTACACTCACAAATAGTTAAAGTACAAAAGGGAAAATAAATAAACATAAATATGGGTTGTATTCACAATGGTGTTTGTTCTTCACTGGTTGCCCTTTTCTTGTGGCAACAGGTCACAGATATTGCTGCTGTGATGGCACACTGTGGTATTTCACCCAGTGGATATGGGATTTGTTTTCAGATTCCTTGTGGGTCTGTGTAGTCTGAGGGAAATATATGTCTCTGATATGGTCATACATTTGGCAGGAGGTTAGGAAGTGCAGATCAGTTTCCACCTCATTTTGTGGGCAGTAGGCCTATGCGGCCTCTCTCAATAGCAAGGCTATGCTCACTGAGTCTGCATATTGTCAAAGCTTTCCTTAAGTTTGGGCCAGTCACAGTGGTCAGGTATTCTGCCACTGTGTACTCTCTGTTTAGGGCCAGATAGCATTCTAGTTTGCTCAGTTTTTTTGAAATTCTTTCCAATGTGTCAAGTAATTATCTTTTTGGATTATCGTGATTTGGTTGGGTCTAATTGTGTTGCTGTTCTGGAGCTCTGTGGGGTCTTTTTGTGTTTGTGAACAGAGCCCCAGGACCAGTTTGCTTAGGGGACTCTTCTCCAGATTCATCTCTCTGTAGGTGATGGCTTTGTTATGGAAGGTTGGGGAATCGCTTCCTTTTAGGTGATTGTAGAATTTAACGTCCCTCTCTCTGTCGGTAGTTAACGCTCAGCCCCCTCTCCCTCCCTCTCTCTGTCAGTAGTTATCGCTCAGCCCCCCCTCTCCCTCCCTCTCTCTGTCTGTAGTTATCGCCAGCCCCCTCTCCCTCCCTCTCTCTGTCTGTAGTTATCGCTCATCCCCCCTCTCCCTCTCTCTGTCTGTAGTTATCGCCCAGCCCCCTCTCCCTCCCTCTCTCTGTCTGTAGTTATCGCTCAGCCCCCCTCTCCCTCCCTCTCTCTGTCTGTAGTTATCGCTCAGCCCCCCCTCTCCCTCCCTCTCTCTGTCAGTAGTTATCGCCAGCCCCCTCTCTCTCCCTCTCTCTGTCTGTAGTTATCGCCAGCCCCCTCTCTCCTCCCTCTCTCTGTCAGTAGTTATCGCTCAGCCCCCCTCTCTCTCCCTCTCTCTGTCTGTAGTTATCGCTCAGCCCCCCCTCTCCCTCTCTCTCTCTGTCTGTAGTTATCGCCAGCCCCCTCTCCCTCCCTCTCTCTGTCTGTAGTTATCGCTCAGCCCCCCCTCTCCCTCCCTCTCTCTGTCAGTAGTTATCGCTCAGCCCCCTCTCTCTCCCTCTCTCTGTCTGTAGTTATCGCCAGCCCCCTCTCCCTCCCTCTCTCTGTCAGTAGTTATCGCTCAGCCCCCTCTCTCTCCCTCTCTCTGTCTGTAGTTATCGCCAGCCCCCTCTCCCTCCCTCTCTCTGTCTGTAGTTATCGCTCAGCCCCCCTCTCCCTCCCTCTCTCTGTCTGTAGTTATCGCCAGCCCCCCTCTCCCTCTCTCTCTCTGTCTGTAGTTATCGCTCAGCCCCCTCTCTCTCCCTCTCTCTGTCTGTAGTTATCGCCAGCCCCCTCTCCTCTCTCTCTCTGTCTGTAGTTATCGCTCAGCCCCCCTCTCCCTCCCTCTCTCTGTCTGTAGTTATCGCCAGCCCCCTCTCTCTCCCTCTCTCTGTCTGTAGTTATCGCCAGCCCCCCTCTCCCTCCCTCTCTCTGTCTGTAGTTATCGCTCAGCCCCCCCTCTCCCTCCCTCTCTCTGTCTGTAGTTATCGCCAGCCCCCTCTCCCTCTCTCTCTCTGTCTGTAGTTATCGCCAGCCCCCTCTCTCTCCCTCTCTCTGTCTGTAGTTATCGCTCAGCCCCCTCTCCCTCTCTCTCTCTGTCTGTAGTTATCGCTCAGCCCCCCTCTCCCTCCCTCTCTCTGTCTGTAGTTATCGCTCAGCCCCCTCTCCCTCTCTCTCTCTGTCTGTAGTTATCAGCTCAGCCCCCCCTCTCCCTCCCTCTCTCTGTCTGTAGTTATCGCCAGCCCCCTCTCCCTCCCTCTCTCTGTCTGTAGTTATCGCCAGCCCCCTCTCCCTCCCTCTCTCTGTCTGTAGGTATCGCTCAGCCCCCCTCTCCCTCTCTCTCTCTGTCTGTAGTTATCGCCAGCCCCCTCTCTCTCCCTCTCTCTGTCTGTAGTTATCGCTCAGCCCCCTCTCCCTCCCTCTCTCTGTCTGTAGTTATCGCCAGCCCCCTCTCCCTCCCTCTCTCTGTCTGTAGTTATCGCCAGCCCCCTCTCCCTCCCTCTCTCTGTCTGTAGTTATCGCCAGCCCCCCTCTCCCTCCCTCTCTCTGTCTGTAGTTATCGCCAGCCCCCCTCTCCCTCCCTCTCTCTGTCAGTAGTTATCGCCAGCCCCCTCTCTCTCCTCTCTCTGTCTGTAGTTATCGCCAGCCCCCTCTCCCTCCCTCTCTCTGTCAGTAGTTATCGCTCAGCCCCCTCTCTCTCCCTCTCTCTGTCTGTAGTTATCGCTCAGCCCCCCTCTCCCTCTCTCTCTCTGTCTGTAGTTATCGCCAGCCCCCTCTCTCTCCCTCTCTCTGTCTGTAGTTACTCGCTCAGCCCCCCCCTCTCCCTCTCTCTCTCTGTCTGTAGTTATCGCCAGCCCCCTCTCCCTCCCTCTCTCTGTCTGTAGTTATCGCCAGCCCCCTCTCCCTCTCTCTCTCTGTCTGTAGTTATCGCTCAGCCCCCTCTCCCTCCCTCTCTCTGTCTGTAGTTATCGCTCAGCCCCCTCTCCCTCCCTCTCTCTGTCTGTAGTTATCGCTCAGCCCCCTCTCCCTCCCTCTCCCTGTCTGTAGTTATCGCTCAGTCCCCTCTTATCGCCAGTCCCCTCTTATCGCTCAGTCCCCTCTTATCGCTCAGTCCCCTCTTATCGCTTCAGCCCCCTCTCCCTCCCTCTCTCTTTCTGTAGTTATCGCCAGCCCCCTCTTATCGCTCAGCCCCCCCTCCCTCCCTCTCTCTTTCTGTAGTTATCGCTCAGCCCCCTCTTATCGCTCAGCCCCCCCCTCCCTCCCTCTCCCTGTCTGTAGTTATCACTCAGCCCCCCTCCCTCCCTCTCTCTGTTGTGTAGTTATCGCTCAGCCCCCCCCCTCTCCCTCCCTCTCTCTGTCTGTTGTTATCGCTCAGCCCCCTCTTCCCTCTCTCCTCTCTCTCTCTACCTCTTTCTCTCTCCCTCTCTCTGTCTCTCTCTCTTTCTGTAGTTTCATCTCAGCCCCCTCTCTCTCTTGTCTGTTCTTCCATGAAATTAAAGCTCTTTAAGCTGATGTTTAATCAGAGCCTGTTTGGGAAAGTGCTGTGATAGAAACTGTCGACTGTGAGTGTGTTCACCGTGTGTGTGTGTGTGTGTGTGTGTGTGTGTGTGTGTGTGTGTGTGTGTGTGTGTGTGTGTGTGTGTGTGTGTGTGTGTGTGTGTGTGTGTGTGTGTGTGTGTGTGTGTGTGTGTGTGTGTGTGTGTGTGTGTGTGTGTGTGATACAAGCTGTGTGTGTGTGTGTGTGTGTGTGTCCACGTGCATGTGTGTGTGTGTTTGTTTGCTTCTGCATGGGAATGTGTTTGTGTGTCTGTTCGGCATGTGTGTACTGTATGTCGTGTTTTTAATCCATGCATAATCTATTATAGCGGGGGTGCAGATAGATAATAGAATGATTAAGTAAAATTGTGATTGTGTGCTGTGGGTGGTTGGATAAATGAACTCTGTGTAACAAAGTTGATGAAATCCAACAGTTACAAATCAATGTTTAAAGTTTCAGTCTCTACCACTGCGTGCATGCTTGTGTGTGTTAGCGTGCATGCTTGTGTGTGTTAGCGTGCATGCTTGTGTGTGTGAGTTAGCATACATGCGCTTGTGTGTGTGTGTTAGTGTGCATGCGTGTATGTGTGTGTGTTTGCGTGCATGTGTGTGTGTGTGTTAGCGTGCATGCTTGTGTATGTTAGCGTGCATGCTTGTGTGTGTGAGTTAGCTTACATGCGCGTGTGTGTGTGTTAGTGTGCATGCGTATGTGTGTTAGCACACGTACGTGTGTGTGTGTCTTTCTACCGGTCAGGTTTTGATCCCCATACAGTGATAGACATGGTGTCCGTCTCTTATCATTCAGCAGCCAGGGTCAGACAGACATCCTTCCTTCCCCAGTTATCTTCACGCTGCATTGAGACAGAAAAACACCCACTATCAGATACTGAACCTGACCTGGAAATCACACCAAACCAGGATCACATCCTGAATGTATTCTGTCACAGGTTTAGGATGACAGATAGAGAACATTCCTCCTCTGATGGATCTACTTAATGACAGATAAGATATCACAGGTATTGATGATGGATCTATGTAATGACAGATAAGATATCACAGGTATTGATGATGGATCTATTTAATGACAGATAAGATATCACAGGTATTGAAGATGGATCTACTTAATGACAGATAAGTAATCACAGGTATTGATGATGGATCTATTTAATGACAGATAAGATATCACAGGTATTGATGATGGATCTATTTAATGACAGATAAGATATCACAGGTATTGATGATGGATCTATTTAATGACAGATAAGATATCACAGGTATTGATGATGGATCTACTTAATGACAGATAAGTAATCACAGGTATTGATGATGGATCTATTTAATGACAGATAAGATATCACAGGTATTGATGATGGATCTATTTAATGACAGATAAGTAATCACAGGTATTGATGATGGATCTATTTAATGACAGATAAGATATCACAGGTATTGATGATGGATCTATTTAATGACAGATAAGATATCACAGGTATTGATGATGGATCTATTTAATGACAGATAAGATATCACAGGTATTGATGATGGATCTATTTAATGACAGATAAGATATCACAGGTATTGATGATGGATCTATTTAATGACAGATAAGATATCACAGGTATTGATGATGGATCTATTTAATGACAGATAAGGACATATCACGGCTGTTCATGATGGTATGTTTGTATTACAGTTTTTTATAATCTCTTACACACTAAAAGTGGTACTTGAGGAACTCTCAGTGAAACCATTAACTCATGTACCTAATCTTCAGACCAAGTCTGCAAAACTGCAAGCACATTATCTGCTTTACACTCAGTTTGCCATTGTAAAACAAACTTTTTGCAAAACACTAAACACAGTTTTCTACATTAGACACATCATTCAGAACTGACAGGTCTTGTGTTTTGTTTGGAGAACACTGCCAGTCAAAATGCCACACACATTTATCGATAACCTACACCCTGTGCTCACGTGTGAAAACACTTATAGCTAATTTCTTCACTTAGAAATCAGAGCTTGAGCACTATAAATAGGCTTCAGGTTGGCTTCCTTGGTTTGGACAACAATGGAGGCCAATATTGGAGAATGAGTTAGAGTAAGAGGGAGACGAGGATGAGGACAAGGAGGAGGAGGATGAGGAAGAGGAAAAGGACGAGGATGAGGAGGGGGAAGAGGACGAGGAGTGGGACAAGGAAGAGGAGGAAGGAGAACAATCACAGATGAGATCCGGGCCACTTCGGTTGACCATGTGGTCAACCATGGTTTGAGTTTCAGGGAGGCTGGGCAGAGGGTCCAGCCTAACTTGAGCCGCTACACTGCAGCAAGTGTCATCTGGACACTTGCAAGTGTCAAACCTACCCTCTATACCATGCTACTGTACTTACAGCACTACAGTAACATGTAATTTCATACGGAAAGAAATCTTGCACCCTAAACATTCACATCATGTTTTTGCAGAATTACTAGACGACCCTTCAACGGAGGAAGAAACCGGCTGTTCACAGCAGAGCAGGAACAACACATACTGAATATGGTCATTTCAAACAACAGCATATGTTTACGACAACTGCAACATCACATCATCACTGACAACACAACATTCAGTAACAGAAATAGGGTGAGGTTATCCTCACTTGGCCGTCTCCTGAAACACCATCAGATTCGTATGAAACAGCTCTACAGAGTACCATCTGAGCCAAATTCTGACAGAGTGAAACAACTGCGCTATGAGTACGTACAAGTAAGCTGTACCATCCTGTCATTGGTAATGTATTCCAGTGTATTGTGCTACATATTGACAGCTCTATGTTTATTCATACTGTCGTACAATAATGTTTTGTCTGGTCTGTTTCAGAGAGTTCTGGAACTAGATGCTGCTGCAGAGCATCATGATTTCGTCTACGTTGATGAGGTCGGCTTTAACCAAAACAAGACGCAGGGGAAGAAACCTCATAGGACACAGCGCCATCGTCAATGTCCCTGGACAGCCTGGTGGCAACATCACAATGTTTTGATGCTCAACCTGCCACCATATTCTCCATTTCTAATCCCAATAGAATAGTTATTTTTGGCATGGCGTTGGAAGATATATACGATCGCCAACCCCACCAACGCATACCCCCTTCTCCAGGCGATGGAGGAGGCCTGTGTTGACATAGATGAGGGGGCATGCCAGGGCTGGACACGCCACTCCAGACGCTACTTCCCCCGCTGTTTAGCCAGAGAGAACATGGCTTGTGATGTTGATGAGGTGCTGTGGCCAGACCCAAATAGGAGGCAGGATGCAGCCTAATAGTTTTTTTCTTCATAGTAACAAGCCTATTTGTTTATCTTCTACAGTAATTGTTTTGTCTGTTACTGTTCATCCCGAAATCTGGATGAAAATACAATGTTTTGAGAATGAAATACATTACACCCCCTGCATTTCTGTTTATTGTGTAAATATATACTGAATATGCATACATACTGTATATATTTGTGTACATACATGTACGTGTGAGTGCTATGCCAAACTGCCGTGGACTCCACTGAACATGCAAAAGACACAAGATAGTAGTGTTTTATCATTTGTCACATCCGTGTGTAGTTGGCGTGTATGAGACCTAATCAGTTGATGGTTTGTGTGTAGAGTTTTGATGCAAAAAACACAATTCTGAGAAGAGTTAAAAGAGTTTTGAATTAAGTGTTCTGTTTTGCAAGAGATGTGTGACGTTTTGTATGGAGTGTGTTTTGGGGTTTTGTGTGTAAAGTCTAGAGAAAAGGAGCCATAGCAACTGTCAAAAACCGTAACAGTACAACCAGCTTTAAAAATAGAAGTGAGTAAGGACATGTTCAACTAATGGCCTGAAGATGGCAGTGTAGGTCCAACAAACACTTACAGTGTCAACATTGGTGTGTCCTGTGTGTGTGTGTGTGTGGCTTTGTAAATGCCCTCTTATATAGGAGGTAGCAACACCATCTTCATCATCATCATCATCAAAAACCTCCCCGTCAGTATAGTCAGTGTGACTACCACTGTGCACGCATGCAGTTGTGCAAGGTGTCTGCTCTGTGCAAGCACATTTTTTCTTTCTCTCCGTCCATTTCCCTTCGTCTTTCTCTCCGTCCATTTCCCTTCGTCTTTCTCTACGTCCATTTCCCTTCGTCTTTCTCTCCGTCCATTTCCCTTCGTCTTTCTCTCCGTCCATTTCCCTCAGTCTTTGTCTCTGTCCATTTCCCTTCGTCTTTCTCTCCGTCCATTTCCCTCAGTCTTTGTCTCTGTCCATTTCCCTACGTCTTTCTCTCCGTCCATTTCCCTCAGTCTTTCTCTCTGTCCATTTCCCTCAGTCTTTCTCTCTGTCCATTTCCCTACGTCTTTGTCTCTGTCCATTTCCCTACGTCTTTCTCTCCGTCCATTTCCCTCAGTCTTTCTCTCCGTCCATTTCCCTACGTCTTTCTCTCTGTCCATTTCCCTACGTCTTTCTCTCCGTCCATTTCCCTTCGTCTTTCTCTCCGTCCATTTCCCTCAGTCTTTCTCTCTGTCCATTTCCCTACGTCTTTCTCTCTGTCCATTTCCCTTCGTCTTTCTCTCCGTCCATTTCCCTTCGTCTTTCTCTCCGTCCATTTCCCTCAGTCTTTGTCTCTGTCCATTTCCCTACGTCTTTCTCTCCGTCCATTTCCCTCAGTCTTTCTCTCTGTCCATTTCCCTTCGTCTTTCTCTCCGTCCATTTCCCTTCGTCTTTCTCTCCGTCCATTTCCCTTCGTCTTTCTCTCCGTCCATTTCCCTCAGTCTTTCTCTCCGTCCATTTCCCTTCGTCTTTCTCTCCGTCCATTTCCCTCAGTCTTTCTCTCCGTCCATTTCCCTCAGTCTTTCTCTCCGTCCATTTCCCTCAGTCTTTCTCTCCGTCCATTTCCCTTCGTCTTTCTCTCCGTCCATTTCCCTTCGTCTTTCTCTCCGTCCATTTCCCTCAGTCTTTCTCTCCGTCCATTTCCCTTCGTCTTTCTCTCCGTCCATTTCCCTCAGTCTTTCTCTCCGTCCATTTCCCTCAGTCTTTCTCTCTGTCCATTTCCCTACGTCTTTCTCTCTGTCCATATCCCTCTGTCTTTCTCTCTGTCCATATCCCTCTATCTCTCTCTCTCTCTCCATCCATATCCCTCCATCTCTCTCCCTCCATCTCCCTCCATCTCTCTCTCCGTCCATATCCCTCTATCTCTCCCTCCCTCCATCATTGTCTTGTCAGGTGTTTAGCATTGTCTTGTGCCATCAGCAAGACTTCAACTCCTCTCACTGTTTCCCCGCTCTGTATCTCTCTCCCTCTATGTCCCCATCCATCTCTTCCTCTCTTGCTCGCTGTCAAATACTTAGCAGGGTCGTCCTCAGGGTGAGAGCCCAGAGAGAGCGAGAGTGTGTGTGTGTCCGTGTGTGTGTGTGTGTGTGTGTGTGTCCGTGTGTGTGTGTGTGTGTGTGTGTGTGTGTGTGTGTGTGTTGTGTGTGTGTGAGTGTCTGTCTGTCTGTGTGTGTGTCCGAGTGTGTTTGTGTGTGTGTGTGTGTGTCTGTCTGTCTCTGTGTGTGTGTGCAGGGATAAAGCATGACAGCAGCTCTCAGAACTATAAGAATATATGAAGATAATACAGAGGACCAGAGGACCAGAGGACTAATGGTCAATAGGGAATTATCAATGGAAATACTTGGTTTTCAGTTCAACATCTGTTTAGAATCGGTTAGGAATGTCAGTCCTGAACTCATAGCTACGTGTGCCACGTTTACATTGAGTCTGGAGCGGGATGATCACCGACAACGGCGAGACAGCCTATAGGGAGGAGGTCAGAGACCTGGCCGGGTGGTGCCAGAATAACAACCTATAACCAAGACTAAGGAGATGATTGTGGACTACAGGAAAAGGAGGACCGAGCACGCCCCTATTGTCATCGACGGGGCAGTAGTGGAGAAGGTTGAGAGCTTCAAGTTCCTTGGGGTCCACATCACCAACAAACCAACATGGTCCAAACACACCAAGACAGTCGTGAAGAGGGCACAACAAAGCCTATTCCCCCTACAGGAAACTAAAAAGATTTGGCATGGGTCCTCAGATCCTCAAAAGGTTCTACAGCTGCAACATCGAGAGCATCCTGACTGGTTGCATCACTGCCTGGTACGGCAACTGCTCGGCCTCCGACCGCAAGGCGCTACAGAGGCGTGTACTGGGGCCAAGCTGCCTTTCCATTCGGGACCTCTACACCAGGCGATATCAGAGGAAGGCCCTAAAAATGGACAAAGCCCTCAGCCACCCCAGTCATAGACTGTTCTCTCTATTACCACATGGCAAGCGGTACCGGAGCGCCAAGTCTAGGTCCAAAAGGCTTCTCAACAGCTTTTGCCCCCAAGCCATAAGACTCCTGAACAGATAATCAAATGGCTACCCGGACTATTTGCATTGTGTGCCCCAACCCCTCTTCTACGCTGCTGCTACTCTCTATTTATCATATATGCATAGTCACTTTAACTATACATTCATGTACATATTACCTCAATTAGCCCAACTAACCGGTGCCCCAAGCACATTGGCTACCCGGGCTATCTGCATTGTGTCCCGCCACCCGCCACTCACCACCCACCAACTCTTCTTTTACGCTACTGCTACTCTCTGTTCATCATATATGCATAGTCACTTTAACCATATCTACATGTACATATACTACCTCAATCAGCCTGACTAACCGGTGCCTGTATGTAGCCTCGCTACTGTTATAGCCTTGCTACTGTATATAGCCTCGCTACTGTTATTTTTCACTGTCTTTTTACTGTTGTTTTTATTTCTTTACTTATCTATTGTTCACATAATACCTTTTTTTACTTAAAAATTGCACTGTTGGTTAGAGCCTGTAAGTAAGCATTTCACTGTAAGGTCTACACCTGTTGGTTAGGGCCTGTAAGTAAGCATTTCACTGTAAGGTCTACACCTGTTGGTTAGAGCCTGTAAGTAAGCATTTCACTGTAAGGTCTACACCTGTTGGTTAGGGCCTGTAAGTAAGCATTTCACTGTAAGGTCTACACCAGTTGGTTAGAGCCTGTAAGTAAGCATTTCACTGTAAGGTCTACACCTGTTGGTTAGAGCCTGTAAGTAAGCATTTCACTGTAAGGTCTACACCTGTTGGTTAGAGCCTGTAAGTAAGCATTTCACTGTAAGGTCTACACCTGTTGGTTAGAGCCTGTAAGTAAGCATTTCACTGTAAGGTCTACACCTGTTGGTTAGAGCCTGTAAGTAAGCATTTCACTGTAAGGTCTACACCTGTTGTATTCGGTGCACGTGACAAATACACTTTGATTTGATTTGATTTGATACGTGTTATTTGGCCAATGGCCCAGATGTACTGCAAGGTCTTCTGATTGGTCAGCCACAGGCTAAGGTGGGGGGTTATAAAACGACATCCTGTTTCTTTGTTCTGTGGAGAGAATCACTGAGGACAGGGGAGCATGAACATCTACCATCTACCTCCAAGCACGATTTGTCCTCCTTGAATAAAGCTGTTTTCCTCCCCCTGATTTGCTTTGGGGTCTGTGTTATTGAAGAGTAACATCAACTGCCAACAGAACCAATCAGATACAGTTGAAGTTTACATACACTTAGGTTGGAGTCATTAAAACTCGTTTTTCAACCACTCCACAAATGTCTTGTTAACAAACTATAGTTTTGGCAATTCGGTTAGGACATCTACTTTGTGCATGACACAAGTAATTTTTACAACAATTGTTTACAGACAGATTATTTCACTTATAATTCACTGTATTACAATTCCAGGGGGTCAGAAGTTAACATACACTAAGTTGACTGTGCCATTAAACTGCTTGGAAAATTCCAGAAAATTATGTCATGGCTTTAGAAGCTTCTGATGGACTAATTGACATAATTTGAGTCAATTGGAGGTGTACCTGTGGATGTATTTCAAGGCCTACCTTCAAACTCAGTGCCTCTTTGCTTGATATCATGGGGAAATCAAAGGAAATCAGCCAAGAAAAAGATTGTAGGCCTCCACAAGTCTGGTTCATCCTTGGGAGCAATTTCCAAACACCTGAAGGTACCACGTGCATCTGTACAAACAATAGTATGCAAGTATAAACACCATGTGACCATGCAGCCGCCATACTGCTCAGGAAGGAGACGCGGCAGGTAGCCTAGTGGGGGCGGCAGGTAGCCTAGTGGTTAGAGCGTTGGACTTGTAACCGGAGGGCTGCAAGTTCAAATCCCCGAGCTGACAAGGTAAAAATCTGTCGTTCTGCCCCTGAACAAGGCAGTTAACCCACTGTTCCCCGGGCGCCGAAGACGTGGATGTCGATTAAAGGCAGCCCCCCGCACCTCTCTGATTCAGAGGGGTTGGGTTAAATGCGGAAGACACATTTCGGTTGAAGGCATTCGGTTGTACAACTGACTAATAATGGTGACTTTGACTTTGACTTTGACTTTTCGTTCTGTCTCCTAGAGATGAATGTACTTTGGTGCAAAAAGTGCAAATCAATCCCAGAACAACAGCAAAGGACCTTGTGAAGATGCTGGAGGAAACGGGTACAAAAGTATCTATATCCACAGTAAAACGAGTCCTTTATCGACATAACCTGAAAGGCCGCTCAGCAAGGAAGAAGCCACTGCTCCAAAACCATAAAAAAGCCAGACTACGATTTGCAACTGCACATGGGGACAAAGATTGTACTTTTTGGAGAAATGTCCTCTGGTCTGATGAAACTAAAATAGAACTGTTTGGCCATAATGACCATCGTTATGTTTGGAGGAAAAAGGGGGAGGCTTGCAAGCCGAAGAACACCATCCCAACCGTGAAGTGCGGGGGTGTCAGCATCATGTTGTGGGGGTGTTTTGCTGCAGAAGGGACTGGTGCATTTCCCAAAATAAATGGCATCATGAGGATGGAAAATTAGGTGGATATATTGAAGCAAGATCTCAAGACATCAGTCAAGGAAGTTAAAGCTTGGTCGCAAATTGGTCTTCCAAATGGACAATGACTCTAAGCATAGTTCCAAAGTTGTGGCAAAATGGCTTAAGGACAACAAAGTCAAGGTATTTGAGCGGCCATCACAAAGCTCTGACCTCAATCCTATAAAAAATGTGTGGGCAGAACTGAAAAAGCTTGTGGGAGCAAGGAGGCCTACAAACCTGACTCAGTTACACCACCTCTGTCAAGAGGAATGGGCCAAAATTCACCCAACTTATTGTGGGAAGCTTGTGGAAGGCTACCCGAAACGTTTGAACCAAGTTAAACAATTTGAAGGCAATGCTACCAAATACCAATTGAGTGTATGTAAACTTCTGACCCACTGGGAATGTGATGAAAGAAAAAAATCTGAAATAAATCATTCTCTCTACTATTATTGTGACATTTCACATTCCTAAAATAAAGTGGTGATCCTAACTGACCTAATACAGAGAATTTTTACTAGGATTATATGTCAGGAATTGTGAAAAACTGAGTTTAAATGTATTTGGCTAATGTGTATGTAAACTTCCGACTTCAACTGTAAGTTCACCTTTCTACCCTGCTCTCTCTCCTCCTCCTATCTCTCCATCTCTCATTTGCTCTCTTTCCTCTCCCCTGCCCTCTATCCCTCAAACCTTCTCTCATTAACTCTGTCTTTCTCCTTTTGACTTTCAGTGCCTTTTCATCCTCATATCGAGACCTCTCTACCTCATCCTCATATCGAGACATCTCTACCTCATCCTCATATCGAGACATCTTTACCTCATCCTCACATTGAGACATCTCTACCTCATCCTCACATCGAGACATCTCCTCCTCATATCGAGACATCTCATCCTCATATCGAGACATCTCATCCTCATTTCGAGACATCTCTACCTCATCCTCATATCGAGACATCTCTACCTCATCCTCATATCGAGACATCTCTACCTCATCCTCATATCGAGACATCTCTACCTCATCCTCATATCGAGACATCTCTACCTCATCCTCACATCGAGACATCTCCTCCTCATATCGAGACATCTCTACCTCATCCTCATATCGAGACATCTTTACCTCATCCTCATATTGAGACATCTCTACCTCATCCTCATATCGAGACATCTCTACCTCATCCTCATATCGAGATATCTCATCCTCATATCGAGACATCTCTACCTCATCCTCATATCGAGACATCTCTACCTCATCCTCATATCGAGACATCTCTACCTCATCCTCATATCGAGACATCTCTACCTCATCCTCATATCGAGACATCTCTACCTTCACACTCTCCTCCCACTCTCCTCACTCTCACACACTCCAGACTCATCGTCACTTACTCGCACGTCATCACACACTCTCTTTAAACTTAATCCACTTCGGCCCCTTTGTGACATGATGTTGCTCCGTCCTCTCTATCTCTCTACCTCTTTCATTTCACCTTCCCCCCATCTCTCTCCCATCCTGTGTTCACTGGAGCAGACAGACGGTAGTTGGAACTAGCTCATATGTCTTTCTTGCTCTGTCCCCCCCTCTGTACCCCTCTCCTTCCCGTCTGTCTCTCTCTCTAACCCTGCTCTCCCTCTCTACCCATCTCCTTTCCGTCTGTCTCTCTCTAACCCTGCTCTCCCTCTCTCCCCCTCTCCTTCCCGTCTGTCTCTCTCTAACCCTGCTCCGTCCTCTCTACCCATCTCCTTTCCGTCTGTCTCTCTCTAACCCTGCTCTCCCTCTCTCCCCCTCTCCTTCCCGTCTGTCTCTCTCTAACCCTGCTCTCCCTCTCTACCCATCTCCTTTCCGTCCGTCTCTCTCTAACCCTGCTCTCTACCTCTCTCCCCCTCTCCTTCCCGTCTGTCTCTCTCTAACCCTGCTCTCCCTCTCTCCCCCTCTCCTTCCCGTCTGTCTCTCTCTAACCCTGCTCTCCCTCTCTCCCCCTCCTTCCCTCTGGTTGGGTGAATCCAGCTGTCGTAGACACTCTACAGAGCCAGTGAAAAGGTCACTCTCCCTGTGGTCCAGGAGTTGTCTGTATGTTCTCTGTCAGCCTTGGGAGAACACCAGGCGCTTCCTGTCTCTTTCAGATGAGCCTCACAATGACAGGTCACAGGTCATCTGACCTCTTGACTGCATGACCTTCCCATGAACTTTCAGCTCCAATGCCTCTGACACCCCAACATACAGTACACTGTTACCACACTCAGACTGGAACAATGTAAGATATAGTTTGTTATCACTTAAATGTGTCCTTTTCATCCTAATTTAGTTCACAGGGAATGTCAGTGCATATTAAACAGCATTTCAGAATGCACATCTAGGTTAAAGGATCATTTTCAAATGGTGATAAAAGACAAAAGACATGTCTCTTGAAAAAGAGATTCATATCTCAATGGTACTCGCCTGGTTAGAGAAAGGATCAATACAAGCTGTGATCAGGTGGTTGTTTAGGTCCCAGGCCATCAGTGGTTCCAGCCAGCAGGCAGCAGGGAACAGCAGAACTCGTCACTAGGGGGTGTGGTCTGATCCCAGGCATGTTTTGACCCAGATTAGACAGTCACCACGGTGGTCCAACATGTCGGCTGTTGTTCAAGGTTTAGCACCACAGACACAGAGGGGACCTCACAAATCTGTTGTTCAAGGTTTAGCCCCACAGACACAGAGGGGACCTCACAAATCTGTTGTTCAAGGTTTAGCACCACAGACACAGAGGGGACCTCACAAATCTGTTGTTCAAGGTTTAGCACCACAGACACAGAGGGGACCTCACAAATCTGTTGTTCAAGGTTTAGCACCACAGACACAGAGGGGACCTCACAAATCTGTTGTTCAAGGTTTAGCACCACAGACACAGAAGGGACCTCACAAATCTGTTGTTCAAGGTTTAGCACCACAGACATTCCAAAATACGCAGTTCCGGGCCATTATTATGAGCCGTCCTCCCCTCAGTAGCCTCCACTTGTAACGCATGGTGTAGAGACACAGGTACACACACACATACACACAAACAAACAAACACAAACGGTCAGACACACGCATACAAACGGACACACCTTGCACACACTGCATGCACAGTGGTAGTGACACTGATTATACTGAGGGGGTGTTTCAGATGATGAAGACAATGGTGTTGCTGTCTCCTCTATCAGAGGAGCCCTGTCTGTCTGCTTCTCCTTGGCTTAGCACTCCTCTCTGTGGCATTACTCAAGGTCTCTCTCAATATATGTCCAGCATTAGATCATGGCAGGGAAGTTTAACTTCTTAGGGAGCGGCAGCAGAGGTGACGGTTTTGGAGAGTCTGGCATGCCCAAAGTAAAATGCCTGCCACTCAGGCCCAGAAAATAGGATATACACATAGTTAGTACTATTGGATAGGAAACACTCTGAAGTTTCTAAAAGTGGTAAAATAATGTATGTGAGTATAACAGAACTGATATAAGTTCTTCAAAAGGTAAGTGATATATTTTAGCTCTTATATGGGTTTTGTGTGACCCGCGCGCTGGATATGAATTTATGCTAATGTGGAAAATATATGAGATGCTATCCTCAAACAATCAAATGTTGTGCTTTAGCCGTAAAGCCATTTTGAAATCTGACAACGCTGTGATATTGCCAAGAAGCAGATCTTTTGATGACTATGCAACACTTGTATATTGATGAATGTTTAATAATTCAACTTTGGGATTTTGAATTTGGCGCCTTACATTTCACCGGGTAGTGTCGGGAACGGCCCGCTAGCGCGGCGCTACTCCCCTAAGTGGTTAACCTAACAGATGACATTCAATACGGCCACGATGATTGCCTCCTAATGAATGAAATAGCTCTGGCATAACGTTGCTCCTTTCATATGCGACTTTTAACTGGTGCTCCACACTGGTTATATTGTACCTCTCTCTCTTTCCCTCTCTGGCTCCCTCTCTTCATTACATTTTTCCTCTCACCTTTTATTCTCTACCTCCATGTACGCTCGTCCTCTTTCTCTCTCCATCACACTCTTTCTCCCCCTCCCTTCCTCCTCTCTGGTCCTCATCAGTATGCTGGGACATGCATCTCTGTGCTAGCTGGGGCAGCAGAGAGAGAGGAGCCAGGTCACCCGTGAAACAAGTCAGTATTCGACGTCCATCCACGTCTGAGGATGTCAGGAGATGACATGGATGACAACAGTGAGCTCTGTTTTTATTTTATTTTATTTTACCTTTATTTAACTAAGCAAGTCAGTTAAACTACTTAGGGAGTAGCGGCGCGCTAGCGGGCCACCCACGCGACTACCCGGTGAAATGTAAGGCGCCAAATTCAAAATCCAAAAGTTGAATTATTAAACATTCATCAATATACAAGTGTTGCATAGTCTTCAAAAGCTCTGCTTCTTGGCAATATCACAGCGTTGTCAGATTTCAATAGGGCTTTACGGCGAAAGCAGGTCGCGGGTCACACAAAACCCATATAAGAGCTAAAATAAATCACTTACCTTTCGAAGAACTTCTGCTGAGGGCATCCCAAGTGTCCAAATAAGATAATCCATGGTTCCTTTGTTAGAAAAAGTCATTTATTATATCCATAAATCTCAGTTTGGTTGGCGCGTTATGTTCAGAAAATCCACCGTCGAGTGGACAGAAATTCCTTGGGTTTTCGCCTGCTATATCAGTTCTGTTATACTCACAGACATTATTTTAACAGGTTTAGAAACTTCAGAGTGTTTCCTATCCAATAGTACTAATTATGTGCATATCCTAGTTTCTGGGCCTGAGTGGCAGGCATTTTACTTTGGGCATGCCAGATTCTCCAAAACCATCAACACTGCTGCTGATGCCTAAAGAGTTAAGAACAAATTCTTATTTTCAATGACGGCCTAGGAACAGTGGGTTAACTGCCTTGTTCAGGAGCAGAACGACAGATTTGTACCTCTAACCACTAGGCTACCTGCCGCACCTTCAAGTAGGTTTCGGTTTTGCTTGGGTGTTGTGGACGGGGATGGAGGATGGGCGTGAACATCTGCCTCTGGTGCCAAAGGTTTCAAGTTTGAATCCAGTGATAGAAAGTTGTTTTTGAGATATTTATTTTAAGCCTTTCCCAAACCTTAACCATTCAGAGATAATGCTTAAACTTAACCTTAAACACTTTTAAATTTGACGTTTAGAACAACTTCGAAGTGTTACGTTTGAGAAACATGGATGAACGTCTAATTCTGATGTGAGGGTGGGAAAGCTGGTTGGGAGAGAGAAGGGGATGGAGTGAGAGTGGGAGAGCTGGTTGGGAGAGAGAAGGGGATGGAGTAAGAGTGCAAGCAGGGGATGAGGATTTTGTTGTTTTGTAGGGAGGGTTGGGGCTGAGGGAGATTAAGCAGCAGGTAGGAGAGACAGGATCCTGCTGAGGGACGTAACCCCACAATAACCCCTGTATGACCCTGAACGACCTGAACGACACACACACACACACAGGGAGGGAGGGGGGAGAGAGAGAGCGGGAGAGAGGGAGGAGGGAGAGAGGGAGAGAGGGAGAGAGAGAGAGAGAGAGAGAGAGAGAGAGGGAGAGAGAGGAGGGAGAGAGGGAGAGAGGAGGGAGAGAGAGAGGAGGGAGAGAGGGAGAGAGGAGGGAGAGAGAGAGGAGGGAGAGAGGGAGAAGGGAGAGAGAGAGGGAGAGAGGGAGAAGGGAGAGAGGGAGAGAGGAGGGAGAGAGGGAGGAGGCCTGATCTGGAAGAGTGCCTTTGCAATAGCAGATCTGAAATTGAATACAAATGAGGTCTGTTGTTGTGGGAGACAAGGGCCTGGCTCTTTTCAGCTGCAGGAGACAGGGATACATGCATGAGCACACACACACACACATATTCTGCTACTGATATACCAGATAATTGCGGCTTGTTAAAAGCAAAACCCCTGATTATGACCCCTTATTTAACGCCTCTAAAATAAGCAGATCTGAGAACAGTCTGTGTCCTGCTCAAATAGGCTTATGCTGCTTTCTGAACATATAAAAATGAAGAAAAATAAAGAAAAAAGACTGTCCTCCTTTGATGACGAATGTAGACATACTGATTCATTTAATGAGGGCTTTAATCTAAACATAACCTCTAGATTAATTAACCCTGTAATGATTCTAAATAAATACATCCTGCTGTCTCTGAGTGCAGTAGCAATATGGGTCTTGCTATGTTTGAATAGCACATTATTTACAGGCGTCTAATAAATGAGAACTTGAAGTGTGTGTGCGCGACAAATCCATTCAATTAAAAATTTTAAGCCCAGAGATGCCAGCAAGAAATTGATGGCTTCCTTGCCTGTGGACTGTCGCGAGAGTTGCGTTTCCATAGATACGAGCACTCACAAGTTGTAGTGCACGACTCCAGGATTTTTGGTCCAAAGGAGTCGACTCTTGCTCGACTCCCAAAACACACAGAAACGGATGTACACACACGCACGCACACACACGCATGCACACACACACACACACACACACACACACACACACACACACACACACACACACACACACACACACACACACACACACACACACACACACACACACACACACACACACACACACACACACACACGCCACCTCATTATTGCAGTCCTACTAGGAAGACTATATTTGCTTTCTAGAGGACTGAGGATAAGTATACTACCCATTTGCCTATAAATGTCACACCCTGATCTGTTTCACCTGTCTTTGTGATTGTCTCCACCCCCTCTCCAGGTGTCGCCCATCTTCCCCATTATCCCCTGTGTATTTATACCTGTGTTCTCTGATTGTCTGCCGCCATTTCGTTTTGTTTCGTCAAGCCTACCAGCGGTTTTCCCTCTGCTCCTGTCTCTCGATTGTTCCTGGTTTCCCGGTGTTGACCATTCTGCCTGCCATGACCCTGAGCCTGCCTGCCATCCTGTACCTTTGCCCCACCTATCTGGATTACTGACCTCTGCCTGCCTTGATCTGTCTTTACCTTCCCCGGTTGGATTAATAAACTGTTACTCCGACTTGATAATAAAAGGCCTATTTTGTTTGAATATATAAGGTGATGTGTAGGAACTGCAATATTTCTGTGATATTTGTGCTGTGTGCAGCTTTGACGAATCCCATGGGATGATGCGGTGCACTATGCTGAAGGCTCTGCTTGGTCAATCTGATGTCTGCGGTGGCCGTATAGCATGTCCTGTGATAAGGCCTCTGCAGAAGTCAGGGCATTTTATACTTCTTGCGATTAGCTGAGCAGAGCAGAGCTGTTGTGATGGAAGTTTTCAAGGAAGTGAGTTTGTGTTTATACTGGACCTCCTGCACCCAGCTGCTTTCAACCAATCAGGTTAATGCAGAGCTAAATGGAGCCTTCCACACTCTTACAACGTTTTTTTAACCTTTATTTAACCTTTAACTAGGCAAGCCAGTTAAGAACACATTCTTATTTACAATGACGGCCTACACCGGCCAAACCCGGACGACGCTGGGACAATTGTGCGCCGCCCAATGGGACTCCCAATCACGGCCGGTTGTGATACAGCCAGATTCAGAGGGGTATTACTAGAGACGTTGGTCTTGTAAGCATGGTTACAAAACCAACGAGTTATTCCAGAGGACGATTCACTGAGGATTAGTTTTTTCAAACTGCCTCGTGTAATTCATTTTTTTTCCTTCCTAAATTGAATTGACTCTTATGACAGAAGCCTGGATGTTTTTATTGTAGGCATGAAGATATGTCAACGTCATGTTTAGACGCTTATAGGGTACACTAACTCGTGTTTGGCTGCCACATGTATAGGTCTCCCCATAATATTTAAAATTGATGAAGTGTGATCATAATCATTATTTTAGCGATCCATCCATGGCAGACGTCCTTCCTAATAACAATGCCCCACATCCTGCTGATTTGAGCTGCTGAACTGTATTTGCACTTCACTGTGTTTATGGATGCGAAAATGAACTTGCCATTTCCAAAAAGTTTAGTCAGGATGCTGCTTTGCGACCTATTGCCTAGGACAGGGCTCTCCAACCCTGTTCGTGGAGAGCTACCCTCCTGTAGGTTTTCATTCCAACCCTGTTCGTGGAGAGCTACCCTCCTGTATCCGATTCTAATTGTTAGCTGGTTGATAAACTGAATCAGGTTAGTTACCACTGGGGTTGGAGCGAAAACCTACAGGAAGGTAGCTAGCTCTCCAGGAATAGGGTTGGAGAGCCCTGACCTAGGACATCAACAGCCAGCCAGGGTTTGGGTTTCAGTAATTAAATAAGCTATTGGCAATGCTAGGACATCAACAGCCAGCCAGGGTTTCAGTAATTAAATAAGCTATAGGCAAAGCTAGGCGTGTAGAAAGGCTCAGCCTACTCGTTGATAGCACCTACTTTAGTGACATTGCAAGCCAAGTAATGTAGAAATACAGCATTGCATTAGCCTATAGCCTACATCTTTTGATTACCGATGCACGATTCTGATCTCACCTCCAGCACAGACTGGTCTTTCCTGGCTTCCTGACCTCAGCTCCAGCACAGACTGGTCTTCCCTGGCTGCCTGACCTCAGCTCCAGCACAGACTGGTCTTCCCTGGCTACCTGAACTCACCTCCAGCACAGACTTTGTCTTCCCTGGCTACCTGACCTCACCTCCAGCACAGACTGGTCTTCCCTGGCTGCCTGACCTCAGCTCCAGCACAGACTGGTCTTCCCTGGCTGCCTGACCTTACCTCCAGCACAGACTGGTCTTCCCTGGCTGCCTGACCTCAGCTCCGTCACAGACTGGTCTTCCCTGGATGCCTGACCTCAGCTCCAGCACAGACTGGTCTTCCCTGGCTGCCTGACCTTACCTCCGTCACAGACTGGTCTTCCCTGGATGCCTGACCTCAGCTCCAGCACAGACTGGTCTTCCCTGGCTGCCTGACCTCAGCTCCGTCACAGACTGGTCTTCCCTGGATGCCTGACCTCAGCTCCAGCACAGACTGGTCTTCCCTGGCTGCCTAACCTTACCTCCGTCACAGACTGGTCTTCCCTGGATGCCTGACCTCAGCTCCAGCACAGACTGGTCTTCCCTGGCTGCCTGACCTTACCTCCAGCACAGACTGGTCTTCCCTGACTACCTGACCTTACCTCCAGCACAGACTGGTCTTCCCTGGCTGCCTGACCTCAGCTCCGTCACAGACTGGTCTTCCCTGGATGCCTGACCTCAGCTCCAGCCCAGACTGGTCTTCCCTGGCTGCCTGACCTCAGCTCCAGCACAGACTGGTCTTCCCTGGCTGCCTGACCCTGCTGAGAAATTATCCAAAAATAGAATCAATGGTTCAATCATTGAAATGACCATTATTCTCATATCCCAGACTGTAGCTTTGAGCTTAATTGTCCTGTAGCTAATGTAGGTCTACCCGTTAATTCAAGATGGAACTTTGTATCATTTACTGATATTGTTAATATACTGCAAAATTCACCTGAGCTCCGTAGACTGGTCCTCCCAGGCTGTGTGACCCTGCTGGGACTCCTGTCACCATCTGATCGTGCTAAGAAATGAGGAGCACAGTGTTATGTACTGACTGAGCACCATCACAGTGAAGCCTGTAGAGCTGTTTATATTGTGTCAGTGTGAAAAGTAAGGAATTAGCTAGGGAAACTGACAGATCAATGAACTTACATTGCTATACCGACTAATAAAATCTCACATTGCACAAAAAAAAAACTTTATTTGGCCGCTGGTTTCATCATTTGATTCAGGTCTAGTGTGATGGAGGCAAAAATAATTGCTAACATTAGCCAACTTTTGGCCAGCTCTCTCTCTCTAATGGCACATCAACTGGCAAAATCTAGCCAAGTTCATTTACTACTGTTGAAACGGGGGGAAAAAGGGCTACAAAATATTTCCATACAAACAACAGCTGTTAGAAAGTAATAACAGCCACCTCATGTCGCTATCTGACAGATAACTAGAGGCTAGAGCTGACCAGGCTGTGGTAGCTACTAGCTCGCTTATTCATTCACCTCAGTGGAGAGGTGATGAAACGTTAGCTAACGTTACATGTCAGTTACAATACCAGCTCAGCACTGGGAATTAACACTAGTTCGTTTTTTTGTTTGTTAACTTAAACCGATTGCAAAACAGCTGGGAAGAAATGTTTGATGTGCTTTTCATGGTTTTCATGAAATGTTGAGTATTTGGGGCTTACAATCATCACAGCTCTTTCTGCTGGTATTACCCTCAGTTAGCCTGTTTCTGGTCTCAGGTTCAGGAATGACTGAAAAATCATTCATTTAAAATTGACCCTAGAAATAACATTGTTGGGAGATTTTGAGAGATGTAGAACTGGAGACAAGTGGGAGTTAAGTTGCTGGGCGGTGGGTAGAATGACGGTGTCACACACACACACACACACACACACACACACACACACACACACACACACACACACACACACACACACACACACACACACACACACACACACACACACACACACACACACTGGCATTCAAACGGACACACACACACACACTCTTGAATGGTTGAGGGACAGCTCTTGGGGGGAACTGTGGGAGATCTTGGACGGTTGGTGGCCTGGTGGTTGGGAGCATTAGGCTGGTGGCCGAGAGGTCGCTGGTTCGGGTCCCCGATTCGACTGGGTGGGGGATCTGTCGATGTGCCCTTGGGCAGGGTGCTTGACCCTGGTTGCGCCTGTTGGTCACTCTGGATGGGAGCGTCTGCTAGATGACTGAATGGAATGTAAATGTTGATCGGCTTCACTGCAGGTAGATTCTATGTCTTCAAATTCAATAAATTATATATATTATCAAACAAAGCAAATATTGATTGGATGGATGAATTGATAAGTGATGGTCTGCTTTGGTCTAATAGGTAATCAATGTAGTTGATGAACTGGTAGATGCTTTTCTAGTCTGATAAGTGATTGATAAGATTAATGATTGATTGTGTGTTGCTATAGGAACCGGCAAGAGCTGTGCATGGAGACGGTGACGCTGGCCCAGGAGAGTAAAGACATGGAGAGAGAGAGAGAGAGAGAGAGAGAGAGAGAGAGAGAGAGAGAGAGAGAGAGAGAGAGAGAGAGAGAGAGAGAGAGAGAGAGAGAGAGAGAGAGAGAGAGAGAGAGAGAGATGGGGGAACAGTTAGAAGTGTAAGTAGAGTTCTCCTCTGATGTGTCGTAGGCGGTTGCTGCAGCATGTGATCTGGGGCACTATCCCGTATATATCCTAGCTGGACCATTAGTATCACATACATTATCTGGCACATTTAAATTAAGGGAAACTCGGCCAATTAAGGCAGGACATTTATTTTCAGTTGGAAAAATAAACATATCATTCTTTATTAATATGAGTGTTTTCCGCCCTACCTCTGCCTCCTCTCTGCATTTCCTTAAGGACATGAAGATGTGTGACCCAGGGTGCTTTACTATGGGAAGTTATGGAGAACGGCGTTTTAGGGGAGTATATCACAATATAAGAGCCCATAACTCATACAGCGGTCTTAGGGAGGGTGTGTACATTTATCACACACAAACACACACCGAAACGCACTCACACACACGCACCTCCATCCTCCCACTAATACACACACGCACCTCCATCCTCCCACTAATACACACACGTGCACAAACTCAGTCATAATAAATGACAGTTGAAGTATAACAGGGGAGGAGGATGAACTGCTGGGTGAGTTAACATCTCAAGTGTTTTGCAATCTGTTTGTCCCGTTTAAAATTCATACATCCTTCACACGGAAGTGTCCACAAGATAATGCGATGAATATTTAAGGGCAGATTGTTTCTCGCTGTGTGTGTGTGTAGAGTTTGGGGGAGATTGTTTTAGAGGGGAGGAACAGACCTAATTATGAACTCATACATCAACTGGAGAGAGGAGAGCCCGAGCTGAGCGACTGCTACTGACGATAAACACATAAACCCGCAACAATGTCACAGCGAAATGCGGCTGTGGTTACCACTTTACCAGACGACACAGGACAGTGTGTGTGTGTGTGTGTGTGTGTGTGTCTCCTACAGGAACTGCTAGATTGAGAGTGTTTCCCAGCGCTGTTTATGTAGAGAACTAGAGGTGCTGTTGTTTCCCTGTCTCAGAGCTCATTCATCACTGAGACAGGTTCTGGAGACACAGTAGCAGAGCAACTCCTCATACCCTACTGTTTTATAAAGTGTTTATACTGGACCTCCTGCACCCTGCTACTGTCAACCAATCAGGTTAATGCAGAGCTATATGGAGCCCTCCACAGTCTTTTTTTACATTTTATTTAACCTTTATTTAACCTTTATTTAACCTTTTATTTAACTAGGCAAGTCAGTTAAGAACAAATTCTTATTTACAATAACGGCCTACCAAAAGGCAAAAAGGCCTCCTGCGGGGACGGGGACCTGGGATTAAAATAAATATATATTTATATAAATATAGGACAAAACACACGTCATGACAAGAGAGACACCACAACACTACATAAAGAGAGACCTAAGACAACAACATAGCATGGCAGCAACACACAACACAGCATGGTAGCAACACAACATGACAACAACATGGTAGCAGCACAAAACAGGGTACAAACATTATTGGGCACAGACAACAGCACAAAGGGCAAAAAAGTAGAGACAACAATACATCACGCAAAGCAGCCACAACTGTCAGTAATAGTCCATGATTGGGTCTTTGAATGAAGAGGGGAGGATAGTGAGAAAAGCTAGAGGATAAATTGAGAAATGGAGGGAGAACATTAGGAGGATTTCAATAATAAAGTAGCACTTTTTTAATTGAATTTCCCTTTTCCTCCAACGTCTGAAAGTCTCTTGCAAATTCAGTTTGTTCTTCATTTCATGCTCCTTGGTTGAGCGGCGAGGTAACAGCAGCAACAGCAGTAACACACCTCTGTCCTTTATCTGTGGAGCAGAATGAAGCAGCAGCAGACCTCTGTCCTTTATCTGTGGAGCAGAATGAAGCAATAACACACCTCTGTCCTTTATCTGTGGGGCAGAATGAAGCAGCAGCAGACCTCTGTCCTTTATCTGTGGAGCAGAATGAAGCAGCAGCAGACCTCTATCCTTTATCTGTGGAGCAGAATGAAGCAGAAGCAGACCTCTGTCCTTCATCTGTGGAGCAGAATGAAGCAGCAGCAGACCTCTATCCTTTATCTGTGGAGCAGAATGAAGCAGTAACATACCTCTGTCCTTTATCTGTGGAGCAGAATGAAGCAGCAGCAGACCTCTGTCCTTTATCTGTGGAGCAGAATGACGCAGTAACATACCTCTGTCCTTTATCTGTGGAGCAGAATGACGCAGTAACATACCTCTGTCCTTTATCTGTGGAGCAGAATGACACAGTAACATACCTTTGTCCCTTATCTGTGGAGCAGAATGAAGCAGTAACATACCTCTGTCCTTTATCTGTGGAGCAGAATGAAGCAGCAGCAGACCTCTATCCTTTATCTGTGGAGCAGAATGAAGCAGCAACACACCTCTGTCCTTTATCTGTGGAGCAGAATGAAGCAGCAACATACCTCTGTCCTTTATCTGTGGAGCAGAATGAAGCAGTAACATACCTCTGTCCTTTAGCAGAATGAAGCAGCAGCAGACCTCTGTCCTTTATCTGTGGAGCAGAATGAAGCAGCAACATACCTCTGTCCTTTATCTGTGGAGCAGAATGAAGCAGTAACATACCTCTGTCCTTTAGCAGAATGAAGCAGCAGCAGACCTCTGTCCTTTATCTGTGGAGCAGAATGAAGCAGCAACACACCTCTGTCCTTTATCTGTGGAGCAGAATGAAGCAGCAGCAGACACATGCAGTTTACAGACAGTGGCTACAGTATAATGGACACAGGTTTTCTGAACTTACACACTAGATCCCCCAGAGTGTTTGGCCTGTGTTAAGCTGGGGCTTGTTTAAAGCTCCCAAATCAAATAAGATTCCCTCTTCTCTTCTGTCTGGTTCTGCTGTTCCTGAACAGTCAGGCTCGTACCCTGAATCTCAACATCCAGCGCGGGCACACACACACACACACACACACACACACACACACACACACACACACGCTCCTTGGTTGAGCGGCGAGGTAACAGCAGCAACAGCAGTAACACACCTCTGTCCTTTATCTGTAGAGCAGAATGAAGCAGTAACACACCTCTGTCCTTTATCTGTGGAGCAGACAGAGAGATGTGTCCTAGTGGATGATGTGATGTCCTCAGGGGTGACTCTGTGTGACAGTGGTGAAGCGTGACAGGTATGACAGCAGTAGATTAACCTGAGGTCATCGTTCATGCAGCTGACTTCAGATTGATGCATTTTGCTGGGCTGCATTTTGGAACGGTAGGCAACGCGTATCTGACTAGCTATGTTGGATGTTTTTGGGGGTTCTGTCGGTGCACATTGTGTCTGCTCTGTGGCTGAGGTGAACGTCTTTGAGAGGGGATGATGGTTTATTTGTTTTTTTGGACCAGAGACAACCAGAGACATCAGCTCAGGTCAGTGAATCTTCCACACCCGTCTACACCTCATGGCCCTGACAGGAGAGGTGCAGGCTGTTGAACCCTGTTACTAACACTCACATAGTTGGGTTAGACACACACACATACACACACACACACACACACCACTCCTCCCACACACGCAAAACACACACACACACACCTTGCCACATAAACATGTCTAGACATGTCGTGCCGTGACAGGATGCCAGCTCAATCAAAAAACAAACATCACTCACACATAGACAAACATCACAATAATATAAATGATTCAGTCTGAGAAGAGGAAGGCATGAATAACCCACATGTCTAATGAGGAGACCTGTCTCTCTGTTGTCTCTCCCACTTTCACTGATGGGAGTGTGTGTGTGTGTGTGTGTGTGTGTGTGTGTGTGTGTGTGTGTGTGTGTGTGTGTGTGTGTGTGTGTGTGTGTGTGTGTGTGTAGAATATAGCCTTGAATACAACTTTATTGTCCATAGTAGATGGAGCATTGCCTTTATCTTTACCTCAGAAGTAGGCCGAACGTATCATTTTCACTTCACACATAATACTGTTTTATGTCTGAATATTTTATATAGGCCTAGCCATTCCAAAGTGGTTGAATTGCAAATGTCTTATCATTTTGAAGCTTATTGAAAGTAGCTAGACAATTCCAGTGAAACAGTTCTCACGAAGAAGTTAAGTTTCCCTGCAATTAGGCCAGTAGTTTTATCAAATATAGCTTAAGTAGTACGACAGGTTACAAAGTATTGTCCATTTACATGGAAATTCATGTAGTACTTTAAAACCATGTGTCTGTTGCCGTTATCTATTTAGGGAGCGGCAGCCGAGGGGTCGGTTTTGGAGAGTCTGGCGTGCCCAAAGTAAAATACCTGCCACTCAGGCCCAGAAACGAGGATATGCAAATAATTAGTACTATTGGATAGGAAACACTCTGAAGTTTCTAAAACCGTTAAAATAATGCCTGTGAGTACAACAGAACTGAAATAGCAGGCGAAAACCCGTGGAAAATCCATCCGGAATTGCAGTTTTATTTTTAGATGACCTTTTTCTCCTGTCTGCCTATGGGATTCAATGTTATCTAGGACTTAGACTGCAGTACCTATGGCTTCCACTGGATGTCAACAGTCTTTAGACAGGGTTTCATGACGTTAGGTTGAATTAGAAGCCAATAGAAGAAGAATTTAGAAGTGGACCCAGGAACTAAATAGAATGACATGCGCGTTCACGGTCTCGCGCGCTCTGTGTTTTTTTCCATTCCTTATCGTTCAGGTTATCATCCGGTTGAAATATTATAGTAAATATACATAAAAGTGTACCTAAGGATACATTAAACATGATGTTTGATTTGTTTGGACAAAGTTTATAGGTATAATTTGAACACGTTCTCTTCACGGTTCAATGGGCGACCGATGGTGGATTTTCTGAACATAACGCGCCAACCAAACTGAGATTTATGGATATAATAAATGACTTTTTCTAACAAAAGAACCATTGGATGTCTTCGTTGGACACTTGGGATGCCCTCAGCAGAAGTTCTTTGAAAGGTAAGTGATTTATTTTAGCTCTTATATGGGTTTTGTGTGACCCGGGCTGGATATGAATTTATGCTAATGAATAAATATTAGAGATGCTATCCTCAAACAATCAAATGTTGTGCTTTCGCCGTATAGCCTTTTTGAAATCTGACGCTTTGATATTGCCAAGAATCAGAGCTTTTGATGACTATGCAACACTTGTATATTGATGAATGTTTAATAATTCAACTTTTGGATTTTGAATTTGGCACCTTACATTTCACCGGGTAATGTCGAGAGTGGCCCGCTAGCGCACCGTTTATCCCTAAGAGGTTATTTAAATGAAACTAGTTTAGTTAGAGCGAAGCAAATGTCTGTGTCACTATTACTGTGTCATTACTAAACCCACGTTATGATATGGTTTGATCTCTACTGGTTACTAAACCCACGGTATGATCTGGTTTGATCTCTATTGATTACTACACCCAGGGTATGATCTGGTTTGATCTCTATTGATAACTACACCCACGGTATGATCTGGTTTGATCTCGATTGATTGCTACACCCACGGTATGATCTGGTTTGATCTCTATTGATTATTACACCCACGGTATGATCTGGTTTGATCTCTATTGATTCTTACACCCACGGTATGATCTGGTTTGATCTCTACGGATTATTACACCCACGGTGTGATCTGGTTTGATCTCTATGGATTATTACTCCCACAGTATGATCTGGTTTGATCTCTGTTGATTACTGAAATCATTCCTCTCCTGTTGACTGTTTATGCCTTATAGTACCCCAAACAGCTGTCTGCAGGCAAGGTGAAGATACAGCTCCTCAAAAATCAACCTCAGCCAAGTGTGTGTGTGTGTGGTATGTGGTTGTAGTCTACGTGTGCCAGTATGTTTAGTTCAACAATGTGTGTGTGTGTGTGTGACGTCTCTGTTGAGAGGTCCACAGGGTGGGAGAGAAGGAGAAGGCTACATCTGTTCTCTCAGGTGTCCAGCAGGAAGACCAGGCTGAGGGGGAAGGTTAGTTGGCAGTGTGAGGGCAGGACCGTTGGACTGGTTAGTACCACACACACACTGTTGTAACCTGCTAGATAGTGAAGTGTAACATTAAGCGTAATGCTATAATGTGATGTGGGCTATATGACGATCGCCCAATGTGGATGGCCTTAGTGCCCTATAATGATACGTCATAATGGCAGTAGTTATGGTTTTCAGTGTTACACACACACACACGCTCCACCTTGCCCACCACACACACAAATGCTGCATGGCCCTCATGCCCTATAATGATCACGGTGATGCTTATGGCTGTCAGCGTCATTCCGCTATTGACTGCCCTTTAACATGTGAACAGTCAATAGACACACACACACACACACACACACACACACACACACACACACACACACACTGACATTCAAACGGACACACACACACACACACACACACACACACACACACACACACACACACACACACACACACACACACACACACACACACACACACACACACACACACACACACACACACACACACACACGGACACACAGGACTTCTGGTCCCCACAAGGATAGTAAAACCAAACATACACACACACACACACACACATCATTACTTATTGTGTATCAATTATTGCTTTTATTATTATTTGTTTTACTTTTCTATTATTTCTCTATTTTCTTTCTGTCTGCACTGTTAGTTTCTCATTTCACTGTTAGTCTACACCTGTTGTTTACGAAACATCGGATGAATAAAATGTGATTTGATTTGACACACACACACACACTCTGAACGGCGCGTAACCACAATCTCACTCCGGTGTGTATCTAGATGCTCTCTCCATGGTTACTCCCCATAACCAGACATGTACGAGATGCAGTCAGAGAGGGAGGAAGAGAACCGGGGTGTTTCTCAGAATGCATACTACCACGCTCCATGCACACAAATTGGAGCACATGAGTACAAATTAAAGTAGGCGAAACGGAGCACGGAGGGCACTTGTCGAATGCGTACTCAGTTTGTACATATTTTGAAGCATGCATCGGATGCTTCGGCGGAAAGTATGCAGAGATATATGACCACGTAAAGAATGACGCATCGTTTCTTGAAATCAACGGCGGACATTATTTGAGCTCAAGCGAGAGAAAATAAACTCCGACTTTCAGAATTGAAATGTTGCCCATTCACATCTCATATGCCTGACTACAATATTTTATCTTGATACCTTAATAAATACATGCTGTGTTAATTTTACCTGCCTACAATACCCACTGTAGTGTACGTAGATCGCAAGCCCATAGTAAGTCAATGGGGCTAAATAGCTAGCTACTACTGTTAGCTAGCCAGATAGGCACAAAGAATTGTTAGCTAGCTACCCACGAAGAATTTACATCTACCTTGCATAACTTTAGTTTTAGTTCATTTTTGCCTGTTAAACTATCTGGTTAGCTATGTTATTACTATTCACATATAGCTAGCTGATAGTTGCTTATCTTGTTTCATCTCTGTTGCCATTGTCCTGGCTGGAAGAAGGTTCAGTGAATGGGGAGATGCAGTGTGAGGTAACACAGTAGCGGGAATGCTTCTCAAATGTAATGTTTTATGCGTTCTCCACACTCTCGTCCTCACAGGAATGTACTCAAGAGAACGTCCTCAGAGAATGCACTCGGAACATGAAAGTGTGGAGCACGGTACTATGCATACTGAGAAAACACACCCAGTTTCCTTCACTACAGCAACCCTGATGGGGAGAGGGACGGAGTGTGCAGCCTGAATGGGATGCCTAACCCCTGGGGAGGCAGTGTAGTTCACCCCTGCCCCGTCAGAGCAGGAAAATTAGCCCGTTAAAGGGCTGTGGGAGAATGAGCAGCTGCAGGCCCAGATACCGTGACTCTCTGTCTGACAGCCCTTTTTCCCTCTCTCTCCTCATTCACCCTTTCCTCTACCTCTCCTCTTCAGTCTGTCAGTCTTTCAGTCCGGCAGTATGTCAGTCTGTCAGCTTGTCAGTCTTTCAGTCTGTCTGGCTGTCTGTCTGTCCATCTTGTCTGTCTGTCTGTCCGTCAGTCTGTCAGTCTTTCAGTCTGGCAGTACGTCAGTCTGTCAGTCTTTCAGTCTGTCAGTCTTTCAGTCTGTCTGGCTGGCTGTCTGTCTATCTTGTCTGTCTGTACGTCAGTCAGTCTGTCAGTCTTTCAGTCCGGCAGTACGTCAGTCTGTCAGTCTTTCAGTCTGTCTGGCTGGCTGTCTGTCCATCTTGTCTGTCTGTCTATGAGCTCCCATATGATGGCCCCAACACACACACACACCATGCGGCCAGCACGGCAATGCTCAGTCATCTCAAAATGTATTCTGCGTTAGTTTGGCAAGGTTGATGTTAGAGAGTGTATATGTTAGGATATCCATACTGCTAGCATAATTACTGTTATAATTATAATTTTATTTCCTTTTCTATTTTAGATGTGTGCAGAATGTGGAGAGGGCTACTGCATCGGCTGCTTTGCCAAGTTTCACCAGGAGGGGGCACTGAAGCTCCACAGAATGATCCCCATTCAGGTAAGACAACACACAGGCACGCACACACACCTCTCTCTCTCTCTCTCTCTCTCTCTCTCTCTCTCTCTCTCTCTCTCTCTCTCTCTCTCTCTCTCTCTGAGTCCGACGTACAGGCAAACAGGCACACTCATCCACACTTGCGTATGGCACACACATTGCTGAATCCTGTGTTCTATTCCAGGTCAGTGTTTATGCTTGGCGTTTGTTTATTTTTAACTCCCAGTAACAAAATGGAGGTTCTCCCTTAACAAATGACCTATGCTTGATCACATACCTTCACACTGATTACACACACCTGCAACAAAATGCTTGGGAACAGGAGGGAAAACAGTATAGCAGTGGAGAGAGCAGTTAGTTTAACAGCAGTGGAGAGAGCAGTTAGTTTAACAGCAGTGGAGAGAGCAGATAGTTTAACAGCAGGCAGTGGAGAAAGCAGTTAGTTTAACTTCTTAGGGTGTAGCGCACGAGGTGACCGTTTTGGATAACCTGGCATGCCCAAAGTAAAATGCCTCCCATTCAGGCCCAGAAAATAGGATATGCACATATTTAGTACCATTGGATAGGAAACACTCTGAATTTTCTAAAATTGTTAACCATTTGTCTGTGAGTAAAACAGAACACATATGGCAGGCGAAACCCCAAGGAATGTCTGTCCTGGAAAAAGTGGTTTTGACAGAGTGCCTCATTGGGAACCCCTCCCTCATGAAAATGCCCATATAAGGGCATATGAATGCAGTACCTATCGCTTCCTCTGGATGTCAACAGTCTCGAGACAGTGTTCAGAATTTGTTTGGATGCATTAGAGCAGAGAATAAGAGGAAACCAGGAAGTGTCCCTTTGGAATTCAACAGAAGGCAGCGCGCTCCCGAGAAGGCACGCTTTGTGTTTTTTTCCGTTCTTATAGCTCAGTTTATATTCCGGTTGATTTATAATAGTAAATATACGTAAAAGTGTTCCTAAGGATACATTTAAAATGATTTTTGATTGTTCTTGGACAAGTTTATAGCTTTAAGTTGAACGAGTTCTCGGAGCTCAGATGTCAACAAGATTTCTCGGGCGCGAGACTGGATCGCTTGAGCTCAAATAAAGCCATTTTGAAATCTGACAATGCTGTGATATTGCCAAGAAGCAGAGCTTTTGATGACTATGCAACACTTGTATATTGATGAATGTTTACCGGGTAGTGTCGAGAGCGGCTCGCTAGTGCCCCGCTACTCCCTAAGTTTTTAACAGCAGTGGAGAGAGCAGTTAGTTTAACAGCAGGCAGTTGAGAGAGCAGAGCTAGTTTCCGTCTCTGTCTCTCTCTTTGTCTCTGTCTCTGTGGTGTTTCTGTCTCTCTTTGTCTCTATCTCTGTCTCTCTGTCTCTCTTTGTCTCTATCTCTGTCTCTGTCTCTCTCTGTCTCTCTCTGTCTCTGTGATATGTCTGTCTCTGTCTCTGTGGTGTGTCTGTCTGTCTCTGTGGTGTGTCTGTCTGTCTCTGTTGTGTGTCTGTCTGTCTCTGCGGTGTGTCTGTCTCTGTCTCTGTGATGTGTCTGTCTCCGTCTCTGTCTCTGTGATGTGTCTGTTTCTGTCTCTGTGATGTGTCTGTCTCTGTCTCTGTCTCTGTGATGTCTGTGTGCCTGTGGTGTGTCTGTGTCTGTCTCTGTGATGTGTCTATCTCTGTGTCTGTGATGTCTCTGTCTCTGTCTCTGTCTCTCTCTGACTCTGTCTCTGTGATGTGTCTGTCTGTCTCTGTCTCTGTCTCTGTGGTGTGTCTGTGTCTGTCTCTGTGATGTGTCTATCTCTGTCTCTGTCTCTGTCTCTGTGATGTCTGTGTGCCTGTGGTGTGTCTGTCTCTGTCTCAGTCTCTGTCTCTGTCTCTGTCTCTATCTCTATCTCTGTGATGTGTCTGTCTCTGTCTCTGTGGTGTGTCTGTCTGTCTCTGTGGTGTGTCTGTCTGTCTCTGTGGTGTGTCTGTCTCTGTCTCTGCGGGGTGTCTGTCTCTGTCTCTGCGATGTGTCTGTCTCCGTCTCTGTCTCTGTGATGTGTCTGTCTCTGTGATGTCTGTGTGCCTGTGGTGTGTCTGTGTCTGTCTCTGTGATGTGTCGTCTATCTCTGTCTCTGTGATGTCTCTGTCTCTGTCTCTGTCTCTGTCTCTGTCTCTGTCTCAGTTGGGCTGTTTTTCTGTCTGTGTGGGTTGTTTCCCTTTCTACGTTTTGCTCTCTTTCTCTCCGTCTTAGAGTACTCCTGCTGTGCTTTTTGTGTGTGTGTGTGTGTGTGTGTGTGTGTGTGTGTGTGTGTGTGTGTGTGTGTGTGTGTGTGTGTGTGTGTGTGTGTGTGTGTGTGTGTGTGTGTGTGTGTGTGTGTGTGTGTGTGTGTGGGGAGTGTGTGTGTGTGTGTGTGTGTGTGGAGTGTGTTTGGAGTGTGTGTGTGTGTGTGTGTGTGTGTGTGTGTGTGTGGAGTGTGTGTGTGTGTGTGTGTGGAGTGTGTGTGTGTGTGTGTGTGTGTGTGTGTGTGTGTGTGTGTGTGTGTGTGTGTGTGTGTGTGGAGTGTGTGTGTGTGGAGTGTGTGTGTGGAGTGTGTGTGTGTGTGCCTGCTGTGCAGTATGAACCAGCCCTGGTGCAATGCAGATCTTTCAGAGCCATTCGTTGTGTTGTAGTGCTGACCAACAATTCACTTCCACTGGTTGTCTTTGCTGTCTCTGTCACACACTTCAAGAGTCAGAATAACAGAATAACACATTAACAGAATAACAAACACACAAACAAATGAGAGCCTGGCTATACCCAGAAGCCACTGTGTTTTTTTGCACACACACACACACACACACACACACACACACACACACACACACACACACACACACACACACACACACACACACACACACACACACAGTCAAAGGGAGGCGGTGTGTTTGGCAGGACACAGAGATCCAGGATTATACACACGGCCACTGATGCAGGCGTCTCCGCACTCATAATCCTGCTTGATTTTCCTTAACAAAAGACAGACAAAAAGAGGGAGAAAGACATACAAATATTAATTCAATCAGCGCTCAGCATGCAGTGTTCCAAGCCTGTCTGTCTCTCACCCTGGTTGTTTGGGGTCAGTCCAGTTCCAAGCCTGTCTGTCTCTCACCCTGGTTGTTTGGGGTCAGTCCAGTTCCAAGCCTGTCTGCCTCTCACCCTGGTTGTTTGGGGTCAGTCCAGTTCCAAGCCTGTCTGCCTCTCACCCTGGTTGTTTGGGGTCAGTCCAGTTCCAAGCCTGTCTGTCTCTCACCCTGGTTGTTTGGGGTCAGTCCAGTTCCAAGCCTGTCTGCCTCTCACCCTGGTTGTTTGGGGTCAGTCCAGTTCCAAGCCTGTCTGTCTCTCACCCTGGTTGTTTGGGGTCAGTCCAGTTCCAAGCCTCTTCACCCTGGAACAGGGTCACTCATATTCAGATGGCCTCCAGCCAGTCATGTTTCAGAAAGGCAACACAAACACAACAATAAACAACAGTAGTGTAACAAAATGACAGAAAGAGAAGACATCAATGTGTATAGAAAATATAGCATTTAAACTAGATCAATTCTGCAGTACGTCTAGACTGTAGACCTTTGGCTCTCCACATTAGGCCATTTAGCCGTAAGCCAAGGATCCAAATATCACCTTCTCACGTATAAACCCTATACCACCTCTAAGACGGGTTTGTTCTTTTGTCTAGGGATGTGACAAATGTAAAATTGTTCTTAACGTTTAAACTGCTTTTTTTTTATCGTTTAAATGATAAGAAAGAAATCATGAAATCTTGTGAATTTACAATACAGATATGATCCTGCATATGACCCAATGATGTACAGTATATCAACTATTGGTTTGACCGACTGATAGGAGGCAATGCAGTTCTATCTAGCTCAGTCCTGGCTACCTACCAGACGGCGCTCACCTTACTGCTGTCTCCCACCCACTCAACAACCATGGTAGTTCATGCCGTTTTTAACTTCTCTCTCTGCTGTGTGCCTCTCCTCCATGTTCTCAGTACATGGGACTATATGTCCCACTTCTCATCAATGTGATGGCTCGTTGCGGTGAAGTCTGACAGTGTGTTCATAGACGTCCAACAATCTGCTGTTAACGACACATATAGTGTGGTGTTTGAGAGCTCGTGTTTTTTATTTGCAGAGCAATCATTGTACAATTTCCCCAATCCACGCCGTCATGTTTTTTCGACATGGTTCTAGATGGTTCTAGATATGCCGTCATGGCATGTTGTAGTCTGGTTCTAGATATGCCGTCATGGCATGTTGTAGTCTGGTTCTAGATATGCTGTCATGGCATGTTGTAGTCTGGTTCTAGATATGCTGTCATGGCATGTTGTAGTCTGGTTCTAGATATGCTGTCATGGCATGTTGTAGTCTGGTTCTAGATATGCTTTCATGGCATGTTGTAGTCTGGTTCTAGATATGCTGTCATGGCATGTTGTAGTCTGGTTCTAGATATGCTGTCATGGCATGTTGTAGTCTGGTTCTAGATTTGCCGTCATGGCATGTTGTAGTCTGGTTCTAGATGTGCCGTCATGGCATTGAAGCTGACATCCTCTACCATTGACAATGGCTGTATATCAACTGCAATCATTTCTGTAATCAGTGCTGTAAGTTTCTTACTCCCTTTTCGCACTGCTGCCAGCGATGGTTGGATCTGACTGTGACTCCCGTTCAGATGGTTAAAGCATTGCACCTGTACTGTCACTGAAGCTCAATTTCACATCGCACAGTTTGCATTGACGCATTTCACCACTTTCTCATTTAATTCCTCAACGTATTGCCATACAAGGCTTCGCTGCTGTCTTTTCCCTGTCTCACTCTCGGCCATGACGTGCGGAACTCTTTATATCCGTGGCAAATTGCTACAGCGTTGTTGGGTTAGGTATTTGTAAAACAAAAATATTTGTGAATTTATACTACATTGTGATTTACGTTTTGTGAGGGATTTTGGGGGATGTTTTTTTAACGTTAACGATCCCAATTTTATTTAAACGTTTAAATATTTGGTTATAATATATTTCCTATTCTCCTGTTTTAATTTATTTATTATGTTATCTTGCTCTAATATGTTCCTCTCTCTCTCTCTCTCTCTCTCTCTCTCTCTCTCTCTCTCTCTCTCTCTCAGTGAGGCGGATACCTCAAGGACACAGCAGCGTTGATAGAGATAGGTTAACCTGTGTGGTTAATAAAATGAATAGAATCCCCCACCCCTGGTTCAGAGAGAATCAACCAGACCCTGTTTCTAAGGCATATTCATAGAGGACGTTCATATTTGATGTGTGGTTTTTAATAGAAATAATGTAATTTGATTTGGTGGAAGTGATTTCCTGTTTCAGGGGTCAGGAGGATAATTTGTGAATGAGCTCATGTGCTTCTTGGGTAATTAAATACATGGTGACTCAGGCAGCGTATAAATAGTGTGAGTAGAACTGGTAGGCCTGAACAATCTTCTCAGAGCCATGCTGCAGCAACTGGGGTGGTTGTAAAGATGTGTTTGTGTGTCACCTATCGCTGCTTCCCTCTCCTCACAGACAGAGATCCAGACCTCGTTGAGCACTCTGGATGTAGTGAGTCGCTTCCAGAGACAGGTCCAGCCCCACCCCCACCCCCACTATAGAGATAATGGCAGCAGTGTTAGAGGGGTTCCACTATAGAGATAATGGCAGCAGTGTTAGGAGGGGTTCCACTAAAGAGATAATGACAGCAGTGTTAGGAGGGGTTCCACTATAGAGATAATGACATCAGTGTTAGGAGGGGTTCCACTAGAGAGATAATGGCAGCAGTGTTAGGAGGGGTTCCACTATAGTGATAATGATAGCAGTGTTAGGAGGGGTTCCACTATAGCGATAATGATAGCAGTGTTAGTAGGGGTTCCACTAGAGAGATAATGGCAGCAGTGTTAGGAGGGGTTCCACTATAGAGAAAATGACAGCAGTGTTAGGAGGGGTTCCACTATAGAGATAATGACAGCAGTGTTAGGAGGGGTTCCACTAGAGAGATAATGACAGCAGTGTTAGGAGGGGTTCCACTATAGAGATAATGGCAGCAGTGTTAGGAGGGGTTCCACTAGAGAGATAATGGCAGCAGTGTTAAGAGGGGCTCCACTATAGAGATAATGATAGCAGTGTTAGGAGGGGTTCCACTAGAGAGATAATGGCAGCAGTGTTAGGAGGGGTTCCACTATAGAGATAATGACAGCAGTGTTAGGAGGGGTTCCACTAGAGAGATAATGGCAGCAGTGTTAGGAGGGGTTCCACTATAGTGATAATGACAGCAGTGTTAGGAGGGGTTCCACTATAGAGATAATGGCAGCAGTGTTAGGAAGGGTTCCACTATAGTGACAATGGCAGCAGTGTTAGGAGGGGTTCCACTATAGTGATAATGATAGCAGTGTTAGTAGGGGTTCCACTAGAGAGATAATGGCAGCAGTGTTGGGAGGGGCTCCACTGTAGAGATAATGATAGCAGTGTTAGGAGGGGTTCCACTAGAGAGATAATGGCAGCAGTGTTAGGAGGGGTTCCACTATAGTGATAATGATAGCAGTGTTAGGAGGGGTTCCACTATAGTGATAATGATAGCAGTGTTAGTAGGGGTTCCACTAGAGAGATAATGGCAGCAGTGTTAGGAGGGGTTCCACTATAGAGAAAATGACAGCAGTGTTAGGAGGGGTTCCACTGGAGAGATAATGACAGCAGTGTTAGGAGGGGTTCCACTATAGAGAAAATGACAGCAGTGTTAGGAGGGGTTCCACTATAGAGATAATGATAGCAGTGTTAGGAGGGGTTCCACTATAGAGATAATGGCAGCAGTGTTAGGAGGGGCTCCACTATAGAGATAATGGCAGCAGTGTTAGGAGGGGTTCCACTATAGAGATAATGACAGCAGTGTTAGGAGGGGCTCCACTATAGAAATAATGGCAGCAGTGTTAGGAGGGGTTCCACTAGAGAGATAATGACAGCAGTGTTAGGAGGTGTTCCACTATAGAGATAATGACAGCAGTGTTAGGAGGGGTTCCACTAGAAAGATAATGTCAGCAGTGTTAGGAGGGGTTCCACTATAGAGATAATGACAGCAGTGTTAGGAGGGGTTCCACTATAGAGATAATGGCAGCAGTGTAAGGAGGGGTTCCACTATAGAGTTAATGGCAGCAGTGTTAGGAGGGGTTCCACTAGAGAGATAATGGCAGCAGTGTTAGGAGGGGTTCCACTAGAGAGATAATGACAGCAGTGTTAAGAGGGGCTCCACTGTAGAGATAATGACAGCAGTGTTAGGAGGGGTTCCACTATAGAGATAATGGCAGCAGTGTTAGGAGGGGTTCCACTAGAGAGATAATGGCAGCAGTGTTAGGAGCGGCTCCACTATAGAGATAATGATAGCAGTGTTAGGAGGGGTTCCACTATAGTGATAATGACAGCAGTGTTAGGAGGGGTTCCACTATAGAGACAATGGCAGCAGTGTTAGGAGGGGTTCCACTATAGTGATAACGATAGCAGTGTTAGTAGGGGCTCCACTAGAGAGATAATGGCAGCAGTGTTAGGAGGGGTTCCACTATAGAGATAATGACAGCAGTGTTAGGAGGGGTTCCACTAGAGAGATAATGGCAGCAGTGTTAGGAGGGGTTCCACTATAGTGATAATGATAGCAGTGTTAGGAGGGGTTCCACTATAGAGACAATGGCAGCAGTGTTAGGAGGGGTTCCACTAGAGAGATAATGACAGCAGTGTTAGGAGGGGTTCCACTAGAGAGATAATGACAGCAGTGTTAGGAGGGGTTCCACTGTAGAGATAATGGCAGCAGTGTTAGGAGGGGTTCCACTATAGAGTTAATGGCAGCAGTGTTAGGAGGGGTTCCACTATAGAGATAATGACAGCAGTGTTAAGAGGGGCTCCACTGTAGAGATAATGACAGCAGTGTTAGGAGGGGTTCCACTATAGAGATAATGGCAGCAGTGTTAGGAGGGCTTCCACTATAGAGATAATGATAGCAATGTTAGGAGGGGTTCCACTAGAGAGATAATGGCAGCAGTGTTAGGAGGGGTTCCACTATAGAGATAATGATAGCAGTGTTAGGAGTGGTTCCACTAGAGAGATAATGGCAGCAGTGTTAGGAGGGGTTCCACTATAGAGATAATGATAGCAGTGTTAGGAGGGGCTCCACTATAGAGATAATGACAGCAGTGTTAGGAGGGGTTCCACTAGAGAGATAATGTCAGCAGTGTTAGGAGGGGTTCCACTATAGAGATAATGACAGCAGTGTTAGGAGGGGCTCCACTATAGAGATAATGATAGCAGTGTTAGGAGGGGTTCCACTATAGAGATAATGGCAGCAGTGTTAGGAGGGGCTCCACTATAGAGATAATAGCACCAAAGCCTCATTTTCTGTTTGTTTTGCCTTCATTATACACCTGGTTTCTATTCCCATAATTACATATTCCTTATTTAAACCCTCTGGTTTCCCCATGGTTTTGTGCGTGTTTGTTCTGTGTTATATGGTCTGTATTGTGAGCTTGTTTTTTTACTACCTTTTGGTAGTTTGTATTTTGAGTAAAATGTATGTGATTACTCATCGCCGTTGTCCTGCGCCTGACTCTGCTTACCTGCTACACTGAGACACCTGACAGCTTTACTGCTTGGACAGACTTTTCTTTACTCCTGTTCTATTTGCAATTTGCTGGCCTGCAGTCCTAGTTGTTTCTGTTCACCCAATTTGCTGCTAGCCTGCAGTCCTAGATGTTTCTGTTCACCCAATTTGCTGCTAGTCTGCAGTCCTAGTTGTTTCTGTTCACCCAATTTGCTGCTAGTCTGCAGTCCTAGATGTTTCTGTCAAGCCAATCTGCAAGCCTGCAGTCCTAGATGTTTCTGTTCACCCAATTTGCTGCTAGTCTGCATTCCTAGATGTTTCTGTTCACCCAATGGCATTGCAGACTGAATGTGTTCAGAGTAGTGTCATAACATGTCTTTCCCTCTTCTACCTCTGTCTCTCCTTTCTCATTTTCTCTCTCCTTTCTCCCCCTCTGTCTCTCCCTTCTCCTTATCTTTTTTGTCTCTCTCTCTTTCTCACGCCTCTCCCCCCTCTCCATATCTCCCACAATCTGTTCTTGTTTTTTTCACTGGTCTCTCTCTGTAGTATAAGTGATGGGGAACCAGGCTGACTGAGTGACAGTGGGGCTGAGAGAGGACCAGTGAAGTTAGAGTTCACCCAACATAGTTGTTTATTTTATTTAACTAATCAAGTCAGTTTAAGAACAAATTCTTATTTACAATGGCGGCCTAGTGGGTTAACTACTTACGGAGTGGCGGGGCGCTAGCACTCCCAACACTACCCGGTGAAATGCAAGGCGACAAATTCAAAATCCAAAAGTTGAATTATTAAACATATACAAGTGTTGCATAATCATCAAAGCTCTGCTTCTTGGCAATATCACAGCGTTGTCAGATTTCAAAAAGGCTTTACGGCAAAAGCACAACATTTGATTGTTTGAGGGTAGCACCTCCAATATTTCTGCATTAGCATAAATTCATAAACCATCGCGGTTCACACAACCCATTTCACAGCGAAAACAAATCCCTAACCTTTTGAAGAACTTCTGCTGAGGGCTTCCCAAGTGTCCAACGAAGACATCCAGTGGTTCTTTTGTTAGAAAAAGTCATTTATTATATCCATAAATCTCAGTTTGGTTTGGCGCGTTATGTTCAGAAAATCCAACGTCGAATTGCCCATTGAAACGTGAAGAGAACGCGTTCAAATATACCTATAAACTTTTCCTAAACAAATCAAATACCAGTTAGAATGCATCCTTAGCTATCCTTTTATGAATATTAGCGATAACATTTCACTCGGATGGTCACCTATACCTTATATCAGTAAAATAAAGTGGGGCGCCGCGCCAGCCAGACTCGCGCCCGAGAAAACTTGTTGACATTTCAGGTCCCCATGCCATTTCCTGTACCTATTCGTTCTGCTTACTCCAATCTCCCTGAGTCTTTGTATATAGACTGATGACATCTAGTGGAAGCCATAGGTACTGCAGTCTCAGTCCTAGTAACAAATGGATTCAATAGGGAGTGTGTCTAACAGGACCAAAGGTCACCAGAAACTGATTTCCGGATGTTTTTTTTTCTCTAGTTTTTGCCTGCTAAAGGAGTTCTGTTATACTCACAGACATTATGTTAACACTTTTAGAAACGTCAGAGTGTGTCCTATCCAATAGTACTAATTAGTGCATATCCTATTTTCTGAGCCTGAGTGGCAGGCATTTTGCTTTGGGCACGCCAGACTCTCCAAAACAGTCACCTCACCTGCCGCTCCCTAATAGTTAACTGCCTTGTTCAAGCAGAACGACAGATTTTTACCTTGTCAGCTCAAGGATTCAATCCAGCAACTTTTCAGTTATTGGCCCAACGCTCTAACCACTAGGCTTCCTGCCGCCCGAGTTACACGGACAGACTGCTCATAAAGAGACACCACAGGTGTGAGAGAGAGAGCAGAACAACAGTGTTAACCAGAGTTTATACTTCATAATGAATATCGTTTTGAAGTGTCTGTTCTAGATCTAGGAGTTATAAGAAAGATCAGGAAATATTAGCCTTTTTTTGGACTCATATTTCACTCCTTATTTTTGTTGACACAAAACTAGCTCCATACTTCCATTCATTTGTATGGGTTACCTTCAGATAAAGGTTTAATATCTATATATACCTCCATACTTCCATTCATTTGTATGGGTCATCTTCAGATGAAGGTTTACTATCTATATATACCTCCATACTTCCATTCATTTGTATGGGTTACCTTCAGATGAAGGTTTAATATCTATATATACCTCCATACTTCCATTCATTTGTATGGGTCATCTTCAGATGAAGGTTTACTATCTATATATACCTCCATACTTCCATTCATTTGTATGGGTTACCTCCAGATGAAGGTTTAATATCTATATATACCTCCATACTTCCATTAATTTGTATGGGTTACCTCCAGATTAAGGTGTAATATCTATATATATCTCCATACTTCCATTCATTTGTATGGGTTACCTTCAGGTGAAGGTTTAATATCTATATAAATCTCCATACTTCCATTCATTTGTATGGGTTACCTCCAGATGAAGGTTTAATATCTATATATACCTCCATACTTCCATTAATTTGTATGGGTTACCTCCTAATGAAGGTTTATTATCTATATATACCTCCATACTTCCATTCATTTGTATGGGTTACCTTCAGACGAGTCCCGTGACACTTGTGGGGGTTGTAAAGCGAAGAACGGAGAACACCATTCTGTTCGTGAGAGTCTCATCTGATCTGACAAACGGCCATCTTCCACCACAGATGTGGAAGGGCAACATAGGCAGATGTGGTGGATTGAGATGCTAAAATTGACCGATTTTTATGGGGATTTTTTAAAATTATGTTACTTAGATTGACACACGTGTGTGTCATAAGACACTTAAGTATTCAATTGAGATACCCCATAATATGAAAGTGGAATTCTGTTTTTTGTAATTTCCTAGAGGAAAACCTGGTTCAGTCTGCTTTCCACCAGACACTGGGAGATTAATTCACCTTTCATCAGTACAATAACCTAAAACACAAGGCCAACTCTACACTGGAGTTGCTTACCAGCAGGACAGTGAATGTTCCTGAGTGGCCGAGTTACAGTTTTGACTTAAATCTGCTTGATAATCTATGGCAAGACTTGAAAATGGTTGTCTAGCAATGATCAAAAAACTATTTGACAGCGCTTGATGCGTTTTTTAAAGAATAATGGGCTAATGTTGCATAATCCAGGTGTGGAAAGGTGTGGTTTACAGATTTACCCAGACTCACAACTGTAATCGCTGCCAATGGTGATTCAAACATGTATTGACTCAGGGGGTTGAATACTTATCTAATCAAGATATATCAGTGTTATATTTTAATTAAAATATTACAAATGTTAGAATTCATCTTCCACTTTGACTTTTCAGAGTCTTTTGTATAGATCGTTGACAAGAAACGATCTACGGTCTTTGTAATACACACAACAATAACAAAAACAAGTCAAGCTGTGTGAATACTTTCTGAAGGCACTGTATACTGAGCTACAGTTAGAGACAGACAGGCATATGTTCAGAGACACACAGTTACACACACGTACACACACACACACACACACACCCAGACAGACAGAGGGAGCGTTAACTATTGTGATCTCATTACCATCTGGAGGGGTAGGATTGTAAAGCCATTACATTGAAGACCTTTTGAACAGCATTGATATCAGCTGAGTTTTTTTCTAGAGTGGACTGAGTTTAAGTCCTCTGCTCCTTTCTCTTTAGAGGTAATCCCTGCTGCCTGCGTCGGGCCAGCTGCAGTGCTATGGGGGAGGCAGCGGGGGACGAGGGGCGAGGAGGGGGGAGGCAGCGGGGGACGAGGGGCGAGGAGGGGGGAGGCAGAGCCAGAGGGTGTAGTAGTAAAGGGCTGGAGCTTTGATAGGAATGGCTAATCCTTGCATGGGCACACAATGAGAGAGCATGGCACTGCACTGCAGGTCTAGAGAGGGAGGGAGAGAGAAGTGGATAGAGAGAGAGGAGATAGAGAGAGGTACAATATAGAGAGAGGGGGGGAAGAGCATGTTAGAAAGGCAGAGAAGTCAGAAGTTTGGTTGTTTAACAGCAGGAGAAGGAGATAAAGACAGGAAAGGAGAGAGGGAATATAATAAGGGAGAGATGAGGAGAGGAGGGAGGGTACAGGGAATATAATGAGGGAGAGATGAGGAGAGGAGAGAGGGAATAGAATGGGAGAGATGAACAGAGGAGAGAGGCAATATAATGAGGGAGAGATGAGGTGAGAGGAGAATATATTGAGTAAGAGATGAGCAGAGGAGAGAAGGGAACAGAACGAGGGAGAGAGAGATGAGGAGAATATAATGAGGTAGAGATGAGGAGAGGAGAGATGAGAATATAATGAGGGAGAGATAAGGAGAGGAGAGAGGAGAATATAATGAGGGAGAGATGAGGAGAGGAGAGAGGGAATATAATGAGGGAGAGATGAGGAGAATATAATGATGGAGAGATGAGGAGAGGAGAGAAGGAGTATACTGATGGAGAGATGAGGAGAAGAGAGAGGGAATATAATGAGGGAGAGATGAGGAGAGAGGAGAATATAATGATGGAGAGATGAGGAGAGGAGAGAAGGAGTATACTGATGGAGAGATGAGGTGAGGAGAGAGGGAATATAATGAGGGAGAGACAAGGAGAGGAGGGAGGGAGAATATAATGAGGGAATATAATGAGGAGAGGAGATAAGGAGAATATAATGAGGGAGAGATGAGGAGAGGAGAGAGGGAATATAATGAGGGTAAGATGAGGAGAGGAGAGAGGAGAATATAATGAGGGAGAGATGAGGAGAGGAGAGAGGGAATAGAATGAGGAAGAGATGAGGTGAGAGGAAATATAATGAGGGAGAGAAGAGGAGAGAGGAGAATATAATGATGGAGAGATGAGGAGAGGAGAGAAGGAGTATACTGATGGAGAGATGAGGAGAAGAGAAAGGGAATATAATGAGGGAGAGATGTGGAGAGGAGAGAGGGAATATAATGAGGGAGAGATTAGGTGAGGAGAGAAGGAAAATAATGAGGGAGAGATGAGTAGAGGAGATAGGAGAATATAATGTGGGAGAGATGAGGAGAGAGAAGAATATAATGAGGGAGAGATGAGGAGAAAGGAAACATAATGAGGGAGAGATGAGGAGAGAGGAGAATATAATGAGGGAGAGATGAGGAGAAAGGGAATATAATGAGGGAGAGATGAGGAGATAAGGAATATAATGAGGGGGAGATGAGGTGAGGAGAGAGGGAATATAATGAGAGAGGATGAGGTGAGGAGAGAGGAGAATATAATGAGTGAGAGATGAGGAGAGGAGAGAGGAGAATATAATGAGGGAGAGAGTGAGCAGAGGAGAGAGGAGAATATAATGAGGGAGAGATGAGGCGAGGAGAGAGGGAATATAATGAGGGAGAGGAGGTGAGGTGAGGAGAGAGGAGAATATAATGAGGGAGAGATGAGGAGAGGATAGAGGAGAATATAATGAGGGAGAGATGAGGAGAAATGGAATATAATGAGGGAGAGAGGAGGTGAAAGGGAATATAATGAGGGAGAGATGAGGAGATAAGGAATATAATGAGGGGGATATGAGGTGAGGAGAGAGGGAATATAATGAGGGAGGATGAGGTGAGGAGAGAGGAGAATATAATGAGGGAGAGATGAGGAGAGGATAGAGGAGAATATAATGAGGGAGAGATGAGGAGAAAGGGAATATAATGAGGGAGAGATGAGGTGAAATGGAATATAATGAGGGGGATATGAGGTGAGGAGAGAGGGAATATAATGAGGGAGGATGAGGTGAGGAGAGAGGAGAATATAATGAGTGAGAGATGAGGAGAGGAGAGAGGAGAATATAATGAGGGAGAGAGTGAGCAGAGGAGAGAGGAGAATATAATGAGGGAGAGAGTGAGCAGAGGAGAGAGGAGAATATAATGAGGGAGAGATGAGGCGAGAATAGAGGATAATGTAATTAGGGAGAGATGAGCAGAGGAGAGAGGAGAATATAATGAGGGAGAGATGAGGAGAGGAGAGAGGAGAATATAATGAGGGAGAGATGAGGCGAGAATAGAGGATAATGTAATTAGGGAGAGATGAGCAGAGGAGAGAGGAGAATATAATGAGGGAGAGGAGAGAGGGAATATAATGAGGGAGAGATGAGGTGAGGAGAGAGGGAATATAATGAGGGAGAGGAGGTGAGGTGAGGAGAGGAGAATATAATGAGGGAGAGATGAGGAGAGAGGAGAATAAAATGAGGGAGAGATGAGGCGAGGAAAGAGGAGAATATAATGAGGGAGAGATGAGGAGAGGAGAGAGGAGAATATAATGAGGGAGAGAGGAGGAGAGAGGAGAATAAAATGAGGGAATGATGAGTCTAGGAGAGAGGAGAATATAATGAGGGAGAGATCAGGGGAGAGGAGAGAGGAGAATAGAATGACGGAGAGATGAGGCGAGAAGAGAGGAGAATATAATGAGGGAGAGATGAGGAGAGGAGAGAGGAGAATATAATGAGTAAGAGATGAGGTGAGGAGACAGTACAGGGAATAGTGAGAAGCAGAGCAATTATTAACCACAGAGTAAACATATGCTGTATTGGATTAAAACTATGGTGTTTGCCGGAAGTCCTTCACCTAGTCCAAACCCTATGGACCAATTTGGCTGGGTTCTCTGGCAGTAGGCCTGGAATGGGATGAATTTGGAAGAGAGGAAGGACGGGGGAGAGAGGAGGGAGACCTATTTATCTGTCCATCTAATCTATGTGTCTGTTTGAAAATCTCCCCATCACATCCGTCTGTCTCTTTGAGATGTGGAGAGAGAGAGAGATCTATCCGTCCGTCTGTCTGTTTAATCTGTCGCTTCTGGGTGGGGTCACTGTGGGTGAGAGGGGCAGGGAGACAGAGGTAGAGGGGGATGATGGGAGATCTATCTATCCATCTAATCTGTCTGTTTAATCTATCTGTCGCTTCTGGGTGGGGTCAGTATGGGTGAGAGGGTCAGGGAGACAGAGAGGTATAGGGGGATGATGAGAGATCTGTCTATCTATCTAATCTGTCTGTTTCGGCCAGGGTCGGGGTGTGCAGTCTTTTTGTCAGGAAACCGATGGAAGCCTATCAGCTCACCACAGAGCTCACCAACACACACACCCTGAAGGAGGAATCGACACACCCTGACAGGTGGGTTACACACACACACACACACACACACACACACACACACACACACACACACACACACACACACACACACACACACACACACACACACACTCACCCTGAAGGAGGAATCAACACACCCTGACAGGTGGGTTACACACACACACACACACACATACTCCTTGATGGAGGAGAAAATACACACCTTGACTGTTGAGCTACAAATGTATGGGTACAACAGGAGGCTGGTGGCACCTTAATTGGGGAGGATGGGCTCGTGGTGATGGCTGGAGTGGAATGGTATCAAATACATCAAACACATAGTTTCCATGGTTTCCATGTGTCTGATGCCATTCCATTCACTCCGTTCCAGCCATTACTATGAGCCGTCCTCCCCTCAGCAGCCTCCACTGATGCGCACACACATTCACGCACAAGTACACATACAGACACGCTCCAAACAAGTTTCAAAAAATCACCTCCATCCCTGTGGGTCAGCTGTATCTCTGGCTACCCATCTGTCCGTGACGGCGTGGCAGGTAATCACTGGCTGTGATTGTGTGGGCAGGGGGCCGTTAGGGCCGGCTGATGCCTGACAGAGTGCACTCTGCCTGGGCACGGGGGTGCAGGAGAGGGGAGGTAGACCTTGAGCTCATCAGTTAGGGGAGAGTGCTGGCCGCCCGGCCACCTAACAGTAGTGAGGGTAGAGCTTCTCTGGGGTTATCTGCTCTTGCTGCTGCCAACGCCGCACAGAACATCAGTCAGACTCTATATCCCCCTTAGTCCTCCCCATTTCCAACTACCTCCTTCAGTTCACCCAGCGTTTTTCTATTTTATTTGAAACCTTTATTTAACTAGGCAAGTCAGTTAAGAACAACTACTTGTTCAGGGGCAGAACGAAAGATTTTTACTTTGTCAGCTTAGGGAGTCGTTGCAGCAACCTTTCAGTTACTGGCCCAACGCTGTTACCACTAAGAGTAGTTCCCTGATGGGAATCAAACCCGGGCTGTGGCGGTGAAAATGCCGAATCCTAACCACTAAACTGATAGTCCTCCCTCTTTCCAACTACCTCCTTCTATCCACCCACCCTTAGTCCACTCTCTTCTCAATCCCTGCCCATCTAAACATCTTTCAAACTCACATTCCCAGTTAGTCCAGTTCCTCTAAAACGACAGAACATTAATCAAACTCAAACCTCCTGAAGCTTATGCTCCTTGCTCAAACCATGTTCCCTGTCTAACCAGGCGTCTGAGCACGTTCTATTCCTTCTAGTTGAATGATCCCACCCACATCCCTGCCCCAATAGAGCCCCACAGTGGAGGTGTCATAATACCCATTAAACCTAGCAGTCAATCAGGGAAATGTTTCAGATAGTTTTTTGCCCATAGTGGATTTTAGAAACACTTAAAATAAGGGCTGTGTTTCGTGTAGGCTTACCCTTGCGTGACGTTTTGATAACCATGTAAAATCTCTCTAGGACAAGGTGACTTTCATCAATATATTCCACTCTATTTTCTCTCAGATTCGAAAATGCTAATTAGCATCAAAGTAGACATCATGCAAGACCACAAATCCCTACAAGCTCCGGCAGGTCATCTCTAGTTGAAACCTTTGCTAAACAGGCATTGTGTCAAATTGACAGAATTGTCCATTTAAAGACATTTAGCCATTACCACATTTAGCTAACATTAGATAGTTAATCCAGAGATTTTTACATTCCCCTCGATTTGTCAGTCTTGTCCAGATCAAAGGTACGGTATATGTAGTTCTTTATAAAAGCCACATTAGCAGCTGCTAATTAACATTAAAAAAATGTGGGTAAGTACAGGTGAATGTATTGCTAAACGTCACACCAGGGTAAGCCTATATGAAACACAGACCTTATTTGAAGTGCTTCTAAAATCCACTATGGGAAAAATAAATGGTGGAAAAGCGATTGAAAACATCTCCCTATTTGACCATTAGGTTTTATGGGTAATATGACTCTGTGGTACTCTGTAACTGCTTGTGTAAGAAAAAGGTATGAAAGTTATTCAGCTATTCACTATTGAGATTTTTGCTCAGAATTTTTACAACTGTCTGGGAGTTGTAGGTTCAATCTTCAACTTTTCTATATCTGACCGTTCGTCCCCTTGACCAGTCTTTTAGGAATGTCAAGTTTCCCAGACAGCTTATTTATCCAGGAAGTTTTCTGTCTTCCCTTGTCTTTTACTCTAAAATGAGTGCTGTTTGAAGTCATGAATAAGGAATGTGATGTTGGGCATCATGTTGGGACCCATCGGTTATCTCAAAAACTCATTTTCCTGAACTGTCAGACTTGCATTGGCAATGGGCATACTGCTGTTGTCACCCCTATAGTAGAGAATGATGAAAGAGAGAGAGAGACATGGCGATGGACAGCTTGCTGTAGTTGCAGTCTTTATTGACATGGGAAACATGTCACTTGCCAAAGCAAGTGAAATAGATAATAAACAAAAGTGAAATAAACAATAAAAAGTGAACAGTAAATATTATACACACACAAGTTCCAAAAGAATAAAGACATTACAAATGTCATTATGTCTATATACAGTGCTGTAACGATGTGCTAATAGTTAAAGTACAAAAGGGAAAATAAATCAACATGAATATGGGGTGTATTTACAACGGTGTTTGTTCTTCACTGGTTGCCCTTTTCCTTGTGGCAACAGGTCCCAAATCTTGCTGCTGTGATTGCACACTGTGGTATTTCACCCAACAGATCTCTCTCTCTCTCTCTCTCTCTCTCTCTCTCTCTGGTTTTGAAGCAGGGACCACACAGATACCAAAAGGTCCACCACTGGGTCACAAAGACCCCAAGGACCACTAAGACGTCAACCAAGACATCAGTCAAGTCAACACAAACCGACTGCTCTTACAACCTCCCTCACCCTCAACCCCCAGGCCTTCCCCCTCTACACCTGACCCAGACCTCCATCAGTCAGCTCCGGACCCCTCAACCCCCAGGTCTTCCCCCTCTACACCTGACCCTCTATATATGTATCATCTCCATCACAAGGGGAACCCCTATCCACCAGGCCCCATATAGTGGGGCAAAAAAGTATTTAGTCAGCAACCAATTGTGCAAGTTCTCCAACTTAAAAAGATGAGAGAGGCCTGTAATTTTCATCATAGGTACACTTCAACTATGACAGACGAAATGAGAAAAAGAAATCCAGAAAATCACATTGTAGGATTTTTTATTTATTTATTTGCAAATTATGGTGGAAAATAAGTATTTGGTCAATAACAAAAGTTTATCTCAATACTTTGTTATATACCCTTTGTTGGCAATGACAGAGGTCAAACGTTTTCTGTAAGTCTTCACAAGGTTTTCACACACTGTTGCTGGTATTTTGGCCCATTCCTCCATGCAGATCTCCTCTAGAGCAGTGATGTTTTGGGGCTGTTGCTGGGCAACACGGACTTTCAACTCCCTCCAAAGATTTTCTATGGGGTTGAGATCTGGAGACTGGCTAGGCCACTCCAGGACCTTGAAATGCTTCTTCTGAAGCCACTCCTTCGTTGCCGGGCGGTGTGTTTGGGATCATTGTCATGCTGAAAGACCCAGCCACGTTTCATCTTCAATGCCCTTGCTGATGGAAGGAGGTTTTCACTCAAAATCTCACGATACATGGCCCCATTCATTCTTTCCTTTACACAGATCAGTCAGCCCTGGTCCTTTGCAGAAAAACAGCGCCAAAGCATGATGTTTCCACCCCCATGCTTCACAGTAGGTATGGTGTTCTTTGGATGCAACTCAGCATTCTTTGTCCTCCAAACACGACGAGTTGAGTTTTTACCAAAAAGTTCTATTTTGGTTTCATCTGACCATATGACATTCTCCCAATCCTCATCTGGATCATCCAAATGCTCTCTAGCAAACTTCAGACGGGCCTGAACATGTACTGGCTTAAGCAGGGGACACGTCTGGCACTGCAGGATTTGAGTCCCTGGCGGCGTAGTGTGTTACTGATGGTAGGCTTTGTTACTTTGGTCCCAGCTCTCTGCAGGTCATTCACTAGGTCCCCGTGTGGTTCTGGGATTTTTGCTCACCGTTCTTGTGATCATTTTGACCCAACGGGTGAGATCTTGCGTGGAGCCCCAGATCGAGGAAGATTATCAGTGGTCTTGTATGTCTTCCATTTCCTAATAATTGCTCCCACAGTTGATTTCTTCAAACCAAGCTGCTTACCTATTGCAGATTCAGTCTTCCCAACCTGGTGCAGGTCTACAATTTTGTTTCTGGTGTCCTTTGACAGCTCTTTGGTCTTGGCCATAGTGGAGTTTGGCGTGTGACTGTTTGAGGTTGTGGACAGGTGTCTTTTATACTGATAACAAGTTCAAACAGGTGCCATTAATACAGGTAACGAGTGGAGGACAGAGGAGCCTATTAAAGAAGAAGTTACAGGTCTGTGAGAGCCAGAAATCTTGCTTGTTTGTATGTGGCCAAAAACTTATTTTCCACCATAATTTGCTAATAAATTCATTAAAAATCCTACAATGTGATTTTCTGGATTTGTTTTCCTCATTTTGTCTGTCATAGTTGAAGTGTACCTATGATGAAAATTACAGGCCTCTCTCATCTTTTTAAGTGAGAGAACTTGCACAATTGGTGGCTGACTAAATACTTTTTTGCCCCACTGTATCACCTATTCATACACAGAAGCCCAGTCAGTCATGTCACCCCTCTCCTTCTCCATCCCTTATGAGTGATCGATTTCATCCCGCTTTGACCCAGTCACTACCACACTCACTCACTGACAAACTACAGCTCCCGGCAGACTCCACGGCTGCTCTCAGCGTCAGGGGTCAGATCGTCACACAGTCCCGCCCTCTCTCCCAAGATGCCTGCAAACGGTACAGTATATGTGTGTATGTGTGTGTGTGTGTGTGTGTATATATGTTTGTGTGTGTGTGTGTTTGTCTGAATGAGTTCAGCAGAATATTTAGAGACCTTGCTACACTGATCCAAAATATAAAGGCAACAATTATCTATAGATTTCAAATGACTGGGAAATTAAATACGGATATGCATCTGTTGGTCACAGATACCTTAATAAAAGTTAGGGGTGTGGATCAGAAAACCAGTCCGTATCTGGTGTGACCACCATTTGTCTCATGCAGCACGACACATCTCCTTCACATAGAGTTGATCAGGCTGTTGATTGTGGCCTGTGGAATGTTGTCCCATTCCTCTTCAATGGCTGTGTGAAGTTGCTTGATATTGACGCTGTCGTACACTTTGAACCAGAGCATCCCAAACAGGCTCAATCGGTGAGGTATGCAGGCCATGAAAGAACTGGGACATTTTCAGCTTCCAGGAATTGTGTACATATCTTTGCGACATGGGGCCGTGCACTATCATGCTGAAACATGAGGTGATGGTGGCGGATGAATGGCACAACAATAGGCCTCAGGATCTTGTCACGGTATCTCTGCGCATTCAAATAGCCATCGATAAAATGCAGTTGTGTTCGTTGTCTGTAGCTTATTGAAACCGTGCCAGTGTACATTGAAGGTGTGAATTTGTCTAGCAAAGTCTGTTACGACATCAAACTGCAGTCAGGTCAAGACCCTGGTGAGGACAACGAGCACACAGATGAGCTTCCCTGAGACAATTTCTGACATTTTGGGCAGAAATTGTGCAGAAATTGTCCAAATCCACAGTTTCATCAGCTGTTCAGTTGGCTGGTTTCAGATGATCCCAAAGGTGAAGAAGACAGATGTGGAGGTCCTGGGCTGGCATGGGTACACGTGGTCTGTGCTTGTGAGGCCTTTTGGACGTACTGCCAAATTCTCTAAAACGACATTGGAGGTGGCTTATGGTAGAGAAATGAACATTCAATTAATTGGCAACAGTTATGTTGGACATTCCTGCAGACATCAAAATTATCCTGCTGTTTAATCAGCTTCTTGATATGCCACACCTGTCAGGTGGATAGATTATCTTGGCAAAGGAAAATGCTCACTAACATGGATGTAATCAAATTTGAAGAAAGCTAAGGTGACTGAGCTAAATGACTATCGCCCCGTAGCACTCACTTCCGTCATCATGAAGTGCTTTGAGAGATTAGTCAAGGATCATATCACCTCCATCCTGCCAGACACCCTGGACCCACTCCAATTTGCTTACCGTCCCAATAGGTCCACAGACGACGCAATCGCAATCACACTGCATACTGCCCTAACCCATCTGGACAAGAGGAATACTTATGTAAGAATGCTGTTCATCGACTACAGCTCAGCATTTAACACCATAGTTCCCTCCAAGCTCGTCATTAAGCTCGAGACCCTGGGTCTCGACCCAGCCCTGTGCAACTGGGTCCTGGACTTCCTGACGGGCCGGTCCCAGGTGGTGAGGGTAGGAAACAACATCTCCACCCCGCTGATCCTCAACACTGGGGCCCCACAAGGGTGCGTTCTCAGCCCTCTCCTGTACTCCTGTTTACCCATGACTGTGTGGCCAAGCACGCATCCAACTCAATCATCAAGTTTGCTGACGACACTACAGTGGTAGGCTTGATTACCAACAACGACGAGACGGCCTACAGAGAGGAGGTGAGGGCCCTCGGAGTGTGGTGTCAGGAAAATAACCTCTCACTCAATGTCAGCAAAACAAAGGAGATGATCGTGGACTTCAGGAAACAGGAGAGGGAGCACCCCCCTATCCACATCGAGGGGACAGTAGTGGAGAAGGTGGAAAGTTTTAAGTTCCTCGGTGTACACATCACGGACAAATTGAATTGGTCCACCCACACAGACAGCGTGGTGAAGAAGGTGCAACAGCGCCTCTTCAACCTCAGGAGGCTGAAGAAATTCGGCTTGTCACCAAAATCACTCACAAACTTTTACAGATGCACAATCGAGAGCATCCTGTCAGGCTGTATCACCGCCTGGTACGGCAACTGCTCCGCCCACAACCGTAAGGCTCTCCAGAGGGTAGTGAGGACTGCACAGCGCATCACCGGGGGTAAACTACCTGACCTTCAGGACACCTACACCACCCGATGTCACAGGAAGGCTAAAAAGATCATCAAGGACAACAACCACCCGAGCCACTGCCTGTTCACCCCGCTATCATCCAGAAGGCGAGGTCAGTACAGGTGCATCAAAGCTGGAACCGAGAGACTGAAAAACAGCTTCTACCTCAAGGCCATCAGACTGTTAAACAACCATCACTAACATTGAGTGGCTGCTGCCAACATACTGACTTAAATCTCTAGCCACTTTAAACATAGGAATTGGATGTAACAATGTATCACTAGCCACTTTAAACAATTTTGTATATAATGTTTACGTATCCGACATACTCATATCAAATGTATACACTGTACTCTAAACCATCTACTGTATCTTGCCTATGCCGTTCAGCCATCGACCCAAATCTCTAGCCACTTTAATAATTATAATTGGATGAAATAATGTATCACTAGCCACTTTAAACAATGCCATTTATATAATGTTTACATATCCTACATTACTCATCTCATATATATATATATATATATATATATATATATATATATATATATATATATATATATATATATATATATATATATATATATATGTGTGTATATACTGTACTCCATACCATCTACTGCATCTTGCCTATGCCGGTCAGCCATCGCTCATCCATATATTTATATGTACATACTCGTATTCATTCCTTTACTCTTGTGTGTATAAGGTAGTTGTTGTGAATTTGTTAGATTACTTGTTAGATACTACTGCATGGTCGGAACTAGAAGCACAAGCATTTCGCTACACTCGCATTAACATCTGCTAACCATGTGTATGTGACAAATAAAATTTGATTTGATTTGTTCATAACATTCTTGAGAAAAACGCATTTTGTGCGTATGAAAAATCTCTGGGATCTTCTATTTCAGCTCATGAAACATGGGACCAACACTTTACATGTTGTTTTTATATTTTTGTTCAGTGTATATTTCATTTAGTATCAAATATTAGTGTAGAGACAGTTTGTCTGTTCAATATGTTTTGTTTCTGTCTGTGGCAGTAATGGCTGCTTGTTGTTCTCCTGGGCTGTCAGAGCCAATATAGCTTCAGCCATAAAAAGTGTTCTTTATTTTTTTATATCGATTACAGTTTTAAGTAAATAACTGACATAATGCCGTAGCAGACAGGGCGGTAATTACACCGTGAGCAATGGCCCCTGTACACCAATACTGGTCCCCTAGGACACACACAGGGAGCTCGTTTGGAGTGTTATGGTATACGATACAGTATGTGCTGACTTGCAGAAGAGTGTGGAGAGTTGTGCTGTGCTGGAGTAATGTATTAGGCCTTGACGGGGCAGTAACAGAGAGAGTTAGTGAGGAGCTGCCCTGGCCACTCTCTTAGCTCGTTTACAAACACTACAGCTGCTTCTCCACATCTAAAATAAATACTGCGGAGTACACCGGTCTCAATTCACCAGAACGTTTTACATTATTGTAAAGTTGCTCCAGATATCTGCATGTACTGGTTTAGTGGATGCATTCGTAACAGCCCCAGGACACTGCATACGTACCTCAGGAGTTGATTGTCTGTAGTGATGGCCTATTATGATTAATTTTCCCCATACAGTTTCTGATTGTTTATACTGGTATGTACGGTATGTTTATATAAACATTTCCCTGTGTAGATTTTGACATGGAGTCATCCAGTGACAGCCTGGGACTAACGCCCCGTGAGGAAGACTCCTCAGACAAGGAGATGAAGATCTCCCAGTGGGTTCTCCTGTCTTCCTAATATCCCTGGATCCAGAACCAGAGACAGGAGAGCTGGTCCCAGAACCATCCATGGTGAGTTAGATTCAGTAGAGGGAGAGATACATTATGACACTGTGGACACATTCAGTCCAGAGACACATTTGACATTTGAGTCATTTAGCAGACTCTGTTATCCAGAGCCACTTACAGTTACAATGCGTTCATCTTATGATAGCTAGGTGGGACAACCACATAACACATGTCATAGTAAGTACATTTTTCCTCAATAAAGTAGCTATCAGCAAGTCAGAGCTAGAAAGGGGGGAATAAAAGTCAACAGCAAATGTTAGTTCACGAAAGGCTTTTCTTTCTGGTGGGGGCGTGCTGTGGGATTAAGATAGTCTTTACAGAGGTGTGCAGGGATTCTTCTGTCCTAGCTTCAGGGGGAAGCTGGTTCCACCCTTGGTGTGGGAGGGCCAATAGACCACAGGTGGGAAGGGGCAGTTCCTCGTGCTGTTCCGTAGGTAAGCACCATGGTCTTGTAGTGGATGTGAGCTTCGACTGGAAGCCTGTGGAGTGTGCGGAGGAGCAGGGTGACATGGGAGGACTTGGGAAGGTTGAACACCAGACGGGCTGCAGCGCTCTGGATAAGTTGCAGAGGTTTGATGGCACAAGCCAACAGCGAGTTGCAGTAGACCAGACGGGAGAGGACCTGCGCTGCTTCCTGTGTGAGGTAGGGTTGTACTCTACGGATGTTGTAGAGCAAGAACCTGCAGGAGCGAGTCACTCCTTTGATGTTTGCAGAGAACGACAAGGTGTTGTCCAGGGTCACGCCAAGGTTCTTTTCACTCTGGGAGGGAGAAACTGTGGAGTTTGCAATCGTGATGGAGATGTCTTCTCAGGGATTGCTGGCGCGCTAGCGCCCCAATCCCGACACTACCAGGTGAAATGTAAGGCGCCAAATTCAAAATCCAAAAGTTGAATTATTAAACATCCACCAATATACAAGTGTTCCATACTCATCAAAAGCTCTGTTTCTTGGCAATATCACAGCATTGTCAGATTTCGAAAAGGCACATTTGATTGTTTGAGGGTAGCACCTCACATATTTTTCCCATAGCCATGAATCCATTAGCCATCATGGCACACACATAACACATTTCACAGCGAAAACAAATCAATTACCTGTTGAAGAACTTCTGCTGAGGTCATCCTAAGTGTCCAACGAAGACAATCCATGGTTCTTTTGTTAGAAAAAGTAATGTATTATATCCATAAATCTCCATTTGGTTCACGCGTTATAATCAGAAACGACAGCCTCCACTCCTCCATTGAAACATGACGCAAACTCGTTCATCTTATACCTATAAACTTGTCCAAGAACAATCAAACATAGTTTTAAATGTATCCTTAGGAACACTTTTACGTATATTTACTATTATAAATCAACCGGAATATAAACTGATCGATAAAGACGGTAAAAAAGACACTGCGTGCCTTGTCGGGAGCGCGCGCGCTGGGTACTGTTTACATAAAAAGGTAACTTCTTGGTTTGCTCTTATTCTCTGGTCTAAAGCATCCAAATTGAAAATGTACACTGTCTCGAGACTGTTGACATCTAAAGGAAGCGATGGGTACTGCATTCATATGCCCTTATATGGTCATTTTCATGAGGGAGGGGTTCCAAATGAGCAATGTGTCAAAATCACTTTTTCCAGGACAGAAATTCCTCTGGGTTTCGCCTGCCATATGCGTTCTGTTTCACTCACAGACAAATGGTTAACACTTTTGGAAAATTCAGAGTGTTTCCTATCCAATGGTACTAAATATGTGCATATCCCATTTTCTGGGCCTGAATGGGAGGCATTTTACTTTGGGCACGCCAGGCTCTCCAAAACCGACCCCTCAGCTGCCACTCCCTAACAAGTTAAGCGGGCAGTAGAAGGGAAAGATAATAGGATAGAAGAGGAGAGAGTAGTGGGAGAGAGAGAAGATTGTGCTGGCGCATGACCAGTTGGGTAGGGGCTGAGTGGCTAGGGTTTGAGGAAAGGGAGACAGGAAACAAAGTAGTGATCAGAGACCTGTAAGACCTGGGATTGGGAAAGTGTGAGTTCAAAAGAGGCAAGGAGGAGAAAGAGAAAGTGGAAAATAAATGAATCAAAGGCAGACATTAGGAGGTTGAAGTCGCCAAGTACAAAGACTGGTGAGCCGTTGTCAGGAAATGAGCTGATCAAGATGTCAATCTCATTGAGGAACTCTCCAAGGGCAACTGGTGGGCGATAGATGACAATAATGTTAAGCTTGAGTGGACAAGTGACAGTGACAGCATGGAATTAAAATGAGGAAATGGACAGGTGAGAGAGGGAGAAAATAGAAAATCTCCTCTTAGGAGAAATGAGTCATGTGCCACCACCGTGACGACCAGATGCTCTTGGACTATGAGAGAAAACGTAGTCGGATGAGGAGAGAGCAGCTGGAGTAGCAATGTTCTCTGGAGTGATCCATGTCTCCGTCGGGGCCAAAACGTCAAGGGACTGAAGGGCAGCGTAGGCTGAGATGAACTCGGCTTTCTTGACCCCAGATCAGCAGTTCCAAATGGTGCCAGAGACCCGGATTTCCACATGGGTTGTGTGCGCAGGGTACACTAAATTAGAAGGGTTGCAGCCAAGGGGTGGGGAGCATCTGTAAAGCCTACAGGGAGAGGAGCCAATAGTATAGAAAACACACACATAGTTGCCAATGCTAACCTCCTGCCAAATGTATGACCATATTAGAGACACATATTTCCCTCAGATTACACAGATCCACAAAGAATTTGAAAACAAACCCAATTTTGATAAACTCCCATATCTACTGGGTGAAATACCACAGTGTGCCATCACAGCAGCAAGATTTGTGACTTCTTGCCACAAGAAAATGGCAACCAGTGAAGAACAAACACCATTGTAAATACAACCCATATTTATGTTTATTTATTTTCCCTTTTGTACTTTAACCATATGCACATTGTTACAACACTGTATATTTAAATAATATGCCATTTGTAATGTCTTTATTCTTTTGGAACTTCTGTGAGTGTAATGTTTACTGTTATCTACTTGACTTGCTTTGGCAACGTTAACGTATGTTTCCGTTGCCAATAAAGCCCTTTAAATTAAATTGAATTGACTGAGGTACTAATTGCTGATTGCCTAGGAGAGGTGAAACCACTCCCCTTCCAATACAGCCACTGATTACCAAAACAAGTCACAAATTGTCCTGCCCCTTGATCCTGGTTGATGTGTCAACAACTATCTGCAAGTTATGAGCAGTCAGTGGTTCACACACCAAGTAGGCTTCTGGGAAGACAGGAGGCACTTAAAGTAAATGGCCCTAGCTAGCAAAAAGAGTACTAGCAAGCAACAGAAAAAGACAAAAAAAGACACTAGCGGACACATTCAGTCTAGAGACATTGAGACCACCCTGTCTGGCTCCACCATGGACCTGCTGCCTATTATAACTACTGACCTGATCAATTAGATAACATTCATATCAGAATAACTCCAATACCTCATTCAAACCTGGGCTGAGCCACAGCAACGCAACACCATCGAGTTGTGTTAGATCCTCTACCTGATCAGAAACGGAGGTGGGAAGAGAGAGAGAGGGAGAAAAGAGAGAGGGAGGGAGGAAGAAAAGAGAGGGGAAGGGAGAGGGAGAAAGAGAGGGGAGGGAGAGGGAGAAAAGAGAGGGGGAGGGAGAGGGAGAAAAGAGAGAGGGAGGGAGAGGAAGGAAGAAAAGAGAGAGGGAGGGAGAGGAAGGAAGAAAAGAGAGAGGGAGGGAGAGGGAGAAAAGAGAGGGGGAGGGAGAGGAAGAAAAGAGAGAGGAGGGAGAGGGAGAAAAGAGAGGGGAGGGAGAGGGAGAAAAGAGAGGGGGAGAGGAAGAAAAGAGAGGGGGAGGGAGAGGAAGAAAAGAGAGGGGGAGGAGGAGAGAGAGGGAGAAAAGAGAGGGGGAGAGGAAGAAAAGAGAGGGGGAGGGAGAGGAAGAAAAGAGAGGGGGAGGGAGAGGGAGAAAAGAGAGGGGGAGGGAGAGGAAGAAAAGAGAGAGGAGGGAGAGGGAGAAAAGAGAGGGGAGAGAAATAAAGAAGGAGAGAGGAAGGGTCAGGGAGAAGAGTGTGTAATTTAAACAGTCCCAAATGATGGCCTATCTGCATTTTAATGGTGTGATCCTTTCCACAGAGACAGAGGGATGACAAAAGAGGACGATAAACAGTTTATTATACACCTGCAATGAACTGTCTGATCAGAGATGGCTGTTATCGCTGTTCATTGTGCCTGAATCAGAGAACCAGGTTCTTCGACCTGCTAGACATTAATTACCTCTTATATAGTAAGCCTCGCTCTCTCTCTCCGTACATCTCTCTTTTTCTTCATTTCTCACCCTTTCTCTCTCTCTCATACTCCTCCCTCCCCTCCCTTTTCTCCTTCCCTCCCTCCCTCCCTCCCTCCTTCTCTCCTTCCTTTCCTCCATCCCTTCCTCACTCACGTCCTCTCTCCTCTTACATTATATTAAAGGACATTGAGCTGTGGGAACAATTCAGAAATAGTATTTGTAATGTTCTCTCAGTTCCAAGCACAAAGTCTTTGTCCCTCTGGGCATAGAGAATTTCGCAATCTCAGGTATAGCCACAGAACTAGAATGAGATACTATTTCTATGGGGATAACATAGCCTGTTTTAATTTCTTTAACCTCTCCCTCAGCCTATCGCTCGCTCTCTCTCTCTCTCTCTCTCTCTCTCTCTCTCTCTCTCTCTCTCTCTCTCTCTCTCTCTCTCTCTCTCTCTCTCTCTCTCTCTCTCTCTCAATTCAATTCAATTCAATTTGCTTTATTGGCATGACGTCTCAACGTACATATTGCCAAAGCTTACTTTGGAGATTTACAATATTAACATCATTAATAATAATAATCAATATGGTCAGTAACAACAATAACCATGGGTCAAAATAACCATACATTGAACAACAATAAGGTCTAGGGGTTAGGATTCGGCGCTCTCACCGCTGCGGCCCGGGTTCAATTCCCGGTCAGGGAACTGCTCTTGGGCTCTCGAGTGGCGCAGCGTTCTAAGGCAATGCATCTCAGTGCTAGAGGCGTCACTACAGACCCTGGTTAGATTCCAGACTGTATCAAAACCGGCCGTGATTGGGAGTCCCATAGGGCGGTGCATAATTGGCCCAGTGTCGTCCGGGTTAGGGTTTGGCCGGGGTAGGCCGTCATTGTAAATTAGAATTTGTTATTAACTGACTTGCCTAGTTAAATAAAGGTTAAATACAATAAATAAATACAAAATAGCGGACATGTAATAAAGTGATCTAAGTAAAGCCTCCTGATTCTCTCCTCTCCTGCTAGTGGACTAGTTATCTCACAGTGCTCCTGTCAGGTGGACTCCTCAGGCCCAGGGTTAATTCATTATCAATTCATGGGAATAAAGAAAGGACAGCTCATATTCATTTACTAAAGTCATTATGATCAAATATATTATATTTCCAGTGACTTACCTGGCTTAATAAAGGTTAAATAGATATTGAATTTCAATTTCATTTCTTCAATTGGCTGTGTTGAGAATTGACCCCAACCCTGGAACTAACCCTTTCATTTCCTCTGTTCTGTCTCTCCCAGGCCCTGCCTGTGGTGGCCCAGAGAGAGCAGTCCTGTCTCTCCCAGGCCCTGCGTGTGGTGGCCCAGAGAGCGCAGTCCTGTCTCTCCCAGGCCCTGCGTGTGGTGGCCCAGAGAGAGCAGTCCTGTCTCTCCCAGGCCCTGCGTGTGGTGGCCCAGAGAGAGCAGGCCTGTCTCTCCCAGTGGACCTTGGTTCTCCACAGCCCAGCCCACATCCCACACAATCTCACCCAGACACACAGGACAGCGCACACACAGGTCTGTATATTTGTGTGTGTGTGTGTGTGTATGTGTATGTGAGTGTGTGTGTTAGACTATTTTTTCAGTCATGTTTTCTCATAATTACAGCAGAAAGCACGGATGCTCTTCTGTTGTAAGAGATTAGATTTGAAAGATTACCTCTGTGTCCAACTTTACCTGGAGGTATATTCCAATTTCCAACTGTTATTCATATCACAAAGAGTTTAAAATGGGATTTAAAACAATGTGTAGAAACCCACAGTTTACAAGAGAGATGAAAATCACTTTGAACCCCAAAGGAGCTACAGTATGTTAACACCTTGGAAATGAGTCAGTGATACAACATACATATAAAAGTGGAGAGTCCAACAGGTGTTGTTGTGTGTGTCTCTCTGTGTGTGTGTGTGTGTGTGTGTGTGTGTGTGTGTGTGTGTGTGTGTGTGTCTCAATTCATTTCAATTTAAGGGCTTTATTGACATGGGAAACATATGTTAACATTGCCAAAGCAAGTGAAGTAGATTATAAACAAAACAATTAACAGTAAACATTACAAGTTCCAAAATAATAAAGACATTTCAAATGTCATATTATGTCTATGTACAATGTTGTAAAGATGTGCAAATGGTTAAAGTACAAAAGGGAAAATAAATAAACATAAAGATGGGTTGTATTTACAACGGTGTTTGTTATTCACTGGTTGCCCTTTTCTTGTGGCAAAAGGACAAAATCTTGCTGCTGTGATGGCACACTGTGGTATTTCAACCAGTAGATATGGGAGTTTATCAAAATTGGGTTTGTTTTCTAATTCTTTGTGGATCTGTGAAATCTGAGGGAAATATGTGTCTCTAATATGGTCATACATTTGGCAGGAGGTTAGGAAGTGCAGCTCAGTTTCCTCCTCATTTTGTGGGCAGTGTGCATCAAGCCTGTCTTCTCTTGAGAGCCAGGTCTGCCTACGGCGGCCTTCCTCAATAGCAAGGCTATGCTCACTGAGTCTGTACATAGTTAAAGCTTTCATTAAGTTTGGGTCTCTCTCTGTCTCTCCATCTCTCTCTCTCTCTCTCTCTCTCTCTGTCTCTCTCTCCATCTCTCTCCATCTCTCTCTCTCTCCCTCTCTCTCTGTCGCTCTCTTTATCTCTCTGTCTCTCTCTGTCTCTCCATCTCTCTCTCTGTCTCTCTCTCCATCTCTCTCTCTCTCTCTCTCTCTCTGTGTGTGGGGGGATAATTCATACAGCTTTGCTGTCAGAGTAAAGGGCCACACATAACCTCTCTCCTATCTGTGTTCAACCATTGCTTTATACCATACTTACACACACAGTTGTCTTTATTCTACAGGCTCATATGTATCCTCCCCGTCGTCACTCAAAACATAGGGAATGTTTGAATGACATTCATTTCAGGCATTCACTGTAACATACACTCTACAGAAACAAACTCAGCTATATGCACACAATGTAGGGGTTAGCACCAGGATAATGTAGGTACATGTGTGTCTGATAGACAGACAACCGTTATCAGTGTATAGCCCGCTCAATAGCAGTACCAAAACGGTTGCAGGAGGCAACCTATTGAGACACTGCTGTGCCACAAAAACTCTAGTTTTTGAGTACTCAGTCAATGTCATCCGTCCATTATGACACTCCAATCCAAGTAGCTGTTGTAATACCAGCCATTATGGCCACAGAATATACACACACTAAATGGGTGTTGAGACACTGTACTTTAGTCCCATGCCTCGTTGTGTTGCTGTATATGCCATGAGAAAGGAGAGGATTTAAAGATACAATTATCTCGGGATTCCATCAAGACAGCATCATACTTTTGTACAATTGTCTGTTTTTCTCAAGAGTTTTCCCGAACGTATTAGTTCACTAACAAGATGCGTTGATGTTGAAGAGAAATCTATAATCCAACGCTGTCACATAGAACAGGAAGTCTCAGACTCAGACATTCCACCATTCCTCAGAAAGAATGATGGCTAGAGTCTCATTAGTAAATTGGGCACCTGTGTGAGTACACAGAGACAACCTGTACTCTATGCTATACAGTATTTAAAAATTTTTAAAAAATGTAACTAGGCAAGTCAGTTAAGAACAAATTCTTATTTACATTGACCCCCTCCCCCCTCCCTTTTTGTACACTGCTGCTACTCGCTGTTTATTATCTATGCATAGTCACTTCACCTCTACCTATATGTACAAATTACCTCAACTAACCTGTACCCCCGCACACTGACTCGGTACCAGTACCCCCTGTATATAGCCTCGTTATTCTTATTGTGTTACTTTTTATTATAACTTTTTATTTTAGTCTACTTGGTAAATATTTTTCCAGCTCTTCTTGAACTGCACTGTTGGTTAAGGGCATGTAAGTAAGCATTTCACAGTAAAGTCTACTCTTGTTGTATTTGGCGCATGTGACAAATAAAGTTAGATTTGATTTGAACTACTAGTCAGGTGACAATAAGACAGAATGATGAACACCCTGCATCTTCGGGTGTAGTCTGAAATATGAGTCTAGGGTGTGCAGGCTTTCAATACAGACCAGCTATAACCCACTTGTCTCCACGAACATTGGTCAAAATAACACGAAATATGGTAATCTGTAACCTCGGTTACACTGTCAATCAACGATGTTAAATCAGATAAATAAAGGTTAAATAAAAAATAAAAAAATAAAATGTTTGGAAAAAAGGCCCATGTTTTAATTGTAGCACCACAAATGTCATATACTATATACTATACACGCTTACTGCATATGCTGGGCTGCTGCTTGTATTGGTACAACTAAAGGAGCATTGAAACGTCTCATCACAGGACATAAGGCTGCTATTAGAAATAACAACACAAACTATGCTATTGCGCGCCACTGCATGGAAGCCATCCATGGCTCACCTTCCTCCCTACGCTTTGTAGGCATAGAGCACGTCCACATTTCACCAAGAGGAAGGGATATCGTACTACACTGAACAAAACTATAAACACAACATGTGAAGTGTCCCATGGTCCCGTGTTTCATGAGCTGAAATATCCCAGGAATGTTCCATACGCACAAAAAGCTTATTTCGCTTAAATGTTGTGCACAAATTTGTTTACATCCCTGTTAGTGAGCATTTCTCCTTTGCCAAGATAATCCATCCACCTGACAGGTGTGACATATCAAGAAGCTGATTAATTAAACAGCATGATCATTACACAGACGCACCTTGTGCTGGGGACAATAAAATGCACAGATGTCTCAAGTTTTCCGGGAGCATGCAAATGGCTGCAGGAATGTCCACCACAGCTGTTGCCAGATAATTTAATGTTCATTTCTCCACCATAAGCTGCTTCCAACGTCATTTTTCGAGAATTTGGCAGTACGTCCAACCAGCCTCACACATCTACATTTTGGGGGGAGAGAGATATTTGTGTCTGTAGTGGGGAAAAAAAGTATTATTATTTGTATTTACTAGGGATTTGCAGCAGCTACTCTTCCTGGGGTCCAAACATATTAACGCACTTACATATAAAACAAAAGATATCACATCATTACACCACTACATAGCTACAATACAACATGTTTGATACCACCATACCATATCACAATGCATGCGTATGCATGTGTCAGTACCTTTGTGTGTGTCTCTTCACAGTCTCCTTTGTTACATAAGGTGTATTTTACCTGTTGTTTTTCAATCTGATTCTACTGCTGGCATCAGTTACCTGATGTGGAATAGAGTTCTGTGTAGTCATGGCTCTATGTAGTACTGTTCACCTCCCATAGTCTGTTCTGGACTTGGGGACTGTGAAGAGACCTCTGGTGGCATGTCTTGTGGGGTATGCATAGGTGTCTGAGCTGTGTGCTAGTAGTTTAAACAGACAGCTCGGTGCATTCAGCATGTCAACACTCCTTACAAAAACAAGTAGTGATGAAGTCAATCTCTCCTCCGCTTTGAGCCATGAGAGATTGACATGCATGTCATTAACGTTAGCTAAAATGGTCACCTCATGCGCTGCTCCCTAAGAAGTTAAAGAACACCCTCTGTGTTCTGTTAGATAAGTAACTCTTTATCCACATTATAGCAGGGGGTGTAAAGCCATAACACATACATTTTTTCCAGCAGCAGACTATGATCGATAATGTCAAAAGCTGCACTGAAGTCTATCAAGACAGCCCCCACAATCATTTTATCATCAATTTCTCTCAGCCAATCATAAGTAATTTGTGGGCCTTGACTGTGCCTGGCTCCCCAGTTGGTTTGCCTGGCTCCCAAGTGGGTGGGCCTATGCCCTCCCAGGCCCAGCCATAGCTGCGCCCCTGCCCAGTCATGTGAAATCCATAGATTAGGCCTAATGAATTTATTTAAATTGATTTCCTTATATGTAACTAAGCAAAATCTTAGAAATTGTTGCGTGTTGCATTTACATTTTTGTTCAGTATGAAACAAAGAGAGGCATTCTGATAGTACTCCATAGACACTGTGGATCCAAAGGGGCTAAACAATTATTTTTCACTGTCCTCATTTCGATATTATTTGTTGCCTTGATTTTTTTGTGTCTCTGTGTCTCCAGGTTTCACAGAAACCCAAATATCCCCTATGTATACTTTGACATGGCCTACTGATTAATGAGACGCACTCTTTCTCTTATTAACTACTTACGAAGTGGTGGGGCGCTAATGCAAGGCGCCAAATTCAAAATCCCAAAGTTGAATTATTAAACATTCATCAATAAACAAGTGTTGCATATTCATCAAAAGCTCTGCTTCTTGGCAATATCACAGCGTTGTCAGATTTCAAAAAGGCTTTACGGCGAAAGCACAACATTTGATTGTTTGAGGATAGCCCCTCTCATATTTTACACATTAGCATAAATCCATAACCAACGCGGGTCTCAAAAAACGCATAAAATCGCTAATATAAAATCCCTTACCTTTCGAAGAACTTCTGCTGAGGGCTTCCCAAGTGTCCAACGAAGACATCCAATGGTTCTTTTGTTAGAAAAAGTCATTTATTATATCCATAAATCTACATTTGGTTGGCGCGTTATAATCAGAAAATACAGCGTCCACTCGCCCGTTGAACCGTGAAGAGAACACGTTCAAATTATACCTATACACTTGTCCAAGAACAATCAAACATGATTGATAATGTATCCTTAGGAACACTTTTATGTATATTTACTATAATATTTCAACCGGATTATAAACTGGACGATAGGAAAGGAAAAAAACCACAGCTGATGAGCCGTGAACGCAGCGTCCTCTTCTGTTTACATCAGATGACCAGTTCGAAATTCTTCTTCTATTACCATCCAGAGCAACTATAACATCACCAAACACTGTCTAGAGACTGTTGACATCCAGTGGAAGCAATAGGTACTGCAATCTTACTCCCAGAAATGGCTGTTTTCAATAGGGAGGGGTTCAAAATGAGGCAATGTGTCAAAAACACTTTTTCCAGGACAGATATTCCTCTGGTTTTTGCCTGCTATATCCGTCCTGTTATACTCACAGACATTATGTTAACACTTTTATAAACTTCAGAGTGTTTCCTATCCAATAGTACTAAGTATGTGCATATCCTATTTTCTGGGCCTGAGTGGGAGGCATTTTACTTTGGGCACGCCAGACTCTCCAAAACCGTCACCTCTAGAGCCGCTCCCTAAGAAGTTAATTTGTCCTATAATTTATCATTTACCTTGAAACATATTATAATGTTGATACATTGTTGTGTCTCAATGAGCCACTAGCCTATACATAGCAACTATGTGCAATGGTCAGGTCACTCTGAGGAAGACGTCAGCTTGACGTAGAAACGTTCGTCACCTGTTCACATCCTGTACAATGGATTAAAGTGAGCAATAAGAAATCAATCTCTGCCTTTATTGTTGAGTGCTCCATGTCCTTTGTACCTTGAATTAGTCCTTTTGGAAGTATTTCTTGGTAAGCCATTCTGGTGATTTTCGTCATTGTTGTTGAGCACACCTACTTTCCATCTTTGCTGAAGTGTAAAGGTTCACCTGAACGCTCTTGTCTCAGTCACACACACACACAGGCGCAACCGCACACGCACACACACACACACACGCATGCGCATGCAGATGCACACACACACACAAAAACACACAGTCACACACACACAGTCACACGCACGCGCACACACACACAAACACGCGCATGCAGACGCACACACACACACAAACACACAGTCACACACACATGCACGCACACACACATACACACAGTCACACACAGTCACACACAGTCACACACATACACAGGGAGAGAGCGGATTGGGAGTTGGTCCAGGAGCTTGTCCTCTCCTCTCATCACTTTCCTCTCTGGGAGCTCAGAAACACTGAAGTAATCTGTTTACGTTGTGACGCGGCTAATACCTCCTGCTGCTAATCAAATCTCTACAGTACCTTTGCAAAAATCTATCCCTACCTCTCTCTCTCTCTCTCTCTCTCTCTCTCTCTCTCTCTCTCTCTCTCTCTCTCTCTCTCTCTCTCTCTCTCTCTCTCTCTCTCTCTCTCTCTCTCTCTCTCTCTCTCTCTCTCTCTCTCTCTCTCTCTCTCTCTCTCTCTCTCTCTCTCTCTCTCTCCATTTTATTTATTCCTGCTCCCTCCCTGTCCCTGTCCCTCGCTTCTCCCAAAGTCTGGATCATATTCATCATATTATTATTTATCACATTCAGTATGACCCAGGACGGCTCTACCCTGTTTATCATATTCAGTATGAACCAGGGCGGCTCGACTCTGTTCATCTCATAGTACGTCTGTGTGCCTCTGTCTTCTATATCTGCTGCAGTAGGGCATGTGGTGTGATGCGGTGAGTGTGAAACTCCTACTGACAGAGGATAGAGAGAGAAGCAGGGAGTGAATTTGGAGTGAAAGAAAGAAACAGCACAGAGCAGCGGGTAGCAACATGACACCAAGTCTCACACACACTGACACACAATCTCTCATTATCTTTCAAATGTTCTCGCTGTATATCTCTCTCAATATCTCTCTCTTTCATTATCTCGCTCTCATTATCTCTCACTATCTCTCTCTATATCTCTCTCATTTCCTCTCTCTATATCGCTCTCATTATCTCTCTCTATATCTCTCCATCCCTCTGTACCTCATATTTCCTACTCCTTCTCTTTTTCCCTCACTCTCTACCGCTGTCTCCTCCCTCCCACCTCTACCTACTAGTACTCAATATACTACTTCCTGGTTGTGCTGATCACACTTCCTCCTCTGTCTGTCTGTCTGTCTGTCTGTCTGTCTGTCTGTCTGTCTGTCTGTCTGTCTGTCTGTCTGTCTGTCTGTCTGTCTCTTCCTGTCTCTGGCCCCATGTCCCATCCCATCTCACGTCCTCTGTCTCGGGCGGCTCAGGAGATCCTAGACATCTGTTTGGTGGACCAGACCGGCTGTTTGGTCCCTGACCTGGAGCAGGACATAGACACACGGGCTCGCAGCAGCCTGGCGGAGGAGTTCAGACTGATGGCTACAGGTACGCACACACACACACACACACACACACACACACACACACACACACACACACACACACACACACACACACACACACACACACACACACACACACACACACACACACACACACACACTGCCCAGCCTGGAAGATAGTGGTAACAGTGTTAGTTAGGATATTGTTACTCTCATCATGTCTCTTACAGACGTAAGCTTCCGAGTGAATTAGTTTAGTTAGTAGTTTGTTTTTGATAACGATAACGATGATGATGATGATATTGTCTTTCTTGTGATGACAGAATCTCTCCCAGTTTCAGATCTGCCCCAGGTGTCCCCCTCTCCAGGGGGGCGGAGCTGAAAAAGAGTGGCATGTTAGGAGGCGGGGCTCCCTCCAGTGGGTGTGTATGTATATATATATATATATATCCGTCTCCATGGGAACCAGACACTCATTCGCTGCAGCTCATTAGAGATGCTGCCTTGTTAGCATTCTGAATCATTAGAACAACAAACACACACACACACACACACACACTGCCCCTGCCCCAGTCATTTGCTTGTTTGTGTATTTGCATGTGTGTGCGCCAGTGTCTATTTGTGTTAATACAACCGATGGGTCTAATCCTGAATGATGATTGGTTAAAACTGCATTCCAGCCGGTGTCTATTCCACAAGTTGCCACCGGCTAAATCTATGATGTTAAAATGCCTTTTTACTCTGTTCCATCTGACTGTGCAATCCACTGTCTCAGCAGCCCAGCCAGGCAATTTATGAACTTGATCTCCTCTATAAAAAGCATCTAGACATTATCTCACCGTTCTTTTAGACTAACATTTAGTTTTCAACAGCAGAGATTTGTACCGTGCTGTCTGTCTCTCCGACATTTACAACATTGTTTCAATATTCATATTCGAGACAGACAGGCAGCGTTTCTCAGCCAGTCGAAATGAATCAGCTGGCATCATTTGTATGGATTTATACATAATAGGTCAAATGAAACGCAGCTAATTTGCAGTCTTTCCAGCTTCAGTTTGAAATGACTGTGTTACTGTTGCTGTGTTATTCGCTAGCTCCTCTGAACAACAGTGTCCTGACGAGTGAGCACATTTTCTATGCCAGGCGAAATCGCACCTCATTAGCTCATTGTTATGGATGTATCCAAATATATGTCACTTGAAAACAGCTTAAACAAATGCAAATGCAGCTACTTTGCTGTTATTCTGGCCGTACTTTTTGACATGACTGTAAGTTAGCCGTAGTTGGCAAGCTAGCAAGCAAGGGATAAGAACATTGCCAGCCAATATGGCAATGAAACATTTAGAACAAATGACTGGATACAGAACAAAAAGACTGAAAGACTGGGTCTCGTCCATAGATACAGGTGCTATTTTATTAGGTTCCCCATTAGCTGTTGCGAAAGAAGCAGCTACTCTTCCTGGGGTCCACACAAAAACATGAAACATGACATAATACGAGAACAGCTCAAGACAGAACTACAACAACAACAAAAAAAGCCATAAATAGCCGACATATCAATACATACAAACACAATATCTAGGCAAAGTAGGCGAGAGGCGTTGTGCCGTGAGGTGTTGCTTTATCTGTTTTTTGAAACCAGGTTTGCTGTTCACTTGAGCAATATGAGATGGAAATGAGATCCATGCAAGAATGCCATTACATGATACTGTACGCTTTCTTGAATTTGTTCTGGATTTGGGGACTGTGAAAAGATCCCTGATGGCATGTCTGGTGGGGTAAGTGTGTGTGTCAGAGCTGTGTGTAAATTACATTTTCAACGTTTTCATGTTTCTTATAAAAGAAGAAGTGATGCAGTCAGTCTCTCCTCAACTCTTAGCCAAGAGAGACCGGCATGCATAGTATTTATATCAGCCCTCTGATTACAAGACGTGCCGCTCTGTTCTGGGCCAGCTGCAGCATAACTAGGTCTTTCTTTTACAACCATTGTAACTATAAGTTTTGACCATGACCGCTAGCGCCCCACCACTCCCTAACAAGTTAATTAGTTTACAGAGAAATAACATTGTATTTGGTCAAACACTGCTGTTAGAACCAGTAAAGGCTGCTTTACCACTCTTGGGTAGCGGAATTACATTGGCTTCCCTCCAGGCCTGAGGACAAAGACTTTCCTCTAGGCTCTGATTAAAGATATGACAGATAGGAGTGGCTATAGAGTCAGCTACCATCCTCAGTAGCTTTCCATCTAAGTTGTCAATGCCAGGAGATGTGTCATTATTGATCCATAACAAACAAAAATCCACCTCTCCCACACTAACTTAATGTCAGGTGCCGGGTGTAGCTGGTGCAAATGAGTCAGGCACAGGACAGCAGAGATGAGCAACACAACGTAATTTACTCAAGGAAATAACAAAGTACCAACAATACCATGCCCACCAAATATGGACTGACATTAACAGGAACTTTAACGCACACAAACATGGGGGAAACAGAGGGTTAAATAATGAACATGTAATTGAGGAATTGAAACCAGGTGTGTAGAAACCAAAGACAAAACAAATGGAAAATGAAAAGTGGATCGGCGATGGCTAGAAGGCCGGTGACGTTGAACGCCGAACGCCGCCCGAACAAGGAGAGGGACCGACTTCGGCGGAAGTCGTGACACTTAACAAAATTCAAACTTGCAATGCTTTTCTTTCATTACTCGTTATTTTATGCATGAATACGATGGCTCATTGTTTGTTGTTGGCATTTCCTGCCTAAGTTTGCCCATTTTGCCAATTAAGTAATAATTAAAATAATTGGCAACCTCAAATGGTTTTGGGATAAATAAGCCATCTGAATTCAATTGTCTTTTAATTGGTCTTTCTGCCCATCATTTAATTTAATTAAAGTACTCCAAATATTTTATATAATTGATTTGGCTTCACAATACAATTTCTTCTTATTTATATACAGTGGGGAAAAAAAGTATTTAGTCAGCCACCAATTGTGCAAGTTCTCTCACTTAAAAAGATGAGAGAGGCCTGTAATTTTCATCATAGGTACACTTCAACTATGACAGACAAAATGAGGAAAAGAAATCCAGAAAATCACATTGTAGGATTTTTTATGAATTTATTTGCAAATTATGGTGGAAAATAAGTATTTGGTCACATACAAACAAGCAAGATTTCTGGCTCTCACAGACCTGTAACTTCTTCTTTAAGAGGCTCCTCTGTCCTCCACTCATTACCTGTATTAATGGCACCTGTTTGAACTTGTTATCAGTATAAAAGTCACCTGTCCACAACCTCAAAAAGTCACACTCCAAACTCCACTATGGCCAAGACCAAAGAGCTGTCAAAGGACACCAGAAACAAAATTGTAGACCTGCACCAGGTTGGGAAGACTGAATCTGCAATAGGTAAGCAGCTTGGTTTGAAGAAATCAACTGTGTGAGCAATTATTAGGAAATGGAAGACATACAAGACCACTGATAATCTTCCTCGATCTGGGGCTCCATAAGATCTCACCCGTGGGGTCAAAATGATCACAAGAACGGTGAGCAAAAATCCCAGAACCACACGGGGGACCTAGTGAATGACCTGCAGAGAGCTGGGACCAAAGTATCAAAGCCTACCATCAGTAACACACTACGCCGCCAGGACTCAAATCCTGCAGTGCCAGACATGTCCCCCTGCTTAAGCCAGTACATGTTCAGGCCCGTCTAAAGTTTGCTAGAGAGCATTTGGATGATCCAGATGAGGATTGGGAGAATGTCAGATGAAACCAAAATAGAACTTTTTGGTAAAAACTCAACTCGTCGTGTTTGGAGGACAAAGAATGCTGAGTTGCATCCAAAGAACACCATACCTACTGTGAAGCATGGGGTGGAAACATCATGCTTTGGGGCTGTTTTTCTACAAAGGGACCAGGACTGACTGATCCGTGTAAAGGAAAGAATGAATGGGGCCATGTATCGTGAGATTTTGAGTGAAAACCTCCTTCCATCAGCAAGGGCATTGAAGATGAAACGTGGCTGGGTCTTTCAGCATGACAATGATCCCAAACACACCGCCCGAACGAAGGAGTGGCTTCGTAAGAAGCATTTCAAGGTCCTGGAGTGGCCTAGCCAGTCTCCAGATCTCAACCCCATAGAAAATCTTTGGAGGGAGTTGAAAGTCTGTGTTGCCCAGCGACAGCCCCAAAACATCACTGCTCTAGAGGAGATCTGCATGGAGGAATGGGCCAAAATACCAGCAACAGTGTGTGAAAACCTTGTGAAGACTTACAGAAAACATTTGACCTCTGTCATTGCCAACAAAGGGTATATAACAAAGTATTGAGATAAACTTTTGTTATTGACCAAATACTTATTTTCCACCATAATTTGCAAATAAATTCATAAAAAATCCTACAATGTGATTTTCTGGATTTCCTTTCCTCATTTTGTCTGTCATAGTTGAAGTGTACCTATGATGAAAATTACAGGCCTCTCTCATCTTTTTAAGTGAGAGAACTTGCACAATTGGTGGCTGACTAAATACTTTTTTTCCCCACTGTATATATATATATATATATATATATATATATATATATTGATTTGTGGAGTGATGTCATTTTTTCAATTTGTCAGCCAGGCAGCCATACTTATTTTCCAGTCCTTTTGCTGCGTCTCTTTCAAATACACAGCTTTTCAATTCCTTAACAGTTCTAACAGTCAGTTTCTTAAAATGTACATGTTTATCAATAATTGGAAGATTCAATTTCATAAATTCATAAATTGCAGCATATGGATACTCCTTATTGATCACATCATTTACTCCTGATGTGTTGACCTGTTGCACCCTCGACAACCACTGTGATTATTATTTGACCCTGCTGGTCATCTATGAACATTTGAACATCTTGGCCATGTTCTGTTATAATCTCCACCCGACACAGCCAGAAGAAGACTGGCCACCCCTCGTAGCCTGGTTCCTCTCTAGATTCCTTACTAGGTTCTAGCCTTTCTAGGGAGTTTTTCCTAGCCACCGTGCTTCTACACCTGCATTACTTGCTGTTTGAGGTTTTTGGCTGGGTTTCTGTACAGTACTTTGTGACATCAGCTGATGTAAGAAGGGCTTCATAAATACATTTGATTGATTGATCAGACAAACAAATAATGTTAACATCATCTGTTTAGTTCTTGTGTGATGGAATTCCTATAGTTGTTTAGCATGTGTTCATCCCATTCTTTTTTCCCTCCCTCCCTCCCTCCCTCCCTCCCTCTTCCTCCATTTTGTTGTTAGATGAAGTGTGTAATCCCTCTCTTTTTGTCATCTCTGTCCCTCGCTCCGCTGGCCACATTTAGTGTGTAATGAAACGTCAGCGTGCAGAAAGGCTTTAGTATCGGCATCATGTTCAGCATGAGGCCTGAACGCAGGCGCCTGTCCCTCTCCTGTCCCTCTCCTCACCACAACTACATATATGTGTGTCTGTGGTGTACTGTATGTGTGTGTATGGATACTTCTATGTTTTTAGGTTCTTCCACAATGTGTGTCCACATAAGTAATACGTGAGTGCGTGTTTGTACGTCTGTGAAAAGAGGCTGTAATCTGTGCTCTAGGCTCTGGGCTGAGGTCTGTCGCTTACACAGAGACGTGTAATAACAGGATTAACACACACCACACACACACACACCACAAACACACGTTCCTGTTCTTTCCATTGGGCCCAAGGTATCCACCCTCTCATTCTCTCTCTTTTACTTCCCTCTCTCTCTCTCTCTCTCTCTCTCTCTCTCTCTCTCTCTCTCTCTCTCTCTCTCTCTCTCTCTCTCTCTCTCTCTCTCTCTCTCTCTCTCTCTCTCTCTCTCTCTCTCTCTCTCTCTCTCTCTCTCTCTCTCTCTCTCTCTCTCTCTCTCTCTCTCTCTCTCTCTCTCTCTCTCTCTCTCTCTCTCTCTCTCTCTCTCTCTCTCTCTCTCTCTCTCTCTCTGTGATAGCTGCTGTACGGTACGTGAATGTGAATAATGCTGAAGTATTACTTGTCCTTTGTTAATATATATTATGGATATTATGACTCTGCTGTACCATAACCCTGTTACATAATTACATAAAACGCTATTTCCCTACACACACACACACACACACACACACACACACACACACACACACACACACACACACACACACACACTTTAACATATGTGTATATCACACAAAGGTATGTATGTGAACATGAAGGAGCTCAGAGCTGTATATGTGAATATTGTGTAACCGGAACCCATATCATGTCTCATTCATGGCCAGCGTCCACCGATGCCGTTTCAACAGCTTCCAGGAAATCCTCCTCAACCCATTGGTTCCCCTTTGATCTGTCGTTCACTCTGATTGGTGCCTTTGATGTTGTGCTCTCTCCGATTGGTTAACTTTGATGTTCCGCCCTCTCTGATCGGTCTCTTTGATGTTGCAGGCTCGGCGCCAGCGAGGGTCAATCAGACGGGGAGGAGGAGACTCTGAGAGACCAGCAGAGTGTCCTGTCACTTCCCTGACCCATCACACACTCAACATGGTAACACACACACACACTCAACATGGTAACACACACACACACTCAACATGGTAACACACACACACTCAGGACACCTACACGTCTCAGGTCACACTCCAAAATACCTTCCAGAGTAAAGCAGCTTGGGCCAGCATGCCATCCTTATAGGACCTGGGTTCTGAGTACAGCCTGGTCTGCACACTGTACAGGATGGGTTGAACCCTCACCATGCAGGTCTGTAGTATATCTGGTTGGGTTGAACCCTCACCATGCAGGTCTGTAGTATCTCTGGTTGGGTTGAATCCTCACCATGCAGGTCTGTAGTATCTCTGGTTGGGTTGAACCCTCACCATGCAGGTCTGTAGTATCTCTGGTTGGGTTGAACCCTCACCATGCAGGTCTGTAGTATATCTGGTTGGGTTGAACCCTCACCATGTAGGTCTGTAGTATATCTGGTTGGGTTGAACCCTCACCATGCAGGTCTGTAGTATCTCTGGTTGGGTTGAACCCTCACCATGCAGGTCTGTAGTATCTCTGGTTGGGTTGAACCCTCACCATGCAGGTCTGTAGTATCTCTGGTTGGGTTGAATCCTCACCATGCAGGTCTGTAGTATCTCTGGTTGGGTTGAACCCTCACCATGCAGGTCTGTAGTATCTCTGGTACAGGAGATGTTGAGTGCTGTTATACTATAGGTCATTGTAATATTCTCTTGTTTAGAGTAGTATGTAATTAAAATGCTGCATGATATAACTAATTTGATGTTTAATCATTTTGTTCAGTAAGGTTGAATATGGTGATGAGCAGTGCTGTTGTATTGTAATAGAAAGTAGAATCAAGAAGAGATGCATTACCAGATGCATGTTTCCATCTCTGGATGACTGTCCTATAACCACTATTACCCTCACACTAACCACATCACAGCAGTGGTTATTCTACTACAAAACATGAAACAACAGTCCAGGTTTCGTAGCCCCACACAAACCTGTTCTCCCAGCCAGCCAGCCCCCGTTCCCCTAGGCAGCCAGCCAGCCCGTGTTCCCCAGCCAACCAACCAGCCCCTGTTCCCCCAGCCAGCCCCCGTTCCCCTAGGCAGCCAGCCAACCCCTGTTCCTACTGCCAGCCAGCCCCTGTTCCCCCAGCCAGCCAGCAAGGCCAAACACAGCAGAGCATGTTCACCATATCAAAGCCCAGCCAGATGGAGAGTAATTGGGATCAGGGGGGCCATCAGGCAGGTGGAGAACAGGGTGAAGAGAGGAGAGAGGGAAGGATGTAAAGGAATGGGGGGGAGGTTAGAGGAAGGAGAAGAGTAAGGGTTCATCTACCTATCTCTCTCTCTACATCCCACTATCTCTCCCTCCCTTCATCTCCCTACCTCTCTCTCCCTCCCCTCTCTCTCTCCCTTCCTCTCCACCTCCCTCCCTCACTCCCTCCCTCTCTCCCTCCCCTCTCTCTCTCCCTTCCTCTCCACCTTCCCTCCCTCCCCTCCCTCCCTCCCCTCTCCATCCCTGTCCATCCCCCTCTCTCTCTCTCCCTCTCTCCCTTCTGTCTCTCCCTACACATACACACATATCCCTGGGGGCCTAGCGGAGCCACTGAGAACTTCTGACAAATCAATATATCACTGTCATTGATTCTGTCGGGGCTCAAAGTGTTTAATGAGAACCCCTCCCCCCTCTCTCCTGTGTGCATTGGCGCGGCCCGAGTTAATGGTTAATTGTGCGGAGGTCTCCATGTGCAGCGGCAGGGTTAATAAGAGCCAATCCCCATGGTGACAGATAGGTCCAGCTGGCTCATTAGGACAGGTGAGGCAGAATGTACATGCCTGGCCTAGGAAGAGGAGAGCCATCCGTCAAGACAAGGTGTGTGCATGTGTGTAGGTGTGTGTTTGTGTGCACCTGCGTGCGTACGTATACAAAATCCTAAGTGTTTGTTTGTGTGTGTGTGCATGCTAAGAACTGCTTCCCTGAGGCTTATGTAGTTCTTTTAACCTGTTGGTCAGAATTACAGCAATTACCATTGGTGTCATTACTGACATGAACCTGGACTGGACCTACAGAAAGAGAGAAGGAATAGTAATGAGAGAGATGGTAGGAAGAGCAGAGGAGAGCAGCATGGGATACAGGGATTAGAGAGGGAGAAACAGAGAGAGAGGGGCGGAGACGGTAGGGGGAGAAGAGCAGAGTAGAGCAGCATGGGATACAGGGATTAGAGAGAGAGACTGAGAGAGAGACTTTTTGACTTTTTGTCAGATGACTTTTTGAGCAGAGGAGAGCAGCATGGGAAACATGGATTAGAGAGAGAGACAGAGAGACAGAGAGAGAGACAGAGAGAGACAGAGAGACAGAGACAGAGAGAGAGCGACAGAGAGAGACAGAGAGAGAGAGAGAGAGAGAGAGAGAGAGACAGAGACAGAGACAGAGAGAGAGAGAGAGACAGAGAGAGAGCGACAGAGAGAGAGAGAGAGAGAGAGAGAGCGACAGAGAGAGACAGAGAGAGAGAGAGACAGAGAGAGCGAGAGAGAGCGACAGAGAGAGGAGAGACTTTTTTGACTTTTTGTCTTTCTTTATTGAAACATTCTCATTTCATTAAAAACTCACCACCACCACCCCCCCCTTTAAAAAATAAAACACCAAAATGTATCCTGTACTGCATACATGCACCATAGTCACCTTTCCCTCTACCACACAATACAAAACAACACCATACATCACAATAACCAAAACCTCACCACTTCTACAACCGTATATCCAAAACATCTTCCCCAGCTGTACAGACAGCCCCCCGACACACCATATCTCCTGAAACATCTCCACACTTTTTATCATTCTATAGAACTCAAATTCGACCCTAAGGCGTGCAGAGACCATCCCATTAAATACTAGTAAAGGGTCTGTTATCCCTCCACCTTTGACCATGTTCTTCCTTGTTAGCCAAATAGCCAACTTCGCCTGAGCAAACAGAAAATTCAACAAAACAGATTTAGCCTCATAATTTTTCGAATACCTGTACCCCATTATAAACATCCCAACAGTAAAAACCACCCCCAACCTCTCACACAGACATTCCAACAGAGACATTATTGACAACCTGGCGCACACAGAAAACACATGAATCACAGTTTCTTTCATAACACAAAAAGGACACCCCTGCCTGACTCCCGGTTCAACCCGTACCAACCAACTGTTAGTGGCCAGGGCTCCATGAAGACTCCTCCACTGGAGGTCCCCTGACCTCTTTGGTACTGGAGGTTTGTAAAGCCCCCTCCATCTAAAACCCACCATACTCTCCGCCAATGATGTGCTTTCACCCCTGTTAGGCTCCTAATGTTCCTTACCTTAACGCAGAGGTTGTAGAGGGCTTTACCTCCCACCCCTTCAAACTCCCCCAGGCTCGGAGTGTTAAAATCTAACAAGTACTCCAGACACCTTTGCCAGTCCCCAGTCTCTGCCGTCACCTGCAGTGGCGGAAACATTGGTGGACCCTCCTGCTTTGGCCTCTCAAACACCCCCCTTACCGGCTCCGACAGTGCCTCCTGGACCTCCTCCAGGAATCTCTCCAGCAGACTAAGAGACGTTATTCCTGTTTGTTGTGCCAGGACTTCCGGGGTTTTCCACCCCTCCTCTCCCAGCAGTCGCAGGTCACCCAGCCTTAGTAAACCTGCTGCCATCAGTCGCCTCTGCAGGGCGGCCGACTGAACCGATCTCAAAGGGATGGCTGGGTTGTGTAAGATAGGCTCCTCCCACACCCACAGTCCAGGCTTAGCAGCTGCCAGGCCCTCAGCACTGTGCACAAAAATCTGAGAGACCTGCTGTACTCAGCCTCTCCAGCTTCATGAGGAACAGCTGCCGGTCCAACCCTAATCCACCAGCTCTCCTCAGCAGCACGCATGCTGGTTCCCTCCATCCGACATCTGTGTGGTACAGTAGTCTCTGCGTCACCTTTAGTTGGAATGCAGCCACCCTGCTCTCCAGTTCCACCAGGCCCTGTCCTCCTTCGTGGACGGTCATGTACAACACTTCTGCCCTCAGCCAGTGATGGCCCGACCAGACAAAATCTACCAGCTCGCGTTGCAGGTATGCCAGCAGACCAGCTGGGGGGTTGAGGACAGCCAGTTTATGCCACAGGGAAGATGCCACCAGGTTGTTGATTATGAGCACCCTCCCTTTATATGACACTTGGGACAGGAGCCACCTCCACCTGGCCAGTCTTGACACCACTGCCTGTGACAGCCCCTCCCAGTTCTTTGTGACACACCTCTCCGAGCCCAGGTACACCCCCAACACTTTAACTACTTAGGGAGCAGTGGGGCGCTACCCCACTCCCGACACTACCCGGTGAAATGTGAGGCGCCAAATTCAAAATCCCAAAGTTTAATTATTAAACATTCATAAATATACAATTGTTGCATAGTCATCAAAAGCTCTGTTTCTTGGCAATATCACAGCATTGTCAGATTTCAAAAAGGCTTCATGGCGAAAGCACATCATTTGATTTTTTGAGGGTAGCACCTCTCATATTTTAAGCATTAGCATAAATCCATAACCCAACACAGGTCTCACAAAACGCATAAAATTGCAATTATAAAATCGCTTACCTTTGATGAACTTCTGCTGAGGGCTTCCCAAGTGTCCAACGAAGACAATCCATGCTTCTTTGGTTAGAAAAAGTAATTTATTATATCCATAAGTCTCTGTTTGGTTGGTGCGTTATGATCATAACATCCACCGTTGAGTCGCCCATTGAACCGTGAAGAGAACACTTTCAAATTATACCTATACACTTTCTACAAACAAATCAAACATCATTTTTAATGTATCCTTAGGTATCCTTTTGGGTATATTTGCTGTAATATTTCAACCGGACGATAACGTGAACGATAGGAAAGAAAAATAAAGTGGTGCGCATTCACAATCTCGCGCGCGTCAAACCTTGTTTACAAAAGTGGTCGCCTGACAATTTCCTCTCCCTATCCGTTCTCGTCACTGTTAGAATTCCCAGTCTTTGACGGTTGACATCTAGTGGAAGCCATAGATACTGCAGTCTCAGTCCTACATAACGTTGTATGCAATAAGCACAATGGAGAAGATGGTCATTTACAACAAAAAATGCAAATCCGGATGGATTTTCCTCGGGTTTTCGCCTGCTATATCACTTCTGTTATACTCAAATATTATTCTAACACTCTTAGAAACTTCAGAGTGTTTCCTATCCAATAGTACTAATTATGTGCATATCCTATTTTCTGGGCCTGAGTGGCATGCATTTTACTTTGGGCACGCCAGACTCTCAAAAACCGTCACCTCGGGAGCCGCTCCCTAAGAAGTTAAGCCCTTCACAACCCCACTGTAAACCCCCTGGAAGCAGAGGAGGGGCCCTATCCCTCCATGCCCCACAGAACAGAGCTTTGCTCTTGCCCCAGTTTACCTTAGCTGAGGAAGCTCCCTTGTACATCTTCAGACTGGTCTCTAATGCCTGCATATCCTGACCATCACAGAAACATCATCTGCATATGCTGACACTGCTATGCCTGTCACCACACCCATGCCTGTCCAGCACACTCCCTGCAGTCTCCTGCGTAGCAGGCCCAAAAAAGGCTCAATGGCTAGTGTATATAACTGCCCCGATAGAGGGCAGCCTTGTCTAATGCCTCGTCTCATCCAGACTGGCCTACTGAGCCCCCCTCCCACTTTGACCATACATGACACCCCAGCATACAGCAGCTTCACACAGCTCAAAAAACTCTTCCCAAACCCAAACATCACATTAAACAGATACTCATGGTCCACTCTATCAAAAGCCTTCTCTTGATTTAAAGAGACCAGTCCAAAGTTCACATTAGAACCTTTCGACAAGTCCAACATGTCCCTGATTAAGAACAAGTTGTCCGTGATTGAGCAACCCAGTACACAATATGTTTGGTCCTTATGTACTATCGAGTCCAAATGGGACTTCAGTCTGTTAGAGAGGACCTTGGCAAATATCTTGTAGTCCGCACAGAGCAATGCCACAGGCCTCCAGTTCTTAAGTTCACACAAACCCCCTTTTTTGGGCAGGAGAGTCAGAGCTGCCCGACGGCAGCTCATCGGCAACACTCCTACCCCGACGCATTCACGCAACACGCAAAATAAATCCTGTCCAATTATAAAACTCCACTGGGAGTCCATCGACCCCTGGTGCTCGACCGGGGGACATCTGGGTTACTGCCTCTGCCAGTTCATGGGACAACAGAGGAATGTCCATTTCATCCCTCTGTGCCAGAGAGAGCTTAGGGAGTCCTGCGAACAAGACCTGAGCACACACAGGATCACACATTTCTGCCCTATACAACTCAGCATAAAACTCCACAGTTCGCTCCCGCATCTCTCCCACCACAGAGGTCACCCACCCATCAGAAAGCCGTAGACAATGCATACCCTTGGCTTCACCGCTCTGTCTTTCCAAACCAAAGAAGAATAAGCTGGGAGCATCCATCTCCTTGAGCATGGAGAACCTAGCTCTTACAAGTGCTCCCTTTGCTTTAACCTGGAAAAAACTGCCCAGGTCCCTACGTAATTCAGCTAGATTAGCCTGGAGGCCTACATTGCCTTGCCCCACCATCTCTACCTCCATCTCACTAATACGATGCTCAAGTTCCCCCAATACTCTCCTAGCCTCTGAGGATGAGAGAGCTGTATACTGTTGTCAGAAAAGCCGAATTTTGACTTTTCCAACATCCCACCATTGACTCAGAGACTCATACTCCTCACTTTGCTGCCCCCACCTTTCCCAAAAAGTCTGGAAACCTGAGCAAGAAGTGGCATCTTGTAAGAGCTTTACATTAAACTTCCAATAGGATGCCTGCCGGGGCCCTGGTGAAATAGACAGCCATGGTTATGTGGTGATCCGAAAACCCCACTGGGAGAATGGAAGCGCCCAAGAGCCTATTGCTCTGATTCCTGGACATGTAGAAACGATCAAGTCAGGCTGCACTCACCCTAGCCCCAAAGACCTTCACCCATGTATACTGTCTTATGTTGTGATGTTTAGTTCTCCAAATATCCACTAGATCCAACTGATTAATGATGTCCCTTAACACTCCCACTGACACTGAATGAGGCTCCTCCCCATTTCTGTCTTTCTTAAAATCCATTGTACAATTCCAGTCCACACTGACCACCAGCTTCTCCTCAGGTGCTACCTGTGAGAGTTCCTGTCTAAGACACCCAAATAGAACCCCCCTCTCTTTCCCTGTGTTAGGCGCATACACATTTATAAAGACAAAACCCATGTTAATTTCTGCTTTTACAACAAGCAGCCTACCCTTACACACCTCCTTTGAGGAGTAGATTTTTACAGACAGACCAGGTACAAAAAGGACTGCCACCCCTGCACTAAAATTTGTCCATGGCTCAACACACTTGCCCCTTTCCACCAGAGCCCCCAATCGACTTCATTCAACACATCACTATGCGTCTCCTGCAGAAACAACACCTGTACTTTTTGGGGTTTTACATAATCACCCAACACACTCCTCTTTCCAGCATCTCTGGCGCCATTTATATTGAGCGAGCCTACCCGAAGACTCTCCATAAGAAGTGGGAGAAAAGCCAGCAAAGAAAGAGACCATTAGCAAAGCTCAAAAAGCCCCAGTGCCAGAAAGAAACTATTCATCTAAACAACGTCTGAAGGTAGACCTTTACCCACGGTTGTGACCCACTTCCTCAACCTAAACCGTTTCCTTGGTGAGAGGACACCATGCCCCTCAGTTTTCATAGCATGGTGTGCTGATCTAACAAACTTTCTTGGATCAGAAAAAAAGTCTCAAGATTAACTTTTTTCCCCTTGGTCTCATTCAGGAAACTTGTCAGTTCCCTCAACGTGTACTTTTTCCCCTCTGCTTGACTGTCTGTCAGCTCCAGACCCATTGGAGAGCAGTCATCCTCTTCCTCATACTCACTTTCCTCATTTCCATCTCCCATCCTGACCACTTGCCCTTCCTCTCTGGTCAGGGCCTCCCCCCCAGCACTAGGCATAGGTCCCATAGTGCCTTTGACCACACCAGCCTCTACACTCCCACCTTTCTTCTCCCCCTTTTTCTTTTTCCGCTTGACACCCTCCTCCTCCCCCCCTAGTCTCTTACACTTCCCCACTATACTCTCCTCATCCACTAGCATAACCTTACTAGACCCAGCCTCATCTACACCATCCTCCATAGCGTGACTAGGCCCAGCCTCTTCTACACCAGCATCCATAGCATGACTAGGCCCAGCCTCAGCTACACCACCATCCATAGCATGACTAGACCCAGCCTCAGTTACACCACCATCCATAGCATGACTAGACCCAGCCTCAGTTACACCACCATCCATAGCATGACTAGACCCAGCCTCAGCTACCCCACCATCTCTAGCCTGACTAGGCCCAGCCTCATCTACTCCATCATATCTAGCCTGACTAGGCCCAGCCTCATCTACACCACCATCTCTAGCCTGAATAGGCCCAGCCTCATCTACCCCACCATCCTTGGCATAACTAGGCCCAGCCTCTGCTGTCTGCATCTCATTGCCCCCTGCACTTTGACCTCGATTTCCCGCACTGGCGCTTGTGCCCTCACCTTGTCTACGGCCTTTATGTGGGCATGCAATGCTCTTATGCCACACTCAAAACACCTATCTGTGCTGGCAAACCCTGCGTAGAGCCCCATGCCTCACTTTAAAATACACATTTAGCTGTTGCTCATTGTTATTCATAAACATAAACACTTGCATCCAGAATGAAACAATGTGCTTAACGGCATCTGCCTGAAAACCTGCCGACGGAGGCAAATTTGCAACTACCACCCTCGTTGAGGGGGTAGAAAGAGGAAGTAGATGTAGTAGATGAGGAAGATGAGAGGGGGAGATGAGGAAGAGAGAGGCCCAGTCTTCACCAACACAGCAGATACTAACGATGAACACAGGAATATCAGCACATCGTTTGCTCTTCTCTTCTTTTCCCAGTGGTTTTCTCCTCTCCTCCTTTCTTCTGGCCTTAATGAGAAGCACCTGTTAGCACTCCTCGTCAAGCAGATACCGTTCAGGCCCCATTAGACCAACGTCACTCTACTGTTTGTGTGTGTGTGTGTGTGTGTGTGTGTGTGTCGACGATGTTCTTCATTAGCTGGGCTGGTGATGATGATAAATGGTGTGTTAGATACAGAACACAACACTATGGGCCTCTCTCATGAGAATCAACACAGCCAGAAACACCTGGTGTGGTATTAGATAACAATCACATTCTCTGTGTCTCTCACACTATCTAGTTCTTCCTCTCCTCTATTTCTTTCTCCATCTTATTCCCCCTGTCTTTCTCTGAGACTGTTGCTAGGTACGTGACTGCTAGTGAATCAAGGATAGCTTGTTTGTTTTCCGTGACTATACCCCTTCTCACATCCTCCAAATTAATGACATTTCTGCTAATGTGACCAAGCCTCAGTAGGATACCAATGCCTCAGATGCTGATTTGGTGGTTTATTTGGGTTTTTAGTTGCCAGTAAGGCTGATGTTGTAGAATAATTTGATAAATGAATCCAACTAAACTTTTAGACGATGGGTCTAGCTAAAGAGTAATCCTCACACAATTTATTTCCAGACTTAAAACCGGTCCTGAAGTGTGCGCATGCACGTGCATGTGTGTGTGTGTGCGCATGCGTGTGTGTGTGTGTGCGTGTGTGTGTTAATTTCTTATTATGCTTTTCTTCTCTCACAACATTAGGATTGTTATGTGATGTGCTCTGTGAAGGACACTGACAAAGGTGTCTTTCCCCCCTCCATCTCTCCTCCTCCCTTTCCTCCTCCTCAACCATCCATCTCCCTCCCTCTAGCTTCCTTCCTCCCTCTCCTCTAGCTCCCTCCGTCCGTGGCTCCGTGGTTTTAAATCATCCATAAGGTGATTGCAGTGGGATAAGAAGGCTTCTGCTGAAACTCAAAGCAACAAACAAATACAACTTACCCATATCCCTGTGACACAGGTAAAATGTGCTCTGACAACAACACACACACACACACACAGGTTGACATACACACACATATTTCAAATACAACAACCCTGACACATACAGTGGAAGTCGGAAGTTTAAGAACACTTAGGTTGGAGTCATTAAAACTAATTTTTTCAACCACTCTACAAATTTCTTGTTAACAAACTATGGTTTTGGCAAGTCGGTTAGGACATCTACTTTATGCATGACACAAGACATTTTTCCAACAATTGTTTACAGACAGATTATTTCACTCATAATTCACTGTATCACAATTCTAGTGGGTCAGAAGTTTACATACACTAAGATGACTGTGCCTTTAAATAGCTTGGAAAATTCCAGAAAATAATGTCATGGCTTTAGAAGCTTCTGATAGGTTAATTGACATAATTTGAGTCAATTAGAGGTGTACCTGTGGATGCATTTCAAGGCCTACCTTCAATCTCAGCACCTCTTTGGTTGACATCATGGGAAAATCAAAAGAAATCAGCCAAGTCATCAGAATTTTTTTTTTTTTTAAAGTCTGGTTCATCCTTGGGAGCAATTTCCAAACACCTGAAGGTACCACGTTCACCTGTACAAACAATAGTATGCAAGTATAAACAGCATGACACCACGCAGCCGTCATACCGCTCAGGAAGGAGATGCATTCTGTCTCCTAGAGATGAACGTACTTTGGTGCGTGAAGTGCAAATCAATCGCAGAACAACAGCAAAGGACCTTGTGAAGATGCTGGAGGAAACAGGTACAAAAGTATCTATATCCACAGTGAAACGAGTCCTATATCGACATAACCTGAAAGGCCGCTCAGCATGGAAGAAGCCACTGCTCTAAAACCACCATAAAAAAGCCAGACTATGGTTTGCAACTGCACATGGGGACAAAGATTGTACTTTTTGGAGAAATGTCCTCTGGTCTGATGAAACAAAAATAGAACTGTTTGGCCATAATGACATTGTTATGTTTGGAGGAAAACGGGGGAGGCTTGCAAGCTGAAGAACACCAACCCACCCGTGAAGCACGGGGGTGGCAGCATCATGTTGTGGGGGTGCTTTGCTGCAGGAGGGACTGGTGCACTTCACAAAATACATAGCATGATGAGGAAGGAAAATTATGTGGATATATTGAGCAACATTCAAGACATCAGTCAGGAAGTTAAAGCTAGGTCGCAAATGGGTCTTCCAGATGGACAATGACCCCAAGCATACTTCCAAATTTGTGGAAAAATGGCTTAAGGACAACAAAGTCAAAGTATTGGAGTGGCCATCACAAAGCCCTGACCTCAATCCTATAGAACATTTGTGGGTAGAACTGAAAAAGCTTGTGCGAGCAATGAGGCCTACAAACCTCATTCAATTTCACCAGCTCTGTCAGGAGGAATGGGCCAAAATTCACCCAACTTGTTGTAGGAAGCTCGTGGAAAGCTTCCCGAAATGTTTGACCCAAGTTAAACAATTTAATGGCAATGCTAACATATACTAATTGAGTGTATGACCCACTAGGAATGTGATGAGAGTATTAAATGCTGAAATAAATAATTCTCTCTACTATTATTCTAACATTTCACATTCTTAAAATAAAGTGGTGATCCTAACTGACCTAAGACAGGGAAGTTTTATTAGGATTAAATGTCAGGAATTGTGAAAACTGATTTTAAATGTATTTGGCTAAGGTGTATGTAAACTTCTGACTTTGTATATACATTCAGACAGTAGGTATCTGTATACACATTCAGACAGTAGGTCTCTGTGTACACATTCAGACAGTAGGTCTCTGTGTACACATTCAGACAGTAGGTATCTGTATACACAATCAGACAGGAGGTCTCTGTATATACATTCAGACAGTAGGTCTCTGTGTACACATTCAGACAGTAGGTATCTGTATACACATTCAGACAGTAGGTCTCTGTGTACACATTCAGACAGTAGGTCTCTGTGTACACATTCAGACAGTAGGTCTCTGTGTACACATTCAGACAGTAGGTCTCTGTATATATATTCAGACAGTAGGTATCTGTATACACATTCAGACAGTGGGTCTCTGTATATACATTCAGAAAGTAGGTCTCTGTATACACATTCAGACAGTAGGTCTCTGTATATACATTCAGACAGTAGGTATCTGTATACACATTCAGACAGTATGTCTCTGTGTACACATTCAGACAGTAGGTCTCTGTGTACACATTCAGACAGTAGGTCTCTGTGTACACATTCAGACAGTAGGTCTCTGTATATACATTTAGACAGGAGGTCTCTGTATATACATTTAGACAGGAGGTCTCTGTGTACACATTCAGACAGTAGGTCTCTGTGTACACATTCAGACAGTAGGTCTCTGTGTACACATTCAGACAGTAGGTCTCTGTGTACACATTCAGACAGTAGGTCTCTGTATATATATTCAGACAGTAGGTATCTGTATACACATTCAGACAGTGGGTCTCTGTATATACATTCAGAAAGTAGGTCTCTGTATACACATTCAGACAGTAGGTCTCTGTATATACATTCAGACAGTAGGTATCTGTATACACATTCAGACAGTATGTCTCTGTGTACACATTCAGACAGTAGGTCTCTGTGTACACATTCAGACAGTAGGTCTCTGTGTACACATTCAGACAGTAGGTCTCTGTATATACATTTAGACAGGAGGTCTCTGTATATACATTTAGACAGGAGGTCTCTGTGTACACATTCAGACAGTAGGTCTCTGTGTACACATTCAGACAGTATGTCTCTGTGTACACATTCAGACAGGAGGTCTCTGTGTACACATTCAGACAGGAGGTCTCTGTATATACATTCAGACAGGAGGTCTCTGTGTACACATTCAGACAGTAGGTCTCTGTGTACACATTCAGACAGTAGGTCTCTGTATATACATTCAGACAGTAGGTCTCTGTATACACATTCAGACAGGTCTCTGTGTACAAATTCAGACAATGACAAACAGATAGTGTTGCATTCTCATTTTGTTCCCTCTATACACGCTCACACAGTGCCCTGTAGTATATGCTTTGGCAGCAGTGATAGATTAAGGCAGGCTGAGCAGAGTAATGCAAATCAGCACAGCAAGGGGAGTAAGACACACACACACAGACACATGCACACGCATTCACACACACCGGGCAGATTTCTCAAGTTCAACTTCGAAATTGCATGTTTGTACTGAGGACGTCGGGAAATGCCTTCAACACCGTCTACTAGGGGCAACAGTGAGTGAAGGCTATTACCATCAATTAGGTTGTGCTAGGGACATAATCCCATGACTCCAGATAGGACAGTTTCGTGTTCAATCCCAGTGGTAGACACTTGTTTTTTCTGTTTTTCATTTATCCCTGTCCCCACCTTAACCCTTAACTTAACTATTCATAACCCTGTCCCCAACCCTTACCTTATCCATTCATAACCCTGTCCCCAACCTTATGCCTTACCTTAACCATTCATAACCCTGTCCCCAAACTTAACTCTTAATTTAACCATTTATAACCTGTCCCAAACCTTAACCATTAACTTACCAATTCTGAATGAGTATTTCAACTTAATCTTTATCCCTATCCCAAACCTCAACCCTTAACTTAACCATTCTGAATGAGTACCTTAACTTAATGTTTAACCCTATCCCAAACCTTAACCCTTAACTTAACCATTCAGATTTAATGGCTAAACTTAAAGTTTAATCCTATCCAAAACCTTAACTTTGAAAGTTGACATCAGAACAATGCTGAGCAGGAGGAGTCAACCCAGGGTGTAAAAAACACTTTGAAATTTGACATTTGGAGCAACTTCAAAATATGTTGAGCACTTGTTGGCTGCTTTTCCTTAACTCAGCACTCCATCACTCTCCTTCTTGGTCAAATAGCAGATACACATCAGGTGATGATAGTCCCGCTAAGCGCAAAGCAGATGGGATGGCGTATCGCTGCAGAATGCTGTGGTAGCCATACTGGTTAAGTGTGCCTTGAATTCTAAATAAATCCCAGCAATGTACCCAGCAAAGCACCCCCACACCATCACACCTCCTCCTCCATGCTTCATGGTGGGAACCACACATGCAGAGATCATCTGTTCACCTACTCTCAAATTTGGACTCATCAGACCAAAGGACATATTTCCACTGGTCTAATGTCCATTGCTTGTGTTTCTTTGCCCAAGCAAGTCCCTTTAGTAGTGGTCTCTTTGCAGCAATTCGACAATGAAGGCCTGATTCATGCAGTCTCCTCTGAACAGGTGATGTTGAGATGTGTCTGTTACTTGAACTCTGTGAAGCATTTATTTGGGCTGCAATCTGAGGTGCAGTTAATTGCCAATTTCTGAGGCTGGTAATTCTAATGAATTTATCCTCTGCAGCAGAGGTGACTCTGGGTTTTCATTTCCTGTGGCGGTCTTCATGAGAGCAAGTTTCATCATAGCACTTGATGGTTTTGCAACTGCACTTAAAGAAACTTTCAAAGTTCTTGAAATTTTCCACATTGAGGTTTTAAAAAATGATGGACTGTTGTTTCTCTTTCCTTATTTGAGCTGTTATTGCCATAATATGGACAGTCTTTTACCAAATAGGGCTATCTTCTGTATACCACCCCTACCTTGTCACAACGCAACTGATTGGCTCAAATGCATAAAGAACGAAAGAAATTAAACTCCTCTTCAATCATAATTAACGGCTGCCGTTTTGTGGGCTCTTAACCAATTGTGCTATTTATTCAATTATTTTCACATTGTTTGTAACTGATTGTGTTCATAATGTTGCTGCTACCGTCTCTTATGACCGAAAAGAGCTTCTGGACATCAGAACTGATTACTCACCTCAAACTGGATGAAGATTTTCTCTTCAATGAGTCCGACGCGACAGATATACTGCTTTCTTGAGACAAGGCCCAAATCTCAGTCGTTTGCGTGAAGAAGAGACGGAGAAAAAGGGGGCGGAGGTCGGGGGTGCCTTGTGAGAATTTGTAGGCGAGGTAGTAAACCTCCACTACCATCTGTATCCGTGCTATTGGCCAATGTGCAATCATTCGAAAATAAACTGGACGATCTACGATTAAGACTATCCTACTGTTGAGCTGAATCTCAGGAATGAGTCTCAAAGAACTACACTTCCCAGAGTCCACCAGCAGCAGCAAACCGGCTGCTTGTCTCCTGATCAGTCAGTTTCACTGATTTGGAGCACCTGTGAAAACATGGAGGTCCTCAGTCATTTAGGGAAACAAACTTCAGAGAGAAGACGCTCCAAGTTCACTCGTAGGTTCAGTCCAGAGACGCCAATGGTCAGTGAAATGTTTTATTTACTTTCATGGTGATTGAAATGCTGTTTAATATGTTCGAGCTATGTTTAACTGCTGTGTAGATTGGTTAAGGAACACATTGAAGCATTGTCTTCATTGATTTTGTGTTAAATGGGTTTGTGCTAAAATAATATCATTTTGAGTTGAAAAAATAAGATACAAAAGGATGGTACAAAGTAAAAATGTAAAAAGTCTATTAAATGTTAACTTTACTAGCAAATTTGAAAATTATTGAAATTATCTTTTGCTTTATTCCATGTGAAAGGCTTAAGTGTTTAATTCATTAATGTTTAATTAAAATTGTAACTTTTTTTGTTCTCTGTCTTTAAAGGTTTACAACCTAATTCACTGAACAGACCCATCAACTGACAAAGCCAAAATAAATGTGATTGAGTTGAAAAATTGAGTCGTCCTTGCGTCCTTTGGAAGATTAACAAGAGTAGGACTTGACACCTACCAACGGGACATTAAAAACTGTGATATTATAGAGCTGTCTGGGTTTTCCATGCATCGGCAGGACAGAGCAGCTACATCTAGTAAGATGAGGGCAGGAGGTGTGTGTCTATTTGCCAATAACAGTAATACATCCATGTTTCAAGCAGGCCACCATAGTCCCTGTTCCACAAAAAGCAAAGTTACCTGCCAAAATGATTACCGGCCCGTAGCACTCACGTCGGCAGCCATGAAGTGCTTTCAAAGGCTGGTCAAGGCTCACATCAACACTATCATCCCAGAAACCCTAGACCCACTCCAATGTGCATACCGCCCCAACAGATCCAAATATGACGCAATCTCAATTGCACTCCAGACTGCCCTTTCCCACCTGGACAAAAGGAACACCTATGTTAGAAGTGACTACAGCTCAGCGTTCAACACCATAGTGCCAACAAAGCTCATCACTAAGCTAAGGACACTGGGACTAAATGCTATTCTTGAACTGCATTGTTGGTTAAGGGCTTTTAACTAAGCATTTCACGGTAAGGTCTACACCTGTTGTATTCGGCGCATGTGACACAACATTTGATTTGATTTGAAATTCCACAAATTAACTTTTAAACTTTTTTAACAAGGCACACCTGTTAATTGGAATGCATTCAAGGTGACTACCTCATGAAGCTGGTTGAGAGAATGCCAAGAGTGCAAAGCTGTCATCAAGGCAAAGGGTGGCTACTTTGAAGAATATAAAATATAAAATTTGTTTAACACTTTTTTTGGTTAATACATGATTCCATATGTGTTATTTAATAGTTTTGATGTCTTCACTAGTATTATAAAATGTAGAAAAGAGTAAAAATAAAGAAACCCTTGAATGAGTAGGTGTGTCCAAGTGTTTGACTGGTACTGTGTATATACATATATACATATATGTGATGGGAAGTATAGACATTATGGACAGTATGTGGATAGAATATGTAGTATATCTGTAGAATACATAGGATAGTATATGTACAGCGATAGTTTAATAGGATGGCCTTGACTAGAGTACAGCATATACATATGAAATGGGTAAAACAGTACGTAGACCAGTGTTCCATGTCTATGTACATAGGGCAGCAGTCTCTAAGGTGCAGGGTTGAGTAACCATGTGGTTGCCGGTTAGTGACAGTGACTGAGTTCTGGGCAGGGTACTGGGTGGAGGCCGGCTGTTGAAGGCTGTTTAACAGTCTGATGGCCTTGAGATAGAAGCTGTTCTTCAGTCTCTAGTTCCCAGCTTTGATGCACCTGTACTGACCTCGACTTCTGGATGATAGCGGGGCAAACAGGCCGTGGCTCGGGAGGCTGAGGTCTTTGATGATCTTCTTGGCCTTCTGTGACACCGGGTGCTGTAAATGTCCTGGAGGGCAGACAGTGTGCCCCCGGTGATGCGCTGGTCAGACCGTACCACCCTCTGGAGAGCCCAGTGGTTGCAGATGTTGCTTTTGCCATAACATGCGGTGACACAGACTGACAGGATGCTCTCAATGGTGCATCTGTAAAAGTTTGTGGGTCTTTGGAGCCAAGACGCATTTCTTCACAATGGATATAACGTTTTTGATGAGACAGTGGATTGCACAGTGAGTCGGAACAGTAAATAAGCATTTCAACATTACCGGTTTTAACCAATCAGCATCCAGGACAAGATCTACCCTTTGTACAAACACACACACAAACACACACACACACAAATCCTTTGAGAGCTTTAGCAAAGAACCTTAGAGGTCATTTAATATAAGAGGGAAATGTCATTTCATCTATAGTTTTCTATTGATATGAAAACTTTCAATCTCAGCCAAAGAGCATCATGGAACTTCAGGGCATGAGTCAGTAAAATCTGATATTGTCCCAAGGCATCCGTACATAAACACCATGATACCAGACCATATGCCTGTGTGGACTGTATGTGGCCAGACGGAGGGAAGGTGTAGGCTTAGAGATACAGTGTTGGGGAACCTTTACTGAAAGGTCTAAGAGCTTTACTTTAATGAGAGCGAAATGAAAGGATTAGATGATACAAGCTATGAGGAGGAGAAGCCCCTGACTGCAGTGTGCAGCTCGGGGCCCGGGCTCAATGTGGGCGGAGTCAAACTTCTGTGCCCGGGATCAATGTGGGCGGAGTCAAACGTCGGGCCCGGGCTCAATGTGGGCGGAGTCAAACGCATTTAACCCAAACCCTTCCTGTCTCCTTTAAGGTCACCCAAGTTGAGGTAAACGTCGAAGGTATCAACGTCAACGAAAGCGAATCTTAATCGAACCTAACCTACATGGATAAAAATATGAACCATGGAAGTGAGACTGTCATTATGTGTAATGTACTTTGTAATATTCATGTTATACCAGTGCACTGGTATATTGTTATATGACCAACTATCGCACCGATGTTAGCATAGCGTTAATTAGCACCCATTTGCACGTGAGCTAGCTAATTGCTCACAATGAGGGAATTTGTACAAATGTGCCTACTTTAGCAATAAGCCTAGGTTTACGTGTACAGTTATGTAATCGGTTTGATGTTAGATTTTTCTGTGTTTCTTTAATGTATGCCTTGTTGTGTTTGGCTGGCTCTAAATGTGTATCATTGATGCCATTCCCTTAGTTACACATAGTGAGTCTACACAGCCTACACATAGTATGTACAATAATGAAATCACCTGGTCCCAACAGACATGGCAAGTCAAGAAAAGTCAATGTAACGTGTCCACACTGAAAACTGAAGTTAAATAAGAAAAACTTGAAAACACATTTAAGAAGAAAGCATACACATTTCATTGAAACCGTGTCCGAGGAAAGAGTTTTGGCATGTGAGTGCATTGATGTGAGAAATGGTGTTTTTGCAGTCAAAAATATATTTTCTGGTCCAGCAACACCCATACATGTTGTGAAAAATACTTGGGCTAATTCAGTTCCAACTGTGTTCAAGACTGTTACGCATGCTGGAGTATAAAAAGCTGTTGAATTGTACTTTTTCTATACTTTCACATACACAGTGTTCACAGAAACATTGCTTGGATCTTGTCCCCTGGACCTTGGAGGACTTTTTGGTGTGGATGATGTTCAGGTTAGATATTTCTTAAAATTATTCCACTCAACTGTACCATTTGATTGTCATTCCTGTATTGAAAGGGCCTACCAAAGCAAGGTTTCTCAAACAATTGTGGGGTGTTTGTTTTGATGGTAAGTTGCTGGCTATTCAGTATATTATATTAGTCCTGTTTTCTGTTTATAACACATTAAAAGTTATTATTATTTCTGTGCTTGCAGCATGTAAAGCACACTATTGTTATTGCTCATACTTCTTCTTGTTTATTATTTTGGGACCTATTTCCTACAGTTTTTACACCACAAACACAATTTACATCAAACTCCTGCAGAGCTGGATGCTGATGTGACATGCTGTGACTTCTTGGGGGGGGGATGTCTTCTACATCATGAAATATATTCCTGGGGGTTGGGGGGTGGTATTATTATTTACTATTATCATTGTTGTTGTTATCATAACTATCAAACTTAACAACATACACGTTCTTAACTTACAGTACGCTCAGTACATTGCAATGGAAGCACAGTGTGAGGTGTGTATAAATTATGAAATTCTCATCACTAGTGGCTATAATGTTTTTTGGGGATCCCCATCCGATTGTGTGATTTTCTTCTTCAAAGGAAAACATGCAGCAAATGAGGCGATGGTGGTGCCTAGTTCTCCTGCAGAACTTTCCCAATGCCGTAGGTCTTGAACATTATAAAAACATTTAATTTGCATCCTTAAAATCACTTGATTCACTGTAGCCAGACTGACCTGAATATATTTTGATATTGAATGTATGTAATGTATGTCATTCACTCACTAAGGTTGAAGAAGAAAGGTTAAAGGACGGAAAAAGGCAGCGAAAACAAAACACGCTACAGGTAGGAGGTGCCATATGATGAGTGGTATAGTCTAAAACCAATGTTTAAAGACATAAGCCCCCCCTCTCATCTGATGAGTGGTATAGTCTTAACCCCCTCATATGATGAGTGGTATAGTCTAAAACCAATGTTTGAAGACGTAACCCCCTCTCATATGATGAGTGGTATAGTCTTAACCCCCTCTCATATGATGAGTGGTATAGTCTAACCCCCTCTCATATGATGAGCGGTATAGTCTAACCCCCTCATATGATGAGTGGTATAGTCTTAATCCCCACATATGATGAGTGGTATAGTCTTAACCCCCTCTCATATGATGAGTGGTATAGTCTAACCCTCTCATATGATGAGTGGTATAGTCTTAATCCCCACATATGATGAGTGGTATAGTCTTAAACCAATGTTTAAAGACTTAACCCTCTCATATGATGAGTGGTATAGTCTAAAACCAATGTTTAAAGACGTAACCCCCCACATATGATGAGTGGTATAGTCTCACCTCCCTCATATGATGAGTGGTATAGTCTTAACCCTCTCTCATATGATGAGTGGTATAGTCTTAATCCCCCCACATATGATGAGTGGTATAGTATTAACCCCTCTCATATGATGAGTGGTATAGTCTAAAACCAATGTTTAAAGATGTAACCCCCCATCTCATATGATGAGTGGTGTAGTCTAACCCCTCTCATATGATGAGTGGTATAGTCTAAAACCAATGTTTAAAGACTTAACCCCCTCATATGATGAGTGGTATAGTCTTAAACCAATGTTTAAATACTTAACCCCCCCCTCTCATATGATGAGTGGTATAGTCTTAACTTGTTGGGATGAACAGCTGAGGGGTCGGTTTTGGAGAGTCTGGCGTGCCTAAAGTAAAATGCTTTCCACTCAGGCTCAGAAAATAGGATATGCACATAATTAGTACTATTGGATAGGAAACACTCTGAGGTTTCCAAAAGTGTTAACATTTTGTCTGTGAGTGTAATAGAACTCATTTGGCAGGCAAAAAACAGAAAAAATTCCATCCGGAAATCTGTAGTACCTATTGCTTCCACTGGATGTCAGCAGTGTATAGGTAAAGTTTAATGGAAATCGGAACCATTGTGTTCAATCGGTAGACGTTTTAGTCAGGGGAGCTATTTTTCAGTTGCACGTTTTGGGGCGCACGTTTGGCTGAGCGGTCCACTTTATTTGACTTATAACGTTTAGGTGACCATCCAAGTGAAAGATTATAACTTTTATTCATAAAAGTTAAGCTAAGGTTGCATTTTAATTGGTTTTTGTTTTGTTGAGGGAAAGTCTACAGATTTAAATGAACGCGTTCACTTCACGTTGGATTTTCTGAACACAAGGTGCCAACCAAACGGAGATTTAAGGATATAATAAATTACTTTTTCTAACCAAATACCCATGGATTGTCTTCGTTGGACACTTAGGAAGCCCTCTGCAGAAGTTCTACAAAAGGTAAGGCACAGGTTTTCCCTGTGAAATGCATTTTCTATCGACACGCTGGCTAAAGATTTCATGGTTATGGAAAATATTGAAGGTGCTACCCTCAAACAATCAAATGTAGTGCTTTCGCCGTAAAGCCTTTTTGAAATCCGACAACGCTGTGATATTGCCAAGAAGCAGAGCTTTTGATGAGTATGAAACACTTGTATATTGGTGCATTTTTAATAATTCAACTTTTGTATTTTGTCTTGCATTTCACCTGGTAGTGTCGGGAGTGGGGCGCTAGCGCACCACTCATCCCTAAGAAGTTTTAAACCAATGTTTAAAGACTTAACCCCCCCTCTAATATGATGAGTGGTATAGTCTTAAACCAATGTTTAAACCAACCCCCCCTCTAATATGATGAGACTTAATCCCCTCTCCTATGATGAGTGTTATAGTCTTAAACTAATGTTTAAAGACTTAACCCCCTCTAATATGATGAGTGGTATAGTCTTAAACCAATGTTTAAAGACTTAACCCCCTCTCATATGATGAGTGATATAGTCTTAAACCAATGTTTAAAGACTTAATCCCCCCCTCTCCTATGATGAGTGGTATAGTCTTAAACTAATGTTTAAAGACTTAACCCCTCTAATATGATGAGTGGTATAGTCTTAAACCAATGTTTAAAGACTTAAACCCCCTCTCATATGATGAGTGGTATAGTCTTAAACCAAAGTTTAAAGACTTAACCCCCCCCTTTTTCCAATATATTTCAGGATGATGTAGAAGACGTCCGTCCCCCCCAAGAAGTCCCAGCATGTCACATCAGCATCCAGTTCTGCAGGATCAGGTACTGTGTAGGCTATTAGCTAAAGTAAAGTGCAGTCCTGTACACACATCCCTAGAGGTTCCCTTACATTACTTAATGACCACAATCTGTTTTCTTTCTAGACAATACTGAAAACAAAATGCACACCGAACTGGGAGCTGTGAACTGGGTATGTAGTCTACTGTGTGTAATGCTGAAGACTTAATGCATGGTGAACTGGGAGCTGTTAACTGGGTATGTAGTCTACTGTGTGTAATGCTGAAGGCTTGATGCATGGTGAACTGGGAGCTGTTAACTGGGTATGTAGTCTACTGTGTGTAATGCTGAAGGCTTGATGCATGGTGAACTGGGAGCTGTTAACTGGGTATGTAGTCTACTGTGTGTAATGCTGAAGGCTTGATGCATGGTGAACTGGGAGCTGTTAACTGGGTATGTAGTCTACTGTGTGTAATGCTGAAGGCTTGATGCATGGCAAGATATAATAGTTGTGATGACTTGTTGAGTAGTTATAGATATCACTGAACCCCTTTAGTAATAGTGGCTTTTGTTTGCATGGTGGTATTGTGAAAGTGGGGTGTAATTTGACTTGATCACCCAATGATGTACTACTATTAATATTTATTCTTCCTTTTTCTTCAAGGAAGCAGATGTTCTTCTAAGGGACACCCTAGAGGCAGCAAGGTGGTGCGAACTACAAACATTTAAAGGCACTGTTTCCCTTCCCAGTGTAATTGGGATGGATGGGAAAGACCGCATTACAACCATTAAAGAACTACGGTTGTATGATGGCCTGGATGAAGAGGAAAATATTGTTCTCAAGGAACCATTCATGTTCCAGTTAGAGAGATTATGAAATGTTCTATGTTTAGGCAGTTGACAACAATAACATGTCTGTCTTTGCCTCTTCTGAGGAGCAGGAGTGAAGCCTCTTCTGAGGAGCAGGAGTGAAGCCTCTTCTGAGGAGCAGGAGTGAAGCCGTTTCTGAGGAGCAGGAGTGAAGCCTCTTCTGAGGAGCAGGAGTGAAGCCGTTTCTGAGGAGTGGTCAAACCATGTTTTTGTCTGCTGTGTTAATTGTGTTTTGTTGTTTAGTAAAGATGACATAGAAGTCCGAGTCTCTGATCTCTTTACTGGAGCTGGTGTATAACTTAACGTGGGGTGGCAGGTAGCCTAGTGGTTAGAGCGTCGGACTAGTAACCGAAAGGTTGCACGATCGAATCGCTGAGATGACAAGGTAAAAAAATTAAAAATTATCTGTTGTTCTGCCCCTGAACAAGGCAGTTAACCCACTGTTCCTAGGCCGTCATTGAAAATAAGAATTTGTTCTTAACTGACTTGCCTAGTTAAATAAAGGAAAAAAAAAATGTACAAAACACATTTAGCTTATCAGTATGGTGTATAGTCTCCATTCTCATGAGGAAAGTAAATAGCATAATACATCAGGATAGGTAGTAGCTGTGTGTATATATATATATATATATATATATATATATATATATATATATATATATATGCTCAGTGAAATAATGTAATTAAAGTTCTAACATTTATCAACACAATTTTAACAGTACATGACATAACAAGTCTGTTGTTCACTGCAACAATATCAGTAGCTTGTCTCAAATATAGCATGAAGTGTAACAACACATCTGCTGCTACCACTTTATATAATATTTCTTACGATCTTCAAGAATGAAATATGTTTTGTATTCAACGTGTGCCTGACAAAAAAAAGTGTGCGGTGTCAAATGTGTGCGGGTCAAACGTTTGAGCCTTGCCCCGAATTGCACACTGCAGTCAGTGGTATTTGAAGAGGAGAGTGAACCATGGCAGGTCTGTGTTCTAGAATCTAGGGGGTTCTCATCTCATCAAACTAAAACAATGGCAAAAACATAAAGATTCCAATTGAATTGAGTTATATGATCCTCGACTTCGGCGATGTCATCTACAAAACAGCTTCCAATACTCTACTCAGCAAACTGGATGCAGTCTATCACAGTGCCATCCGCTTTGTCACCAAAGCCCCTTATACCACCCACCACTGTGACCTCTATGCTCTAGTCGGCTGGCCCCGTCGCTACATACTTGTCGCCAGACCCACTGGCTCCAGGTCATCTACAAGTCCCTGCTAGGTAAAGCCCCGCCTTATCTCAGCTCGCTGGTAACCATAGCAGCACCCACCCGTAGCACTCGCTCCAGCAGGTACAGTGGGGAAAAAAGTATTTAGTCAGCCACCAATTGCAAGTGCAAGTTCTCTCACTTAAAAAGATGAGAGAGGACTGTAATTTTCATCATAGGTACACTTCAACTATGACAGACAAAATGAGGAAAAAAATCCAGAAAATCACATTGTAGGATTTTTTATGAATTTATTTGCAAATTATGGTGGAAAATAAGTATTTGGTCAATAACAAAAGTTTATCTCAATACTTTGTTATATACCCTTTGTTGGCAATGACAGAGGTCAAATGTTTTCTGTAAGTCTTCACAAGGTTTTCACACACTGTTGCTGGTATTTTGGCCCATTCCTCCATGCAGATCTCCTCTAGAGCAGTGATGTTTTGGGGCTGTCGCTGGGCAACACGGACTTTCAAAGATTTTCTATGGGGTTGAGATCTGGAGACTGGCTAGGCCACTCCAGGACCTTGAAATGCTTCTTACGAAGCCACTCCTTCGTTGCCTGGGCGGTGTGTTTGGGATCATTGTCATGCTGAAAGACCCAGCCACATTTCATCTTCAATGCCCTTGCTGATGGAAGGAGGTTTTCACTCAATATCTCACAATACATGGCCCCATTCATTCTTTCCTTTACACGGATCAGTCGTCCTGGTCCCTTTGCAGAAAAACAGCCCCAAAGCATGATGTTCCCACCCCCATGCTTCACAGTAGGTATGGTGTTCTTTGGATGCAACTCAGCATTCTTTGTCCTCCAAACACGACGAGTTGAGTTTTTACCAAAAAGTTATATTTTGGTTTCATCTGACATTCTCCCAATCCTCATCTGGATCATCCAAATGCTCTCTAGCAAACTTCAGACGGGCCTGAACATGTACTGGCTTAAGCAGGGGGACACGTCTGGCACTGCAGGATTTGAGTCCCTGGCGGCGTAGTGTGTTACTGATGGTAGGCTTTGTTACTTTGGTCCCAGCTCTCTGCAGGTCATTCACTAGGTCCCCGTGTGGTTCTGGGATTTTTGCTCACCGTTCTTGTGATCATTTTGACCCCACGGGGTGAGATCTTGCGTGGAGCCCCAGATCGAGGAAGATTATCAGTGGTCTTGTATGTCTTCCATTTCCTAATAATTGCTCCCACAGTTGATTTCTTCAAACCAAGCTGCTTACCTATTGCAGATTCAGTCTTCCCAACCTGGTGCAGGTCTACAATTTTGTTTCTGGTGTCCTTTGACAGCTCTTTGGTCTTAGCCATAGTGGAGTTTGGAGTGTGACTGTTTGAGGTTGTGGACAGGTGTCTTTTATACTGATAACAAGTTCAAACAGGTGCCATTAATACAGGTAATGAGTGGAGGACAGAGGAGCCTCTTAAAGAAGAAGTTACAGGTCTGTGAGAGCCAGAAATCTTGCTTGTTTGTATGTGACCAAATACTTATTTTTCACCATAATTTGCAAATAAATTCATAAAAAATCCTACAATGTGATTTTCTGGATTTCTTTTCCTCATTTTGTCTGTCATAGTTGAAGTGTATCTATGATGAAAATTACAGGCCTCTCTCATCTTTTTAAGTGAGAGAACTTGCACAATTGGTGGCTGACTAAATACTTTTTTCCCCCACTGTATATCTCACTGGTCACCCCCAAAGCCAATTCCTCTTTTGGCTGCCTTTCCTTCCAGTTCTCTGCTGCCAATGATTGGAACGAACTACAAAAATCATTGAAACTGGAGACACTTATCTCCCTCACTAGCTTTAAGCACCAGCTGTCAGAGAAGCTCACAGATCACTGCACCTGTACATAGCCCAACCAACTACCTCATCCCGTACCGTAGTCATTTATTTATCTTGCTCCTTTGCACCCCAGTATTTTTACTTTGCACATTCATCTACTGCAAATTTACCATTCCAGTGTTAAATTGGTATACTGTAATTACTTCGCCTATTTATTGCCTTATGTTCCTTATCTTACCTCATTTGCACACATTGTATATAGATTTTGTTTTCTTTTTTTTTTCCTACTGTATTATTGACTGTGTGTTTGTTTACTCCATGTGTAACTCTGTGTTGTTGTATGTGTTGAACTGCTTTGCTTTATCTTGTCCAGGTCACAGTTGTAAATGAGAACTTCTCAACTTGCCTACCTGGTTAAATAAAGGTGAAAAAAAACCAAATATATATATTGCATTAAAATACACACGTCTGTCATGTCTCAGGTATTCAGTGTATAAGAAATGAAATGCGGAAAGGATATCTGCACTGCTCCCAACACACCTAACTCATGAAGTTAACATCACGTTTGGGAGGATAAATCAGTACGTTTCCTCTCTGCTTGAAGGGATGGCAATTCATCAGGGCTGGGACTGAGTAAAAGGGATCTAAATGTAAATAACTTGCTGCTTAAACTACAGTAATAACGTGTGTATAGTGTGTGTGTGTGTGTGTGTGTGTGTGTGTGTGTGTGTGTGTGTGTGTGTGTGTGTGTGTGTGTGTGTGTGTGTGTGTGTGTGTGTGAGAGTTTGTGTGTGTGTGAGAGTTTGTGTTTTTGTGTGTGTGTGTGTGTGTGAGTGTGCGCACTTGTGTGTGTGTGCTGTGGAGTGTTGGGGCCTAACGCAGTGAGGGTGAGGCAATCAGCTTGGTGCAGTTTATAGTAGGATGTCATTAAGCCCCACATAAAAGCCTAAGCAGCTTTTATCATTGTAAAGGAAGTCATGGGAAACGTCAGCACTTAATTCAATTAGATGAATGAGAGGAATTAGAGCGTTCACTGTCTTAACTCAACTTGATCAGAATGAAGAAGTAGAGCGTTCACTGTCTTAACTCAACTTGATCAGAATGAAGAAGTAGAGCGTTCACTGTCTTAACTCAACTTGATGAGAATGAAAAAGTAGAGGTTTCGCTGTCTTAACACAACTTGATGAGAATGAAGAAGTAGAGCGTTCACTGTCTTAACACAACTTGATCAGAATGAAGAAGTAGAGCGTTCACTGTCTTAACACAACTTGATCAGAATGAAGAAGTAGAGCGTTCACTGTCTTAACACAACTTGATCAGAATGAAGAAGTAGAGCGTTCACTGTCTTAACACAACTTGATCAGAATGAAGAAGTAAATAATAAAAACACCCTGATAATAATAATGATGATAATAATAATGATAATAATAATAATAATGATAATAATAATGATGATAATAATAATGATGATAATAAAAATAATGATAATAAAAATAATAATGATAATAATAATGATGATAATAATAATGATAATAATAATAATGATAATAATAATAATGATAATAATAATAATGATAATAATAATAATAATGATGATAATAAAAATAATGATAATAAAATAATAATGATAATAATAATGATGATAATAAAAATAATGATAATAAAAATAATAATGATAATAATAATGATGATAATAAAAATAATGATAATAAAAATAATAATGATAATAATAATGATGATAATAATAATGATAATAATAATAATAATAATAATGATAATAATAATGATAATAATAATAATGATAATAATAATAATGATAATAATAATGACAATAATGATAATAATAATGCTAATAGTAATAATGCTAACAATAATAATAATGATAATAATAATGATGATGCTAATAATAATAATGATAATAGCAGTAATAATGATAATAATATTAATATTAATAATGATAATAGTATTAATGATAATAATGACAATAATTATGATAATAATGACAATAGCACTAATGATAATGATAATAATAATAATGATAATGATAATGATAATAATAATAATGATAATAATAACGTTGATGATTATAATAATAATGATAATAATAATACATTTAATAATGAAAATAATATGAATACTAGTGATAAGAATAATAATGATAGTAATAATAACAATGATAATAATAATGATAATAATAATGTTAATAAAAATAAATAGTGTTGGTCCCATGTTTCATGAGCTGAAATAAATGATCCCTGAAATATGCACAAAAAGCTTATTTCTCTCAAATTCTGTGCACAGATTTGTTTACATCCCTGTTAGTTAGAATTTCTCCTTTGCCAAGATAACCCATCCACCTGACAGGTGTGACATATCAAGAAGCTGATTAAACAGCATGATCATTACACAGGTGCCTCTTGTGCTGGGGACAATAAAAGGCCACACTAAAATGTGCAGTTTTGTCACACAACACAATGTCACAGATGTGTCAAGTTTTGAGGGAACATGCAATTGGCATGATGAATGCAGGAATGTCCACCAGAGCTGTTACCAGAGAATTGAATGCTAATTTCTCTACCATAAGTTGCCTCCAATGTCGTTTTATAGTATTTGGCAGTACGTCCAACCGACCTCACAACCGCAGACCATGTGTAACCACACCAGCCCAGGACCTCCACATCCGGCTTCTTTACCTGCGGGATCGTCTGAGACCAGCCATTAGGACAGCTAATGAAACTGTGGGTTTGGACAACCGAAGAATTTCTGCACAAACTGTCAGAAACCATCGCAGGGAAGCTCATATGCAAGCTTGTTTTCTTCACCAGGGTCTTGACATGCAGTTTGGTGTCGTAACCGACTTCAGTTGGCAAATGCTCACCTTTGATGGCCATTGGCACGATGGAGAAATGCACTTTTCACAGATGAATCCCAGTTTCAACGGTATGTGTATAGCGTTGTGTGGGCGAGCGGTTTGCTGACGTCAACGTTGTGAACAGAGTGCCCAATGGTGGCTGTGGGGTTATGGTATGGGCAGGCACAAGCTACGGACAACGAACACAAATGCATTCTATCGATGGCAATTTGAATGCACAGAGATAACATGAGAAGATCCTGAGGCCACTCTCTTTCTTCCTCTCCCTCTTCCTGCCAGTACACCCCATTTTCTATTTCTTTCATCCCCCGTCCTACTCACTTTATGCTACTTTCTCTACTTTTATTTTTCTGGTCCTTGCTTTCCACTCCCCTTCCTCTCTTTCTTCACCCCCCTCCCTCTCTTTCTCCACCCCCTCCGCTCCCTCTCTTTCTCCACCCCTTCCCCTCCCTCTCTTTCTCCACCCCTGCCCTCCCTCTCTTTCTCCACCCCCTTCCCCTCCCTCTCTTTCTCCACCCCTGCCCTCCCTCTCTTTCTCCCTCCCTCTCTATCTCCAACCCCTCCCTCTCTTTCTCCAACCCCTCCCTCTCTTTCTCCACCCCTCCCCTCCCTCTCTTTCTCCACCCCTCCTCATTTCTTTCTCTCCCACCCACAGCCCCTTTGCTTCTCTCTCTTTCTGGCCTTGGTAGAACCTGTAAAAACATCAATCTCATGTCCTTATTATATCTAGAGTGTATACTGTACCATACAGGCCTCTCTTCCTCCATTCCCCCTCGCTCCTCTCTTCCCACTATCCCTTCTCTAAATCAAATCAAATCAAATCAAATTTTATTTGTCACATACACATGGTTAGCAGATGTTAATGCTGAGGAAAATGCTTGTGCTTCTAGTTCCGACTATGCAGTAGTATCTAACAAGTAATCTAACAAATTCACAACAACTACCTTTATACACACAAGAGTAAAGGAATGAATACGAGTATGTACATATAAATATATGGATGAGTTTATGGCTGACCGGCATAGGCAAGATGCAGTAGATGGTATGGAGTACAGTATATACACATATATATGAGATGAGTAATGTAGATATGTAAACATTATATAAATGGCATTGTTTAAAGTGGCTAGTGATACATTATTTCATCCAATTATAATTATTAAAGTGGCTAGAGATTTGGGTCGATGACCGAACGGCATAGGCAAGATACAGTAGATGGTTTAGAGTACAGTGTATACATTTGATATGAGTATGTTTGGATACGTAAACATTATATACAAAATTGTTTAAAGTGGCTAGTGATACATTTGTTACATCCAATTCCTATGTATAAAGTGGCTAGAGATTTAAGTCAGTATGTTGGCAGCAGCCACTCAATGTTAGTGATGGCTGTTTAACAGTCTGATGGCCTTGAGGCAGAAGTTGTTTTTCAGTCTCTCGGTCCCAGCTTTGATGCACTGTACTGACCCTCGCCTTCTGGATGATAGCGGGTGAACAGGCAGTGGCTCGGGTGGTTGTTGTCCTTTGATGATCTTTTGGCCTTTCTGTGACATCGGGTGGTGTAGGTGTCCTGGAGGGCAGGTAGTTTAACCCCGGTGATGCGTTGTGCAGTCCTCACTACCCTCTGAGAGAGCCTTACGGTTGTGGGCGGAGCAGTTGCCGCACTCAGGCGGTGATACAGCCCGACAGGATGCTCTCGATTGTGCATCTGTAAAGTTTGTGAGTGATTTTGGTGACAAGCCAAATTTCTTCAGCCTCCTGAGGTTGAAGAGGCGCTGTTGCGCCTTCTTTACCACGCTGTCTGTGTGGGTGGACCAATTCAGTTTGTCCTGATGTGTACGCACGAGGAACTTAAAACTTTCCACCTTCTCCACTACTGTCCCCTCGATGTGGATAGGGTGCTCTCTCCTGTTTCCTGAAGTCCACGATCATCTCCTTTGTTTTGCTGACATTGAGTGAGAGGTTATTTTCCTGACACCACACTCCGAGGGCCCTCATCCTCTCTGTAGGCCGCCTCGTCGTTGTTGGTAATCAAGCCTGCCACTGTAGTGTCGCCAGCAAACTTGATGATTGAGTTGGATGCGTGTTGGCCACGCAGTCATGGGGTAAACAGGGAGTACAGGAGAGGGCTGAGAACGCACCCTTGTGGGGCCCCAGTGCTGAGGAGGATCAGCGGGGTGGAGATAAAGAGCTTTACCCTCACCACCTGGGACCGGCCCGTCCAGGAAGTCCAGGACCCAGTTGCACAGGCTGGGTCGAGACCCAGGTCTCGAGCTTAATGACGAGCTTGGAGGGAACTATGGTGTTAAATGCTGAGCTGTAGTCGATGAACAGCATTCTTACATAAGTATTCCTCTTGTCCAGATGGGTTAGGCAGTATGCAGTGTGATTGCGATTAAGGCTGCCTGTGGACCTATTGGGACGGTAAAGCAAATTGGAGTGGGTCCAGGGTGTCTGGCAGGATGGAGGTGATATGATCCTTGACTAATCTTCAAAGCACTTTCATGATGACGGAAGTGAGTGCTACGGGCGATAGTCATTTAGCTCAGTCACCTTAGCTTTCTTGGGAACAGGAACAATGGTGGCCTCTTGAAGCATGTGGAACAGCAGACTGGGATAGGGACTGATTGAATATGTCCAGAAACACACCAGCCAGCTGGTCTGCGTGATGCTCTGAGGACACGCCAGGATGCTATTTGGGCCGGCAGCCTTGCGAGGGTTAACACATTTAAATGTTTTTCTCACATTGGCTGCGGTGGAAGGTGAGCCCGCAGGTTTTGGTAGCGGCCGTCGTGTCGGGTGGCACTGTATTGTCCTCAAAGCGAGCAAAGAAGTTGTTTAGTTTGTCTGGGAGCAGGACGCCATGGTCCGCGACGGGCTGGCTTTTCTTTTTGTAGTCCGTGATTGACTGTAGACCCTGCCACATTCCTCTTGTGTCTGAGCCATTGAATTGTGACTCTACTTTGTTCTCTATTGACGCTAGCTTGTTTGATTGCCTTGGCGGAGGGAGTAGCTGCACTGTTTGTATTCAGTCATGTTTCCGGTAGCCTTTACCTGGTTAAAAAGCAGTGGTTCGCTGCGCTTTCAGTTTTGCGCAATAATGCTGCCATCAATCCATGGTTTCTGGTTGGGGAAGGTTTTTGATATGGGTACAACATCACCAATGCATTTGCTAATAAACTCGCCACCGAATCAGCGATACATCAATGTTGTTGTCAGATGCTATCCGGAATATATCCCAGTCCACGTGCTCAAGCAATCTTGCAGCATGGAATCAGATTGGTCGGACCAGCTGCTGAACAGACCTGAGAACGGGCGCTTCCTGTTTTAGTTTCTGTTTGTAGGCTGGGAGCAACAAAATGGAGTCATGGTCAGACTTGCCGAAAGGAGGGCGGAGAATAGCCTTGTATGCATCACACGGAAGTTGGAATAACAGTGGTCCAGGATTTTACCAGCCCGGGTGGCACATTCGATATGCTGGTAAAATTTCGGGAGCCTTGTTCTTAAATTAGCCTTATTAAAATCCCCAGCCACAATAAATGCAGCCTCAGGATATGTGGTTTCCAGTTTATAGAGTCCGATGAATTTCTTTCAGTGTCAGCGATGTATTAGCTTGAGGGGGATGTACACGGTTGTGATTATAATCGAAGAGAATTCTCTTGGTAGATAATGCGGTCTGCATTTGATTGTAAGGAATTCTATGTCAGGTGAACAAAAGGACTTGAGTTCCTGTATGTTGTTATGATCACCCCACGCCTCGTTAATCATAAGACACACACCCCGCCTTTCTTCTTACCAGAGAGATGTTTGTTTCTGTCATGCGCGATGCGTGGAGAAACCAGGTGGCTGTACCGACTCTGATAACGTGTCCTGAGTGAGCCATGTTTCCGTGAAGCAAAGAACGCTGCAGTCTCAATGTCTCTCTGAAAGGCAACCCTCGATCCGGATTTCATTACTTTGTTGTCAAGAGACTGTACATTGGCGATTAAAATACTCGGAGAGGTGCACGCGCGCCTGCCGACGAAGCTTGACCAAAAGACCGGCGCTGCTTCCTCTTCTCCGGGCGCCGCCGTTGTTTTGAGTAGCCACGTGCTATCCAGTCTGTTGTTGTGTTTGGGTTAACGAAAGGAGAATCCTCTTGGGAAAGTCGTATTCTGGTCGTAATGTTGGTAAGTTGACGCGTTGCTTTATATCCAATAGTCCCTCCCGTTGTATGTAATAAAACTTAATATTTTCCGTAACAATGTAAGAAGTAATACATAAAAAACAAAATACTGCATGGTTTCCTGAGAACGTGAAGCGAGGCTGCCATCTCTGTCGGCGCCGGAAGTCAACACCCTATTGCACTGAAATGCGATAGTAGGACCTTGAGTCTGGTTCTGCACCGCTTCTCTCTCTAAATATCTAAAGATCCTTGAAGTTATTGGCCCCGAGACAAAACAGGTAATCAACTCAGTATATAAATCATATCACACACAACATTGATTATTTTCAAAATTTTCAAAAGAATCAGGGGGCAAACCATACATTTTCTGTGTTCCCTAAACACAGACGGGGGGAGAAAAGTTATTGGCCCCGAGACAAAACAGGTAATCAACTCAGTATATAAATCATATCACACACAACATTGATTATTTTCAAAAGAATCAGGGGGCAAACCATACATTTTCTGTGTTCCCTAAACACAGACGGGGGGAGAAAAGTTCAGGCTACATGCTAGAGGGGAAAAGCATCTTTAGAGGTGTGTTTGATATGTTGACTGTGAAGTATCAGGGACATAAACAGAGGAATACTCCTGGTGTATATAATGTTTAGTTTGATATGAATTTGTGGGATAATAGTAAGTTATGCATTCTGACAGTGTACAATGGAAATACTGTAGTCATATTGATACAGACTCAGGGCATAGAGATGTACAGGGGAGGTAGTCGTATTGATACAAACTCAGGACAGAGAGATGTACAGGGGAGACAATTGTATTGATACAGACTCATGACAGAGGCCTGGTCCCGAGCCATCTAGGCATAAAGATACAGACTCAGGACAGAGGCCTGGTCCCGAGCCATCTAGGCATAATGATACAGACTCAGGACAGAGGCCTGGTCCCGAGCCATCTAGGCATAATGATACAGACTCAGGTCAGAGGGATGTACAGGTGAGATAGATAGACGTAATGATACAGACTCAGGTCAGAGGGATGTACAGGTGAGATAGATAGACGTAATGATACAGACTCAGGTCAGAGGGATGTACAGGTGAGATAGATAGACGTAATGATACAGACTCAGGAAAGAGGGATGTACATTTACATTTTAGTAATTTAGCAGGCACTCTTATCTATAGCGACTTACAGGAGCAATTAGGTTTAAGTACTTTTCTTAAGTGCACAGACAGATTTTTCACCTAGTCGGCTAAGGGAATTTGAAACCAGTGACTTTTCGGTAAATGGCACAACGCTCTTAACGCTGTTAACCGCTAAGCTACTGTATTTAAGAACTTTTAAAAAATGTATATATATTGATGTCACAAATGTATAATTTATACAGTTCTTTAAAAAAAAATGTATTTGTTATATTTGACTGTGTAAAACCTAGTAGTACTACTTATTTCTCTGAGAGTGAGGCGAAGATATAGAATTTTCAAATCAAATCAAATGTACTTGGCACATGCTCCGAATACAACAGGTGTAGACCATACCGTGAAATGCCAACTTCTTTTCTTGTAATTTGTACCCCCTTTTTCTCCCCATTTTGTGATTATGACCTTGTCTCATCGCTGCAACTCCCCAGCAGGCTCGGGAGAGGCGAAGGTCGAGTCATGCGTCCCCCGAAACATGACCCGCCAAACAGCGTTTCTTCACACCCCCTTGCTTCACCAGGAAGATAGCCGCATCAAAGTGTTGGAGGAAACACTGAAGAAGACCAAAGTCAGCCTGCAGGCGCCCGGCCCACCACAAGGAGTCGCTAGAGTGCAATGAGCCAAGTAAAGCCCTCCAGCCAAACCCTCCCCTAACCCGAACAATGCTGGGTCAATTGTTCACCGCCACATGGGACTCCCGGTCACGGCTAGTAATGCCACAGCCCAGGCTGTAGTGACGCCACAATGCTGCAATGCAGTGCCTTAGACCGCTGCGCCACTCGGGAGGCCCAACAATGTAAATAGTCTGTGTAGCCATTTGATTAGCTGTTCAGCAGTCTTATGGCTTGGGAGTAGAAGCTGTTAAGAAGCCTTTTGGACCTAGACTTGGCGCTCCGGTACCACTTGCCGTGCAGAAGTATTTAAGGCTTCCTGGTATAGAGGTCCTGGATGGCAGGAAGCTTGGCCCCAGTGATGTACTGGGCCTTATGCACTACGCTCTGTAGAGCCTAGCGTCAGAGGCCGAGCAGTTTCCATACCAGGCTGTGATGCAACCAGTCAGGATGCTCTCGATGGTGCAGCTGTAGAAGTTTTTGAGGATCTGAGAACCCATGCCAAATATTTTCAGTCTCCTGAGGTGGAATAGGCATTGTTGTGCCCTCTTCACAACTGTCTTGGTGTGTTTGGACCATGATAGTTTGTTTGTGATGTGGACACCAAGGAACTTGAAGCTCTCAACCTGCTCCACTGCATCCCTGTCGATGAGAATGAGGGTGTGCTCGACCCTCCTTTGTCTTGATCATGTTGAGGGAGAGGTTGTTGTCCTGGCACCACACGGCCAGGTCTCTGACCTCCTCCCTATAGGCTGTCTCGTTGTTGTCGGTGATTAGGCCTACCACCGTTGTGCCATCTGCAAACTTAATGATAGTGTTGGAGTTGTGCTTGGCCTTGCAGTCATGGGTGAACCGGAAGTACTGGAGGGGGCTTAGCACGCACCCCTGAGGGGACCCTGTGTTGAGGATCAGAGTGGCAGATGTGTTGTTGCCTACCCTTACCACCTGGGGGCGGCCCGTCAGGAAGTCCAGGATCCAGTTGCAGGGGTAGTGTTTAGGCCCAGGGTCCGTAGCTTAGTGATGAGCTTTGAGGGCACAATGGTGTTGAACGCTGAGCTGTAGTCAATGAACAGCATTCTCACGTAGGTGTTAATTTCGTCCAGGTGGGAAAGGGTATTGTTGTGTGCAATAGAGATTCTGTGGATCTGTTGGGGTAGTATGCAAATTGGAGTGGGTCTGTGGTTTCTGGGATGAAGCAAGTGATGTGAGCCATGACCAGCCTTTCAAAGTACTTAATTGCTACAGACGTGAGTACCACAGGTTGGTGGTAATTTAGGCAGGTTTCCTTGGTGTTCGTGGGCACAGGAACTGTGGTGGTCTGCTTGATACATGTAGGTATTACAGACTCAGCCAGGGACAGGTTGTGGAAAAAGTAAAGGGGTATGAATACTTTCTGAAGGTACTGTATGTACCATGTGTGCGTGTGTGTGTATTGTACAGCAGCAGATAATTTGATCTATGGAGCGAGGGAAGAAGTGTCAGGTTTGAAGGTAAGACCCAAATGCAGACTGTGGTGAAGTAACAATGTTTAGTACAGCAACAGGGGAAGGCAAACGACAGGTCAAGGCAGGAAGGGGTTAATAATCCAGAGAAATGGGACAAAGGTACAAGACGGCAGGCTCAGGGTCAGGTCAGGCAGAGTTTGGTAATCCAGAGTAGCGGCAAAAGTGCAGGCTCAGGGTCAGGGGCAGGCAGAGTGTCCAGGCAGGCGGGCTCAGAGTCAGGACAGGCAAGGGTCAAAACCAGGAGGGCGAGAAAAAGTGAGACTGGGGAAAAGCAGGAGCTGAGACAAAATGCTGGTTGACTAGACAAATCAGAAGAACTGGCAACATTCAAACAGAGAACCCAGGTATAAGTACCCAGGGGATAATGGGGAAGATGGGCGACACCTGGAGGGGGGTGGAGACAAGCACAAAGACAGGTGAAACATCAGGGCGTGACAAGAAGAGATAAAGACATGAGATACAAAGATGAACAAGTGAATAATTGAGTGTGAATGAATGAATGAATGATACCAAACACCTTTCTGCTGTATTCTGGTTGATACAGAACAGTAGATATATAGAGAGCAGAGCTGCGTAGAGCTGATACCACAACAAGCCCCCACAGTCTCATGTCAGCATTAAAAGTTCATCCATGTTTCGCAAGTTTCAAATTCAAAAGTCTTCCTGGATACCACACACCTTTCCCCTGTGGTCCAGTCTGCCTGGATATCACACACCTTTCCCCTGAGGTCCAGTCTGCCTGGATATCACACACCTTTCCTCTGTGGTCCAGTCTGCCTGGATATCACACACCTTTCCCCTGAGGTCCAGTCTGCCTGGATATCACACACCTTTCCCCTGAGGTCCAGTCTGCCTGGATATCACACACCTTTCCTCTGTGGTCCAGTCTGCCTGGATATCACACACCTTTCCCCTGTGGTCCAGTCTGCCTGGATAACACACACCTTTCCCCTGTGGTCCAGTCTGCCTGGATATCACACACCTTTCCCCTGAGGTCCAGTCTGCCTGGATATCACACACCTTTCCTCTGTGGTCCAGTCTGCCTGGATATCACACACCTTTCCCCTGAGGTCCAGTCTGCCTGGATATCACACACCTTTCCCCTGAGGTCCAGTCTGCCTGGATATCACACACCTTTCCTCTGTGGTCCAGTCTGCCTGGATATCACACACCTTTCCCTGTGGTCCAGTCTGCCTGGATAACACACACCTTTCCCCTGTGGTCCAGTCTGCCTGGATATCACACACCTTTCCCCTGAGGTCCAGTCTGCCTGGATAACACACACCTTTCCCCTGTGGTCCAGTCTGCCTGGATAACACACACCTTTCCCCTGTGGTCCAGTCTGCCTGGATATCACACACCTTTCCCCTGTGGTCCAGTCTGCAGGGACAATCCTCCAGTTTGCTACAATGTCAAAGCACAGTCATCTCTGTTTTATTTGTATTGTAATATACATCCCTTTGTTATATTTCTGTCAGAGTGAACACGGAGAGAGGAAAGACATGAGAGAGAATTGTATACAGTATGTGCTGGGTTTATACCTGTGTTATACACACACATTGAGAAAGATTGAAAGGACAAGAGGTTGATGAGGTGGGTGAGTGAAAGACACAGGAAAGGGGAGGCAGAGAGGGGGAAGGTTGTAACAGAGTAGGATGACCCATAAAGGGGGAGACAAAGAGGGGGGAGGCAGCAAGAGAAAGGGGGAGACAGAGAGGTGGAAAGGAGCAAGCGGTAGAAAGGGGGAGACAGAAAGGAAGAGGTTGCAGCAGAATAGAGTGAGTAGTAACAGAGTAGGATTCGACATAAAGGCTGGGAGAGCTCAAAAACAGTAGAACAGTGGGGTGAGTTCATGGTAAAGTTGAGCTAGTCTGATGAAAGCATGTTGTCTCTGTGCTGTGGCTTAGACCTGAGGGAAAGGGATAAGACATCTAATTAACGACATAGAGGGAAGTAGCCCGACGGCCAATCAAATCCGCGTTTGAAACAATGCCCCCTGAGACCATGGAAACGGGACAACAGGGTTTTCACGGCGATGAGGTCTGTTATGTCATGCTGTTGGGGCAGTTCTGTAAACTTCACTAAACAGGGTTCTGAGGTTCCAAATGGAACACTTCTTTATGTGGCATTTTGTTTTGAATCTTCTCTCACCCCTCCGGTTGTCTAGGTTGTTTTATGGTGGAAAATGTTGAAAAGGAAGTTGAAAAACCATACGAGTTCATTTGGAGTGTGAGTTTTGTTTTCACTTGTGTTTTGACTAATTTAGACATGATGCTAGAGAGAGATAGATGAGACAGAGAGAGAAAGGAAGCTAGAAAAGAGGGAGAGGTAAAAGGTAAGGTTCGAAGACTCTAGTCTGAAGGACAAACACGCTGTTGCATCAGATTTTGCCCGTAGAATAATCAAAACACTGAGGGGGCCATGTTGTTTCCTGCATCCCTTTGTTCTCTACGTGAGAAACCATCAGATACCTTCCCTGGCCAATGCCCCCCCCCTAACACAGAGAAGAGGATCTACAGAGGTAGGGGTGGAAGGAGACAAAGAGGTAGGGGTGGAGGGAGTGACGGAGGTAGGGGTGGAGAGAAAGGGAGAGGTAGGGGCGGAGAGAGAGACAGAGGTAGGGGTGGAGGGAGAGGGGGAGGTAGGGGTGAAAGGGAGACAGAGGTAGGGGTGGAGGGAGAGGGGGAGGTAGAGGTGGATGAGAGACAGAGTTAGGGGTGGAGAGAGAGGGGGAGGTAGGGGTGGAGGTAGGGGCAGAGAGAGAGACAGAGGTAGGCGTGGAGGGAGAGACAGAGGTAGGGGTGGAGAGAGAGGGGAGGTAGGGGTGGAGGGATAGGGGAGGTAGGGGTGGAGGGATAGGGGGAGGTAGGGGTGGAAGAGAGACAGAGATAGGGGTGGAGGTAGAGGTAGTGGTGGAGGGAGAGGGGAGGTAGGGGTGGAGGTAAGGGATGGAGAGAGAGACAGAGGTATCGTGGAGCGAGAGATAGAGGTAGGGATGGAGGGAGAGGGAGAGGGAGGGGAGGGGAGGTAGGGGTGGAGGGAGAGGGGGAGGTAGGGGTGGAGGTAGAGGGGGGAGGTAGGGGCAGAGAGAGAGACAGAGGTAGGGGGAGGGAGTGGGGGAGGTAGCGGTGGAGGGAGAGGGGGAGGTGGGGGTGGAGGGAGAGGGGGAGGTAGGGGTTGAGGGAGAGGGGGAGGTAGGGGTGGAAGGAGAGGGGGAGGTAGGGGTGGAGGGAGAGGGGGGCTGAGAGGGAATGAGAAAGAGTGAAAGAGAATACAGAATGGACAGTTACAGATGGACACGTAGAGAAAAGAGAGGGATTATGAAAGAAAGAATTGAAAGGGATCGATGTGGGCCATGGCCAACAGGGAGATTATGTGATTTTCATCTGAGCAGTGAGTGAGAGGGCTGGGGTGTGAGTGCGTGTGTGCGTGTGTGCTAGTGTGGGTGTGTGTGTAGGCGTGTGTGTGTGTGTGCGTATGTGTGTGCTTGTGCGAGTGTGTGTGTTTATGTGTGTGGTTGATTGATAGGTGATGTCACTCCTCTTCGATCTGCTCAAAATAAATGATGAATCTCTTCATCTCTCCTTCCCTCGCTCCAATGATTCATGTCTTCATCTCTCCTTCCCTCTCTCCAATGATTCATGTCTTCATCTCTCCTTCCCTCGCTCCAGTGATTCATGTCTTCATCTCTCCTTCCCTCGCTCCAGTGATTCATGTTTTCATCTCTCCTTCCCTCGCTCCAGTGATTCATGTCTTCATCTCTCCTTCCCTCTCTCCAATGATTCATGTCTTCATCTCTCCTTCCCTCTCTCCAATGATTCATGTCTTCATCTCTCCTTCCCTCGCTCCAGTGATTCATGTCTTCATCTCTCCTTCCCTCGCTCCAGTGATTCATGTCTTCATCTCTCCTTCCCTCGCTCCAATGATTCATGTCTTCTTCTCTCCTTCCCTCGCTCCAATGATTAATGTCTTCATCTCTCCTTCCCTCGCTCCAATGATTCATGTCTTCATCTCTCCTTCCCTCGCTCCAATGATTCATGTCTTCATCACTCCTTCCCTCGCTCCAATGATTCATGTCTTCATCACTCCTTCCCTCGCTCCAATGATTAATCTCTTCATCTATCCTTCCCTTGCTTCAACAATTCATGTCTTCATCTCTCCTTCCCTCTCTCCAGCGATTCATGTCTTCATCTCTCCTTCCCTCGCTCCAATGATTCATGTCTTCTTCTCCCCTTCCCTCTCTCCAATGATTCATGTCTTCATCACTCCTTCCCTCGCTCCTATAACACAGATCAAACGCTGTGCTGCTGTACACACACACACACACACAAATACAACACGTGTCACAAGCATGTGCGGAACATCCACACTCACTTTCATCAAAGCCTAATAAAATATACTGTATATCTCTGACTCATGTTTTCTACTTTACCAGACATGTTCAACACAACCTGTACCAGACATGTTCAACGCAACCTGTACCAGCCATGTTCAACGCAACCTATACCAGACATGTTCAACACAACCTGTACCAGACATGTTCAACACAAACCAACTAGACATATATTTACTGTACCAGACATGTTTAACACAACTAGTTGGTAATAGACTAGTCAGTGTGTTAGAGCAGAGACTGACTGGCTCCCTGGCTAGCAGCCCTTCGATCTCATTAGACCCATTTGGTGATCCCACTGCATGTTAACACATAGGAGAATTAATACAGGAAACTAATGAGGGATGTTACTGTTATAGTAATGAACACTGTTCGTCACAAACCCATGGAGGGATGGAGGGAGTGAGGGCAAGAGAGAGAGAGACAGAAAGAGGGAGAGAGAGAGCTATAGAACCCATGGACTGTAAAGCTGTAGAGCTCATGGACTATAAAGCTGTAACTCGTGGACTGTAGAGTCCCTCTGTGTTTCCTCTGTTCATTCTAACCGTCATTGTCCCTGACTGACTTTTATTGTCTACGCTGAACGTTCTGTTCCGGAAACCTATTAATGTTCCGCTTGTATTCTTTCATTCATTCCTCCCACTCTCTCCTAACCTGTTTTTATTTTCCAAGCCGCGGCATTCCGAAACGCTCCGCAGCGTTCCATAATGGCTGTGTTAGACACTCCTCCAGCTCCTGATGTTACCTGGTGTGGCTGATGAGAGCTGACATGACACATATGTCACAGTAAAGCTAGGACAAACAGTGTGGATTTTTACTACACATGCAAATGCACACACACACACACGCACGCACGCACACGCACACACGTACACACACGCAAGTGCACGTGCATGCACACACAGCAATACTGATAGAATCAGGGAGGAAATTATTGGGAAGATGTCAGACACGCAGTGATAACAGGGTGTTGTGTGTGATTGATGTGGTGTTGCTGCAGTATATCGACACATCACCTCATCAACAGGAAACATGGTGTGCGTGTGTTCTGACTGGACATCACACTGCTCGTATATTACCAATGCTCTCTGTTCCTGGGGATACACACACAGAGGACGCGTGGTCTCGCCCCTGACTGAACCGATCCATCATAATGAAGGAGAGAGACTTTGTTGCAACTCGGTGACGCAGCAAACACACCACTCAATGGACAACCATCTTCCATAACAGGGGTGATAACGGGGGTGATAACGGGGGTGATACAGTGCATTAGAGATGGTTGTCTGATCATCAACAAAGACATGCTCGATGGAATCAACACCACTAACCACAGAGTAGAATGAAATGTTTTTCTCTAAATCAAACATATATATTTTTAAATAGCCTTCAAGAGGAATATTTAATGACTTATACCCAGGACCGTTCAAATCAGGTCTAGCCCACAGAGTTACAACTGTCCTCCTAGAATCACAAACAAAGCAGCAATAACATCTCCACTCCTAACCCCAGTGGTAAGTCATGGTAACCTCAGCCAATAGAAGCAGGACTGAGAGCCGAACTGGCCTTTTTATTTCCAGGCTGGAGTCAAAGGTGCTCCAGTTAGAACAACCAATCAGCATGTATTACAATTGATCTGATGGGTGTGTGATTAATATTTGACGCACTGTGTCACACCAGCGTCCCGCCCTTCAGATCAGGCCATCAGCTGGGACTGGTTAGTCACTACATAATGCAGCATGTCACTGATGATCAAACTTCAACTGGCTAGCTCTCTCTCTCTCTCTCTCTCTCTCTCTCTCTCTCTCTCTCTCTCTCTCTCTCTCTCTCTCTCTCTCTCTCTCGTAATCATGAAGTGCTTTGAGAGACTAGTCAAGGATCATATCACCTCCATCCTACCAGACACCCTAGACCCACTCCAAATTGCTTACCGTCCCAATAGGTCCACAGACGACGCAATCGCAATCACACTGCACACTGCCCTAACCCATCTGGACAAGAGGAATACCTATGTAAGAATGCTGTTCATCGACTACAGCTCAGCATTTAACACCAAAGAACCCTCCCTCTCGTCATTAAGCTCGAGACCCTAGGTCTCGACCCAGCCCTGTGCAACTGGGTCCTGGACTTCCTGACGGGACGGCCCCAGGTGGTGAGGGTAGGAAACAACATCTCCACCCCGCTGATCCTCAATCCTGGGGCCCCACAAGGGTGCGTTCTCAGCCCTCTCCTGTACTCCCTGTTCACCCATGACTGCGCGGCCAAGCACGCCTCCAACTCAATCATCAAGTTTGCTGACGACACTACAGTGGTAGGCTTGATTACCAACAACGACGAGACGGCCTACAGGGAGGAGGTGAGGGCCCTCGGAGTGTGGTGTCAGGAAAATAACCTCTCACTCAACGTCAACAAAACTAAGGAGACGATCGTGGACTTCAGGAAACAGCAGAGGGAGCACCCCCCTATCCACTTTGACGGAACAGTAGTGGAGAAGGTGGAACGTTTTAAGTTCCTCGGCGTACACATCACGGACAAACTGAAATGGTCCACCCACACAGACAGTGTGGTGAAGAAGGCACAACAGCGCCTTTTCAACCTCAAGAGGCTGAAGAAATTCGGCTTGTCACCAAAATCACTCACAAACTTTTACAGATGCACTATCGAGAGCATCCTGTCGGGCTGTATCACCGCCTGGTACGGCAACTGCTCCGCCCACAACCGTAAGGGTCTCCAGAGGGTAGTGAGGACTGCACAACGCATCACCGGTGGTAAACTACCTGCCCTCCACGACACCTACACCACCCGATGTCACAGGAAGGCCAAAAAGGAAAGCCATCAAGGACAACAACCACCCGAGCCACTGCCTGTTCACCCCGCTATCATCCAGATGGCGAGGTCAGTACAGGTGCATCAAATCTGGGACCGAGAGACTGAAAAACAGCTTCTATCTCAAGGCCATCAGACTGTTAAACAGCCATTACTAACATTGAGTGACTGCTGCAAACATACTGACTTAAATCTCTAGCCACTTTAAATAATAGAAAATTGGATGTAACAAATGTATCACTAGCCACTTTAAATAATTTTTGTATATAATGTTTACATATCCGACATTACTCATATCAAATGTATACACTGTACTCTATACCATCTACTGAATCTTGCCTATGCCGTTCGGCCATCGACTCAAATCTCTAGACATTTTAACAATTAACTTGTTAGGGATTGGCTCATGAGGTGACCGTTTTGGAGAGCCTGGCGTGCCCAAAGTAAAATGCCTCCCATTCAGGCCCAGAAAATAGGATATGCACATATTTAGTACCATTGGATAGGAAACACTCTGAATTCTCCAAAAGTGTTAACCATTTGTTTGTGAGTGAAGCAGAACGCATATGGCAGGCAAAACCCCGAGGAATTTCTGTCCTGGAAAAAATGATTTTGACACATTGCTCATTTGGAACCCCTCCCTCATGAAAATTACCATATAAGGGCATATGAATGCAGTACCCATCGCTTCCTTTAGATGTCAACAGTCTCGAGACAGTGTACATTTTCATTTTGGATGAATTAGACCAGAGAATAAGAGCAAACCAGGAAGTGTACTTTTAGGTCAACAGTACCCAGTGCGTTCCGACAAGGCGTGCAGTGTCTTTTTACCGCCTTTATCGATCAGTTTATATTCCGGTTGATTTATAATAGTAAATATACATAAAAGTGTTCCTAAGGATACATTTAAAACTATGTTTGATTGTTCTTGGACAAGTTTATAGGTATAAGATGAACGAGTTTGGCGTCATGTTTCAATGGAGGAGTGGAGGCTGTCGTTTCTGATTATAACGCAGAACCAAATGGAGATTTATGGATAAAATACATTACTTTTTCTAACAAAAGAACCATGGATTGTCTTCGTTGGACACTTAGGATGACCTCAGCAGAAGTTCTTCAACAGGTAATTGATTTGTTTTCGCTGTGAAATGTGTTATGTGTGTGCCATGATGGCTAATCGATTCATGGCTATGGGAAAAATATGTGAGGTGCTACCCTCAAACAATCAAATGTGCTGCTTTCGCCGTAAAGCCTTTTTGAAATCTGACAACGCTGTGATATTGCCAAGAAACAGAGCTTTTGATGAGTATGGAACACTTGTATATTGGTGGATGTTTAATAATTCAACTTTTGGATTTTGAATTTGGCGCCTTACATTTCACCTGGTAGTGTCGGGATTGGGGTGCTGGCGCCCCAGCAATCCCTGAGAGGTTAAAAATTGGATGTAATAAATGTATCACTAGCCACTTTAAACGATGCCATTTATATAATGTTTACATATCCTACACTACTCATCTCACATGTATATACTGTACTATATCGACTCAAATACCAGTGGGTCGCTAGCGGGATCATCCCGACACTACCAGCTAAAACCTGTAGCGCCAGATTTAAAATCCGAAAATTGAATTATTAAACATCCAGCTATATACAAGTGTTCCATACTCATCAAAAGCTCTGTTTCTAGGCAATATCACAGCGTTGTCAGATTTCAAAAAGGCTTTACGGCGAAAGCAGCACATTCATTTGTTTGAGGGTAGCACCTCACATATTTTCCAATAGCCATGTATCGATTAGCAATCATGGCACACACATAACACATTTCACAGCGAAAACAAAGTAATTACCTGTTGAAGAACTTCTGCTGAGGTCTTCCTAAGTGTCCAACGAAGACAATCCATGGTTCTTTTGTTAGAAAAAGTAACGTCTTTTATCCATAAATCCTCCATTTGGTTCATGCAAAACGACAGCCTCCATTACTCTTTTGAAACGCGGCGCCAACTCGTTCAAATGTTACCTATAAACTTGTCCAAAAACCTTCTCATGCACGCGCACTCTGAAGAGTTTTCATAAGGTGGTCTCTCGTTCCATGCTGTTTATCAATGGCCGAAATTCCCCCAAGATGGAGTAAAACACTGTCTCGTGGTTGATGACATCATAAGGAAGCGACGTGCACAGAGTTCACATGCCTATATATGGTCATTTTGGATAGGGAGGGGCTCAAAAATGAGCAATGTGTCAAAATGACTTTTTTCAGGACAGAGATTCCTCAGGGTTTTGCCTGCCAAATTCGTTCTGATTGACTCACAGACAAATGGTTAACAGTTTTGGAAAATTCAGAGTGTTTCCTATCCAATGGTACTAAATATATGCATATCCCATTTTCTGGGCCTAAATGGGAGGCATTTTACTTTGGGCACGCCAGGCTCTCCAAAACAGTCAGTTTTGCTGCTGGAGCCGGTGAGGATATACCATCTACTGCATCTTGCCTATGCCGGTCAGCCATTGCTCATCCATATATTTGTATGTACTTACTCGTATTAATTCCTTTACACTTGTGTGTATAAGGTAGTTGTTGTGAATTTCTTAGATTACTTGTTAGATAGTACTGCATGGTCAGAACTAGAAGCACAAGCATTTCGCTACACTCGCATTAACATCTGCTAACCATGTGTATGTGACAAATAAAATTTGATTTGCTCTCTCACTCTCTTTTTCCTCTCTCTCTCTCTCTCTCTCTCTCTCTCTCTCTCTCTCTCTCTCTCTCTCTCTCTCTCTCTCTCTCTCTCTCTCTCCCTCTCTCTCTCTCTCTCTCCTCTCTCTCTCTCTCTCTCTCTCTCTCTCTCTCTCTCTCTCTCTCTCTCTCTCTCTCTCTCTCTCTCTCTCTCTCTCTCTCTCTCTCTCTCTCTCTCTCTCTCTCTCACTCTCTCACTCTCCTGTCTGACTTTATATTGTACATTTGCTGTTAAGACTCACTTCCAGCAGTTGATTAGTTAATTGCGTCATGTTGAAGCCCTCCAAGCAACCATCCTGACTAAAATCTATTTTAAATCCGTTGTTGTAATTCACAGGCTTTTTCCGGATCCACGTTGAAAGGTGCGTTAGAAGATCTTATGTAGTGACAAAGAATGTAAAATACAAGTACACACCACAGAGCATTGGTTGTCCACACACGCCTATACAAAGACTGTGGTGTGTGTGTGTGCCAGGGTAGATCTATAGACCCCCGACAGAGGGAAGGAGAGGTGTCTATGAAGTTTTCCCCTCCTCCTTTTTCACCTAACAAAACGTAGGCCTCACGCTGTGCAGCACAACTTAAACCGGGTGTGAAGTAGAGAGAGAATTATACTTGCAACTTGGGCCTCAAGCCACACCCTCCAGATCACATCAGATGTGTCCCGCCCTCCTTTCATAGAAACGACAGCGAGAGAGAGAGAGAGAAAGACACCTCACACAGTAGCAACAGAGTGATGAGCATCCCGCACCGACCTGCGAGACTCCCTCCCAGACCACAGCATAACCCTAATCCTAACCCTGACCTCAGTCGTCATCAACACCCCAAAACCAACACTGGCCACACCCTATATACAGTTGAAGTCGGAAGTTTACATACACTCAGGTCATTAAAATTAGTTTTTCAACCACACCACAAATTTCTTGTTTACAAACTATAGTTTTGTCAAGTCGGTTAGGACATCGACTTTGTGCATGACACAAGTCATTATTCCAACAATTGTTTACAGAGATTATTTCACTTATAATACACTGTATCACAATTCCAGTGGGTCAGAAGTTTACATACACCAAGTTCACTGTGCCTTAAAACAGCTTGGAAAATGACAGAAAATGATGTCATGGCTTTAGAAACTTCTGATAGGCTAATTGACATCATTTGAGTCAATTGGAGCTGTACCTGTGGATGTATTTCAAGGCCTACCTTCAAACTCAGTGCCTCTTTGCTTGACATCATGGGGAAATCAAAAGAAATCAGCCAAGAAATTTCCAAACGCCTGAAGGTACCACGTTCATTTGTACAAACAATAGTACGCAAGTATAAACACCATGGGACCACGCAGCCGTCATACCGCTCAGGAAGGAGACGCTTTCTGCCTCCTAGAGATGAACGTACTTTGGTGCGAAAAGTGAAAATCAATCGCAGAACAACAGCAAAGGACCTTGTGAAAATGCTGGAGGAAACAGGTACAAAAGTATCTATATGCACAGTAAAAAGAGTCCTATATCGACATAACCTGAAAGGTCGCTCAGCAAGGAAGAAGCCACTACTCCAAAACCGCCATAAAAAAGCCGGACTATGGTTTGCAAATGCACATGGGACAAATATCATACTTTTTGGAGAAATGTCCTCTGGTCTGATGAAACAAAAATAGAACTGTTTGGCCATAATGACCATCGTTATGTTTGGAGGAAAAAGGGGGAGGCTTGCAAGCCGAAGAACACCATCCCAACCGTGAAGCATGGGGGTGGCAGCATCATGTTGTGGGGTGCTTTGCTGCAAGAGGGACTGGTGCACTTCACAAAATAGATGGCATCATGAGGCAGTAAATTTATGTGGATATATTGAAGCAACATCTCAAGACAACAGTCAGGAAGTTAAAGCTTGGTTGCAAATGGCTTAAGGACAACAAAGTCAAGGTATTGGAATGGCCATCACAAAGCCCTGACCTCAATCATATAGAACATTTGTGGGCAGAACTGAAAAAGCGTGTGCGAGCATTGAGGCCTACAAACCTGACTCAGTTACACCAGCTCTGTCAGGAGGAATGGGCCAAAATTCACCCAACGTATTGTGGAAGACTACCCACAATGTTTGACCTAAGTTATCTTCTTTGGGAGCAGCGCACGAGGTGACTGTTTTGTAGAGCCTGGTGGAGAGCCGGCTTATGAATGCAGTACCTATTGCTTCCTCTGGATGTCAACAGTCTCGAGAAAGTGTTTTGATTCTTTTTAGCTGCTTTTAGATTGTAGAAGAAGATGAATAAGGAAGTGGCCACACAGATGTCAATAGAAGAAAATGCGCGTTCCCGGCTGGCGCGCTCTGTGGTTTTTTCCTTTCTTATCGCCCAGTTTATATTCCGGTTGAAATATTAGACTATATATTCATAAAAGTGTTACTAAGGATACATTTACAATTATGTTTGATTGTTCTTGGACAAGTTTATAGGTATAAGTTGAACGAGTTCTCTTCACGTTTCAATGGACGAGTAGAGGCTGTATTTTCTCATTATAACGCGCCAACCAAACGGAGATTTATGGATATAATACATTACTTTTTCTAACAAAAGAACCATGGATTGTCTTCGTTGGACACTTGGGAAGCCCTCAGCAGAAGTTCTTCAAAAGGTAATTGATTTGTTTTCGCTGTGAAATTTGTTTCCTGTGAACCGTGAAGGCTTATGAATTTATGGTAATGGGAAAAATATGTGAGGTGCTATCCTCGAACAATCAAATGTGGTGCTTTCGCCGTAAAGCCTTTTTGAAATCTGACAACGCTGTGATATTGCCAAGAAGCAGAGCTTTTGATGACTATGAAACACTTGTATATTGATGAATGTTTAATAATTCAACGTTTGGATTTTGAATTTGGCGCCTTGCATTTCACCAGGTAGTGTCGGGAGTGGGGCCCCACCGCTCCCTAAGAAGTTAAACAATTTATAGGCAATGCTACCAAATACTAATTGAGTGTATGTAAACTTCTGACCCACTGGTAATGTGATGAAAGAAATAAAAGCTGAAGAATCTTTACTAGGATTAGATTTCAGGATTTGTGAAAAACTGAGTTTAAATATCGTTGGCTAAGGTGTATGTAAACTTCCGACTTCAACTGTAGGTCCCACCAGATCATGCCTTTGCCCCACCTGCCCCCCCATGCCCCCCACCCCTGCAGCAAGGACCTCAACATGACAGCCACACATGTGCCCAGGCTATGAGCAGAGCAACAGGTCCAACCCAAACCACTACACCCACCCAAGCCCCATCCTGCCAACTAAGAGGTATGTATCAGATGATCAGCAGGCTCTGCTCACCCCCAAAACATTGTCCAAGAACAAATTCAATTACTTTTAGACAATTTCCCAGATAAAATGTTTCACTGAAATAGTGAAGGTGTAAACCTGGCAGTAGAAAGCCTAAACAGTATATTTAACATTTCAGCTTCCCTATCAAATCTAAACATTTCAAGCAGATAACCTAAGAAAATAAAAAATAAAAGAAATGGTTTGACGAAGAATGCAAAAGCCAAAGAAAGAAAATGAGAAACCTGTCCAACCAAAAACATAGAGACTAAGAAAACCTGAGTCTACGCCTTTAATATGATGAATCACTAAAACAATACAGAAAAACAATACGGAAAAAGAAGGAACAGCACTTCAGAAATTTGTTCAATTGAAGATCCATTGAATGTAACCACTTCTGGGAAAATTGGAAAACACTAAACAAACAACAACACAAAGAGTTATCTATCCAAAATGGAGATGTATGGATAAACCACTTCCCCAATCTTTTTGGCTCTATAACAAAGAACAGCAAAAACATATACATGATAAAATACAAATCTTAGAATCAACTATTCAAATCAAATCAAATTTTATTTGTCACATACACATGGTTAGCAGATGTTAATGCGAGTGTAGCGAAATGCTTGTGCTTCTAGTTCTGACCATGCAGTAGTATCTAACAAGTAATCTAACAAATTCACAACAACTACCTTATACACACAAGAGTAAAGGAATGAATACGAGTATGTACATATAAATATATGGATGAGCGATGGCTGACCGGCATAGGCAAGATGCAGTAGATGGTATGGAGTACAGTATATACACATATATATATATATGAGATGAGTAATGTAGGATATGTAAACATTATATAAATGGCATTGTTTAAAGTGGCTAGTGATACATTATTTCATCCAGTTATAATTATTAAAGTGGCTAGAGATTTGGGTAGATGGCCGAACGGCATAGGCAAGATACAGTAGATGGTTTAGAGTACAGTGTATACATTTGATATGAGTATGTAGGATACGTAAACATTATATACAAAATTGTTTAAAGTGGCTAGTGATACATTTGTTACATCCAATTCCTATGTTTAAAGTGGCTAGAGATTTAAGTCAGTATGTTGGCAGCAGCCACTCAATGTTAGTGATGGCTGTTTAACAGTCTGATGGCCTTGAGGTAGAAGCTGTTTTTCAGTCTCTCGGTCCCAGCTTTGATGCACCTGTACTGACCTCGCCTTCTGGATGATAGCGGGGTGAACAGGCAGTGGCTCGGGTGGTTGTTGTCCTTGATGATCTTTTTGGCCTTCCTGTGACATCGGGTGGTGTAGGTGTCCTGGAGGGCAGGTAGGTTTCCCCCGGTGATGCGCTGTGCAGTCCTCACTACCCTCTGGAGAGCCTTACGGTTGTGGGCGGAGCAGTTGCCGCACCAGGCGGTGATACAGCCCGACAGGATGCTCTCGATAGTGCATCTGTAAAAGTTTGTGAGTGATTTTGGTGACAAGCCGAATTTCTTCAGCCTCCTGAGGTTGAAGAGGCGCTGTTGCGCCTTCTTCACCACGCTGTCTGTGTGGGTGGACCAATTCAGTTTGTCTGTGATGTGTACACCGAGGAACTTAAAACTTTCCACCCTCTCCACTACTGTCCCCTCGATGTGGATAGGGGTGCTCCTCTCCTGTTTCCTGAAGTCCACGATCATCTCCTTTGTTTTGCTGACATTGAGTGAGAGGTTATTTTCCTGACACCACACTCCGAGGGCCCTCACCTCCTCTCTGTAGGCCGTCTCGTCGTTGTTGGTAATCAAGCCTACCACTGTAGTGTCGCCAGCAAACTTGATGATTGAGTTGGATGCGTGCTTGGCCACGCAGTCATGGGTAAACAGGGAGTACAGGAGAGGGCTGAGAACGCACCCTTGTGGGGCCCCAGTGTTGAGGATCAGCGGAGTGGAGATATTGTTTCCTACCCTCACCACCTGGGACCGGCCCGTCAGGAAGTCCAGGACCCAGTTGCACAGGGCTGGAGTCGAGACCCAGGGTCTCGAGCTTAATGACGAGCTTGGAGGGAACTATGGTGTTAAATGCTGAGCTGTAGTCGATGAACAGCATTCTTACATAAGTATTCCTCTTGTCCAGATGGGTTAGGGCAGTATGCAGTGTGATTGCGATTGCGCTGCCTGTGGACCTATTGGGACGGTAAGCAAATTGGAGTGGGTCCAGGGTGTCTGGCAGGATGGAGGTGATATGATCCTTGACTAATCTCTCAAAGCACTTCGTGATGACAGAAGTGAGTGCTACGGGCGATAGTCATTTAGCTCAGTCACCTTAGCTTTCTTGGGAACAGGAACAATGGTGGCCCTCTTGAAGCATGTGGGAACAGCAGACTGGGATAGGGACTGATTGAATATGTCCGTGAACACACCAGCCAGCTGGTCTGCGCATGCTCTGAGGACACGGCCAGGGATGCCATCTGGGCCGGCAGCCTTGCGAGGGTTAACACATTTAAATGTTTTTCTCACATTGGCTGCGGTGAAGGTGAGCCCGCAGGTTTTGGTAGCGGGCCGTGTCGGTGGCACTGCATTGTCCTCAAAGCGAGCAAAGAAGTTGTTTAGTTGGTCTGGGAGCAGGACGTCATGGTCCGCGACGGGCTGGTTTTCTTTTGTAGTCCGTGATTGACTGTAGACCCTGCCACATTCCTCTTGTGTCTGAGCCGTTGAATTGTGACTCTACTTTGTCTCTATATTGACGCTTAGCTTGTTTGATTGCCTTGCGGAGGGAATAGCTACACTGTTTGTATTCAGTCATGTTTCCGGTAGCCATACCCTGGTTAAAGCAGTGGTTCGCGCTTTCAGTTTTGGCGCGAATGCTGCCATCAATCCACGGTTTCTGGTTGGGGAAGGTTTTAATATTTGCTATGGGTACAACATCACCAATGCACTTGCTAATAAACTCGCTCACCGAATCAGCGTATACATCAATGTTGTTGTCAGATGCTCTCGGAACATATCCCAGTCCACGTGCTCAAGCAATCTTGCAGAATGGAATCAGATTGGTCGGACCAGCGTTGAACAGACCTGAGAACGGGCGTTTCCTGTTTTAGTTTCTGTTTGTAGGCTGGGAGCAACAAAATGGAGTCATGGTCAGACTTGCCGAAAGGAGGGCGGAGAATAGCCTTGTATGCATCACGGAAGTTGGAATAACAGTGGTCCAGGATTTTACCAGCCCGGTGGCACATTCGATATGCTGGTAAAATTTCGGGAGCCTTGTTCTTCAATTAGCCTTATTAAAATCCCCAGCCACAATAAATGCAGCCTCAGGATATGTGGTTTCCAGTTTACATAGAGTCCGATTAATTTCTTTCAGTGCCGTCGATGTATCAGCTTGAGGGGGGATGTACACGGCTGTGATTATAATCGAGGAGAATTCTCTTGGTAGATAATGCGGTCTGCATTTGATTGTAATGAATTCTATGTCAGGTGAACAAAAAGGACTTGAGTTCCTGTATGTTGTTATGATCACACCACGCCTCGTTAATCATAAGACACACACCCCCACCCTTCTTCTTACCAGATAGAAGTTTGTTTCTGTCGGGCGATGCGTGGAGAAACCAGGTGGCTGTACCGACTCCGATAACGTGTCCTGAGTGAGCCATGTTTCCGTGAAGCAAAGAACGTTGCAGTCTTGGATGTCTCTCTGAAAGGCAACCTCGATCGGATTTCGTCTACTTTGTTGTCAAGAGACTGTACATTGGCGATTAAAATACTCGGGAGAGGTGCACGATGCGCCGTCCGACGTAGCTTGACCAAAAGACCGGCGCTGCTTTCCCTCTTCTCCGGCGCCGCCGTTGCTTTGAGTAGCCGGGTGCTATCCAGTCTATTGTTGTGTTTGGGTTAGCAAACCGAGAATCCTCTTTGGGAAAGTCGTATTCCTGGTCGTAATGTTGGTAAGTTGACGTTGCTCTTATATCCAATAGTTCCTCCCGGTTGTATGTAATAAAACTTAATATTTCCCGGGGTAATAATGTAAGAAGTAATACATAAAAAAACTAAATACTGCATGGTTTCCTGAGAACGTGAAGCGATCTCTGTCGGCGCCGGAAGTTCATAGACCCTCCTGTTGTGTTAGTTTCATGTTAATTAATTCTGTGTTCCCGGTCCAAAATGACTGCCCCAATATAGCTGATTATAAATCCATAATAATACATATATTATCACCTAATGCTGTGTTAGATCTTTTTATAAACTAAAGTTCTTGTGAACATTACAAGTTTTGAACTTCTATTTGAGCTCATACAACTCATTTTTGAGTAAGAAAAGCATAATGTATGGATTATTTTGACTTTAACAAATACTGATGAACGAGTTGAAACATATTGTGCTATTTATCATAGACTACCTTGTGTCAAAGTTTAACAAGGACTCTCTCCTCCTCACCAGTGTCATGATCAAAGATATGATCAAGAGCCTCTCATACAATGTATCGTTTGGTCATTGTGCTGCCACAGAATGAATTGTGAGCAAGGCCTCAAAAAAGCTTTATATACCAGAGCTATTATTATTGAAACAATGTTGCGATTGTTTGTGAGTATGCCAACAGGTGTGGTTCCCGTGGGGGAAAGATTCTATTGGGGAAAGGTTCCCGTGGGGGTTGCCATGGAAGCCAAGAAGGGGAGTGAGGTGTGTGTGTGTGTGTGCTCAAACACACATGCATGCGGGGGTCTGGGAGAGGAAGTGTGTCCATCTGATGAATGGGCATGTGACTGAAGTCAATTTCATACACTAATTGTAGTCTCACCCATTCATTTCTAATGACCAGTAATTTTTGGACCAGGAACACCACAGGTGTACAAAATATAAAACACCAAAAATGTAATGAAAATCATCAAAATATATTTTGTGTGTTCAGATGCCCTGCGTGGACAAAGTCATGGAACCTTATGACAATCAGATTAAATGAACTACATTTTTCAGAGAGAATACTTGTAAATCGGTCCAATTCGACCAGAACACAGCAGGAGGGTTAAAGATTACCAGAACCGACTGTATTATCCAATTACATTTAATGAACTACAGGACAAAATACAAACAATCCAACCCAAATAGGCCTGTGGTGTTGATCGTATCCTAAATGAAATGATAAAATATACAGACCACAAATTCCAGTTGGCTATACTTAAACTCTTTAACATCATCTTCAGCTCTGGCACCTTCCCCGATATTTGTAACCAAGAATTGATCACCCCCATCCACAGAAATGGAGACAAATTTGACCCCAATAACTACCATGGGATATGCGTCAACTGAAACCATGGGAAAATCCTTTGCATTATCAATAACAGTAGACTACATTTCCTCAGTGAAAACACTGAGCAATTGTCAAATTGTTATTTTTACCAAATTACCATTTAAAAAGACCATGTATTCACCCTGTACAACCTAATTGACAAATCAATACACCAAAACAAAAGCTAAGCTTTTGACTCAATTTGGCATTAGAGTCTGCTATATATACTGAACAAAAATGCAATCGCAACATGCAACAATTTCAAAGATTTTGCAGTTACAGTTAAAATATGGAAATCAGTAAATTGACATACATTAATTAGGCCCTAATCTATGGATTTCACATGACTGGGCAGGGTTGTAGCCATGGGTGGGCCGGGAAGGGCATAGGCCCACTCACTTGGGAGCCAGACCTACCCACTGGGGAGACAGGCCCAGCCAATCAGAATGAGTCTTTCCCCACAAAAGGGTTTTATTATAGACAGAAATACTCCTCAGCACCCTTAATTCATTAATGAAATAGTACATTACCTGTCAGCTAATGGCTGACTGAATGCACTATCGAATGTCATTTTAATTGCACTGATATCTACTTCCATTTGGGAAAAGGACTCTACGAAGGTAAACGGAACCAGGCTAGCTAATGGTAAAACGTAAACATTTATTACACAATGGAACGTGCTCGTAGGAGACAATATATTTATTTCCAGATGCGGTCAATATCTCATAGCTTAAAAAAGGATACAAAAATATTGGTTACCTTAAGCAGATTTTCATACCTAGCGAACATCATTTAAGGTTAGAATGGGGAGGATTGGGAGGTTGCCGTCCATGAACCTCAGCGGAGTGAACAGTTTGGGCCAGGATAGTTATTTTCATGACTCCACCTCCTTCAGTATCACGTACCGATGCAATCTCTGTGTTTTTTTTTGTTATGTAATGTTGGACGTATATGGTTTGTACATATTTTTCTTTATTTTAATGTTGTCCAAGTATGTGAAATACGGTTCTTATTGCTCGGTCATTGCTCTGTCATTGCTCGTTGTGAATCCTGTAACAACAGCAAAACCCCATGAGTGATTTGAAGATAACTACTATTAATTTGAAAGGAATTAATTCACCTATCAAATGTAAAAAAGTATTGGCTCAGCAAATTAAATGTACAGATTGCTCTCCTATAAGAGACACATCTGACTGACTTGGGACATGAGAAATTAAAGAATGGATAGGCAAAGTACTCATCCTATAATTCTAAAAGCTGAGGGGCTGCCGTTCTTATCCACAAAAATCTGCCTTTTACACTGGATAAGATTGTTAAAGATTCTGAATGTAGATAGGTGATTATTACAGGTTTTTTTTATATGGTGAACATATTCAGCTGCGATCAATTTATGCACCTAATGTTCACGAAAATACCTTTATTGCAAAACTTGCAAATGATGTGGCCTCACTGGCAACACCACTCTGTGTTCTAGGAGGAGACTATTGTTGTCCATCGGACCCACTGGTCTCTCAAATACCTACCGACCAGAAAGTATCTAGGGAAACTAAGATTGTACGTAATATTTGTGATGATATCTGTCATTATGATATATCCAAATGACTTAACTTTTTATTCCGCCAGACATAAATATTTTTCTATGGTTGACTATAGTCTAACTTCACAACTAGTTTTAGACAGAATAGAGTCTTGTGATATCGGTATCACCTGTTTGTTAGACCATTCCCAGGTCAACATATTAATTTACCCACGTTACAGGGATCCATCTAACAGAAGGTGACGTTTGATGAGTTCTAAACTTGAAATATTGTTAATTATCAGGTATCCTATTGAAATATTGAGTGCTATAGTCTAGGGTCTACACCAGAAGTAAATGGTTATCTGTAGGAGGAATGTATATGGTGGAGGGCAATCACATGTGGCAGGCACTGATAAGGATGGAGAGATTTAGTTTAGTGAGGAAGGGGGTCGAGGTAAGGTCAGGTCACACTGAGGGAGAAAGAACAGTTTATTGCCTGCATCACTTAATTTCCTGCCTAGCAGAAAATCGGGGTGTATTTATTTTTTTATACCTTTATTTTACTAGGCAAGTCAGTTAAGAACAAATTCGTATTTTCAATGACAGCCTAGGAACAGTGGGTTAACTGCCTGTTCAGGGGCAGAACGACAGATTTGTACCTTGTCAGCTCGGGGAATTGGACTTGCAACCTTTCGGTTACTAGTCCAATGCTCTAACCACTAGGCTACACTATATATACTACCACTAGTCGAACCATGACTTTGTCTTATGCAGCTGTATAGACCCAATGGGTGAATAAACTTGGTTTGAGCTTCACAAAGTGTCCGTGAGTTTCAATAGGTTCATTTAGAACCTAACACGTCTAAACCATATGCTTTTTAACACACCTGAATTCACTGTCTTTTTAAAGAATCTCTATATGGAGAATGACAGCCCCCAACGCATAATGACAGCCCCCAACGCATCTCCTTCAATCATTTGGGAAGCAGGCAAGACAGCTATGAGAGGGAATATTATTTCCTATGTTGCAGCTAAAGGAAAGAAAATATTTAAACTACAGTTGGACTTAAAGTTAAAAGTAGGGCAACTTGAAGATTAATTTGATAGGAATTCCTCCAAACAGCTCTTCAAAGAATTACAAGTTGCAAGATCAGCATTAGACCAACTGTTCACAGATAAAGCAGAAACATTTATTTTACAGGCAAGACACAGATTATATGAACAAGGAAATAAGCCAAGTCGACTCCTATCAAGACTGGCAAATAATAGAACTGCACCAGACGCTATACCTTCATTAAAGGATAAATTGGGAGGTGGAACTATTCACCACTAGGGAAATAAATACCATTATGAGGGACTACTACCTGCCACTCTACTGCTCAGACTCCAGCAGTAATCTGACTGACATGCAATCCTTTCTGGATAAACTCCCAACAATGTTTTTTCTCTTTCTTTTTCTCTTTGTACCCCATTTTCATCCTCCGAAACACAACCCCGCCAAGCCGCAATGCTTCTTGACACAATGCCCACTTAACCCGGAAGCCAGCCGCACCAATGTGTCGGAGGAAACACCGTACACCTGGCAAACCTGTCAGCGTGCATTGCGCCCAGCCCTGCACAGGAGTGGCTAAAGTGTGATGGGACAAGGACAACCCGGCTGGACAAACCCTCCCCTAACCCAGACGATGCTGGGCCAATTGTGCTCCGCCTCATGGGACTCCCGGTGTCACGACTTCCGCCGAAGTCGGTCCCTCTCCTTGTTCAGGCGGCGTTTAGCGGTCGACATCACCGGTCTACTAGCCATTGCCGATCCATTTTTCATTTTCCATTTGTTTTTTCTTTGTTTTTTTCACACCTGGTTTCAATCCCCCAATTACTTGTTCATTATTTAACCCTCTGTTTCCCCCATGTCTGTGTGCGTGATTGTTTTTGTATTGTTGGTTAGTAGTGTGAGCTTGTGTAATTCCGTCTTGGAATTTGTAGTTGCTATTTTTGAGTAAAGTTACGTGTCTACTCATCTTTGTTGTCCTGCGCCTGACTCCGATTACCTGCTACACTAAGAACATTGACACCTGGTCGCGGAACCCCTGTATACAGACTCATTTGCCAGTGGAAACTCCCTCCCACTTTAAACCATGCTAATATTGCTCTCATTCCTAATACAAGTAAACCAGCCGAAGACTGCTCTTGCTATTGGCCTATGTCCCTTATTAATGTGGACAGCTCTTATCTAAGATCCTAGCTAGGAGACTAGAAAGATTTCTACCAACTTTAACAAAGCCGGACCAAACTGGTTTTAATAAACAAAGGCCTTCATTTACAAATGTCAGACATCATTGGATGCAGAGAAAGCATTTGACCAAGTAGAATGGCCATACCTATTTAAAGTATATAACCGCAGGTTGCTGTGGTAACAAATAGAATGCAATCGCCCACTAACGTTTCGGGTAGAGGGACATGCTAGGGCTGCCCACTGTCACCTCTGTTGATTGCCTTGACAAACTACAGGCATTATACGTACCCAGGAAGGTCTTACAGGTGTCAAGATTGTAAAACAAACCCACTATATATCTCTATATGCAGATTATATCTTGCTATTCATTTCTAATCCATAAACCTCTATTCCCATTCTTATTGACTTAAAAAAAAGGTTTAGCTCTTTTTCTAGCTATAAAATGTATTGTAATAATTCAGAAGCTATGCCCCTAGGGAGCTTGAGTGACAACTTTTGAATGACTTCCCGTTCAAATGGACAAAAAAATTATTTTGTTTACCTTGGTGTAAAAATGTCAAATAAACTTCACAACCTGTCTAACAGCAACTTTACACCTGTACTTAGGGCAGTCAACGAAGACCTATATAAGTGGATTGACCTGCAATTATCATGGTTGGGTAGAATTAATCTTTTTAAAATGAATGTTTTCCCAGACTGTATCCTCTCCAGATAGTCCCACTATATACAGTGGGGCAAAAAAGTATTTAGTCAGCCACCAATTGTGCAAGTTCTCTCACTTAAAAAGATGAGAGAGGCCTGTAATTTTCATCATAGGTACACTTCAACTATGACAGACAAAATGAGGAAATAAAATCCAGAAAATCACATTGTAGGATTTTTTATGAATTTATTTGCAAATTATGGTGGAAAATAAGTATTTGGTCACATACAAACAAGCAAGATTTCTGGCTCTCACAGACCTGTAACTTCTTCTTTAAGAGGCTCCTCTGTCCTCCACTCGTTACCTGTATTAATGGCACCTGTTTGAACTTGTTATCAGTATAAAAGACACCTGTCCACAACCTCAAACAGTCACACTCCAAACTCCACTATGGCCAAGACCAAAGAGCTGTCAAAGGACACCAGAAACAAAATTGTAGACCTGCACCAGGTTGGGAAGACTGAATCTGCAATAGGTAAGCAGCTTGGTTTGAAGAAATCAACTGTGGGAGCAATTATTAGGAAATGGAAGACATACAAGACCACTGATAATCTTCCTCGATCTGGGGCTCCACGCAAGATCTCACCCCGTGGGGTCAAAATGATCACAAGAACGGTGAGCAAAAATCCCAGAACCACACGGGGACCTAGTGAATGACCTGCAGAGAGCTGGGACCAAAGTAACAAAGCCTACCATCAGTAACACACTACGCCAGGGACTCAAATCCTGCAGTGCCAGACGTGTCCCCCTGCTTAAGCCAGTACACGTTCAGGCCCGTCTGAAGTTTGCTAGAGAGCATTTGGATGATCCAGATGAGGATTGGGAGAATGTCATATGGTCAGATGAAACCAAAATAGAACTTTTGGTAAAAACTCAACTCGTCGTGTTTGGAGGACAAAGAATGCTGAGTTGCATCCAAAGAACACCATACCTACTGTGAAGCATGGGGGTGGAAACATCATGCTTTGGGGCTGTTTTTCTGCAAAGGGACCAGGACGACTGATCCGTGTAAAGGAAAGAATGAATGGGGCCATGTATCGTGAGATTTTGAGTGAAAACCTCCTTCCATCAGCAAGGGCATTGAAGATGAAACGTGGCTGGGTCTTTCAGCATGACAATGATCCCAAACACACCCCCCGGGCAACGAAGGAGTGGCTTCGTAAGAAGCATTTCAAGGTCCTGGAGTGGCCTAGCCTCCTTTGGAGGGAGTTGAAAGTCCGTGTTGCCCAGCGACAGCCCCAAAACATCACTGCTTTAGAGGAGATCTGCATGGAGGAATGGGCCAAAATACCAGCAACAGTGTGTGAAAACCTTGTGAAGACTTACAGAAAACATTTGACCTCTGTCATTGCCAACAAAGGGTATATAACAAAGTATTGAGATAAACTTTTGTTATTGACCAAATACTTATTTTCCACCATAATTTGCAAATAAATTCATAAAAAATCCTACAATGTGATTTTCTGGATTTCTTTTCCTCATTTCGTCTGTCATAGTTGAAGTGTACCTATGATAAAAATTACAGGCCTCTCTCATCTTTTTAAGTGAGAGAATTGCACAATTGGTGGCTGACTAAATACTTTTTTTCCCCACTGTATATATATATATATACAGTGAGGGAAAAAAGTTTTTGATCCCCTGCTGATTTTGTACGTTTGCCCACTGACGAAGAAATTATCAGTCTATAATTTTAATGGTAGGTTTATTTGAACAGTGAGAGACAGAATAACAACAAATAAATCCAGGAAAATGCATGTGAAAAATGTTATAAAATGATTTGCATTTTAATGAGGGAAATCAGAAAGATTTCTGGCTCCCAAATGTCTTTTATACAGGTAACGAGCTGAGATTAGGAGCACACTCTTAAAGGGAGTGCTCCTAATCTCAGTTTGTTACCTGTATAAAAGACACCTGTCCACAGAAGCAATCAATCAGATTCCAAACTCTCCACCATGGCCAAGACCAAAGAGCTCTCCAAGGATGTCAGGGACAAGATTGTAGACCTACACAAGGCTGGAATGGGCTACAAGACCATCGCCAAGCAGCTTGGCGAGAAGGTGACAACAGTTGGTGCGATTATTCGCAAATGGAAGAGACACAAAATAACTGTCAATCTCCCTCGGCCTGGGGCTCCATACAAGATCTCACCTCGTGGAGTTGCAATGATCATGAGAACGGTGATGAATCAGCACAGAACTACACGGGAGGATCTTGTCAATGATCTCAAGGCAGCTGGGACCATAGTCACCAAGAAAACAATTGGTAACACTACGCCGTGAAGGACTGAAATCCTGCAGCGCCCGCAAGGTCCCTCTGCTCAAGAAAGCACATATACATGCCCGTCTGAAGTTTTCCAGTGAACATCTGAATGATTCAGAGGACATCTGGGTGAAAGTGTTGTGGTCAGATGAGACCAAAATGGAGCTCTTTGGCATCAACTCAACTCGCCGTGTTTGGAGGAGGAGGAATGCTGCCTATGACCCCAAGAACACCATCCCCACCGTGAAACATGGAGGTTGAAACATTATGCTTTGGGAGTGTTTTTCTGCTAAAGGCACAGGACAACTTCACTGCATCAAAGGGACGATGGACGGGGCCATGTACAGTCAAATCTTGGGTGAGAACCTCCTTCCCTCAGCCAGGTATTGAAAATGGGTCGTGGCTGGGTATTCCAGCATGACAATGACCCAAAACACACGGCCAAGGCAACAAAGGAGTGGCTCAAGAAGAAGCACATTAAGGTCCTGGAGTGGCCTAGCCAGTCTCCAGACCTTAATCCCATAGAAAATCTGTGGAGGGAGCTGAAGGTTTGAGTTGCCAAAAGTCAGCCTCGAAACCTTAATGACTTGGAGAAGATTTGCAAAGAGGAGTGGGACGAAATCCCTCCTGAGATGTGTGCAAACCTGGTGGCCAACTATAAGAAACGTCTGACCCCTGTGATTGCCAACAAGGGTTTTGCCACCAAGTACTAAGTCATGTTTTTCAGAGGGGTCAAATACTTATTTCCCTCATTAAAATGCAATTCCATTTATAACATTTTTCACATGCGTTTTTCAGGATTATTTTGTTGTTATTCTGTCTCTCACTGTTCAAATAAACCTACCATTAAAATTATAGTCTGATCATTTCTTTGTCAGTGGGCAAATGTACAAAATCAGCAGGGGATCAAATACCTTTTTCCCTCACTGTATATATATATATATATATATATATATATATAACTATTTTTTTTAATGACCTCAATAGATACCTCTGAGACTTTATATGACACAGAAAAAGACCAAGGTTGAAAATTGCTAAACTGCAGCTACCATACATTTTAGGAGGCCTGGGACTACTTAATTTGCTATTTTATAACTGGACATGTCATGCTCGCATAATTACAGAATGTCTCAGAGATTAACATTGCTCTAATTGGGGTCAGTAATGACTCCTCCTTCACATCGCCATACTCATTAATCAGTGTTATGACTGGTGACAGAAACTCAGTCAGCACCGAAGTGAAACCAAACCCGATTCTTAACAGCACCTTTAAGATCTGGAGAGATATTTGCAAACAGCTCGGACTTCCCATATTAATAACAAGGTCTTTCCCCCTGGCATTTCTGATAGAATTTTCCACCTCTGGTACCAGAAAGGTACAAGGTCAATGTCAGATATGTTTTATGGTGACAAGTTGCTATCGATTCAGCAAATCCAACAAAAATGTGCTGTACCACCAAGACAATTCTTTAGGTATCTGTAAGTAAGACATTTTATTGAATCCAAAATGGTGCTCACCCCACAGAACCCAATACGAACCCCAGTGGACAATCTCCTGTTGAAAGCTGAAAGACCTAAACACTTTATTTCTTCATTTTATGCTGCTATACACTCTAATATTGAAAGTAACTCTAGAGCTCTGATTAGGGTATGGGAAACAAAGCTGGAAAGAGGCCGAGAAATTCCAAATTGGACAAATACAAGAGATGCAATATGAGATCATGCAAAGAGTTCATAGAACTCTCATTATACGGAATAAAATGAATGCAGAATTCTCTGATACCTGACGTAAGTGTAAGAAGAAAAAAGGCACTTGTGGACTTTTCTGAGAAAATGTCAAAACTGAGCTGGAGGGTATGTTCATATATCCTATAAAAACGGACCCATGGCTATTTGTACTGGGTGTCGTTGGAAACAGGCCCTCACTATTTGTACTGGGTGTCGTTGGAAACAGGCCCTCACTATTTGTACTGGGTGTCGTTGGAAACAGGCCCTCACTATTTGTACTGGGTGTCGTTGGAAACAGGCCCTCACTATTTGAACTGGGTGTCGTTGGAAACAGGCCCTCACTATTTGAACTGGGTGTCGTTGGAAACAGGCCCTCACTATTTGAACTGGGTGTCGTTTGAAACAGGCCCTCACTATTTGCACTGGGTGTTGTTGGAAACAGGCGCTCAATTACCTTAGCACAGCTCAATCGTCAAAAAGAATGACTCTTTGTGGCCCGCAAATGCATTCTACTTAAAGGAGTTTTGTTTACATTTGTTTCCTGCAGTTGATTCCAGAAGACTTGCCTTCAGAGCCCTACAGAATCATGGACCCCCCCAAAAAAAGCCCTCCTATTAATGTGGAGCAGCGCGTTCAGCAGCACGCGAATATGCTTCAACATCTCGGCTCAGCCATGGATCGCGTGCTGCTGACCCTGGAGAGGTTCGAGAGAGGAGGACTGCCAGCACCTCTACCTTCACCACCACCTACCCCACTGGTTACCCCTTCTTCATCTGGTTCCAGTGGGATTAGGCTCTCGCTCCCGAGGGAGTATGATGGGACGGCGGCCGGGTGCCAGGGGTCCTTGCTCCAGCTGGAGCTCCACCTGGCAACCGTCCACCCGGCTCCTTCGGGACGCGAGAGTGTTTCTGCCCTCGTCTCCTGTTTGTCTGGGAAAGCTCTGGAGTGGGCCAACGCCGTATGGGGAGAGGATGAAGCGGCGTTGGACCACTATGAGGAGTTCACTTGCCGTTTCCAGGCGGTTTTTGACCATCCACTGGAGGGGAGAGCGGCGGGTGAACGCCTTTTCCATTTAAGACAGGGGACGAGGAGCGTGCAGGATTTTGCCCTGGACTTCCGTAGCCTGGCAGCGGGCGCGGGTTTGAATGAGCGGGCTCAGATCGACCATTTCCGATACAGTCTGTGGGAGGACGTCCATCGGGAGCTGGCCTGCAGGGACACAACATTCACTCTGGACCAACTGGTGGATATGTCCATTCATCTGGATAACCTGCTGGCTACCCGCGGACGTCCGGATCGGGGTCTGCAAATTCCATCCTCCAGCGTCTCCGCTCCGACCCCTATGGAGCTGGGAGGTGCTGCGCTCAGGGGGACCGGAGGAGGAGCCATTCCTTGCACCAGCTGTGGCCGCAGAGGACACACTGCTGGCCGGTGTTCGGGGGGTTCTTCAGGGAGTCGAGGAGGCAGGCAGAGCACTGTTGTGTCACCCCAGGTGAGTAAGCACCAAACTCACCCAGAGCCCCCTGTTGCTCATATGTTTTTGTTGGTAGAGTTTACTGAGTGTTCCCCGCATTCCCAGCATAAGGCGCTAGTAGATTCAGGCGCAGCTGGGAATTTTATTGACCGCAATTTTGCCTGTAGGTTAGGGATCCCCATTGTGTCTCTCCTGCGTTTCCTGTGGTGCCAGGAATACCCTGGTTGGCATATTATGACCCAAATATTTTGTGGCAACAGAGGGCTCTCAAGGGGTGGTCACGAGGGTGCTCGGGGAGGTGTGTAGGTGTTTCCATCAGTGCAACTACGGTGGAGAGTCCAGACCAGGTTTCCACCGTGCACATTCCCTCCGAATATGTCGATTTGGCTCTCGCCTTCTGTAAGAAGAGGGCGACTCAATTACCACCCCATCGACGAGCGGATTGTGCGATAAATCTCCTTGTAGACGCAGCACTTCCCAGGAGTCATGTGTATCCTCTGTCACAGGAGGAGACGGCAGCTATGGAGACATATGTTGCCGAATCTCTGGGACAGGGATACATTCGGCCCTCCACTTCACCTGCCTCCTCAAGTTTCTTTTTGTGAAGAAAAAGAATGGAGATGTGCGCCTGTGTAATGACTATCGAAGTATCAATCAGATCACTGTGAGGTACAGCTACCCGCTGCCTCTCATCGCCAGTGCGAGGGAGACGAGTGGAAGACGGCATTTAGTACCACCTCAGGGCACTGTGAGTATCTCGTCATGCCGTACGGTTTGAAGAATGCTCTATCAGTCTTCCAATCCTTTTTTAGACGAGATCTTCAGGGACCTGCTCGGGCAGGGTGTAGTGGTGTATATCGATGACATATGGATATACTCCGCTACACGCGCTGAGCATGTGTCTCTGTGCGCAGGGTGCTTGGTCGACTGTTGGAGCATGACCTGTACGTCAAGGCTGAGAAGTGTCTGTTCTTCCAACCGTCCGTCTCTTTCCTAGGATATCGCATTTCCACGTCAGGGGTGGAGATGGAGAGTGACCGCATTTCAGCCGTGAGTAATTGACCGACTCCAACCACGGTAAAGAAGGTGCAGCGGTTCTTAGGGTTTGCCAACTACTACCGGAGGTTTATCTGGGGCTTCGGGAAGGTAGCGGCTCCCATTACCTCAATGCTGAAGGGGGGTCCGGTGCGACTGTGTTGGTTAGCTGAGGCGGCTCATCCGGATCCCTCTCTGGCCTTCATAGTTGAGGTGGACGCGTCCAAGGCTGGGATCGGAGCTGTGCTGTCGCAGCGCTCGGCTACGCCACCTAAACTCCGCCCCTGTGCCTTTTTTTCTAAGAAGCTCAGCCCGGCGGAGCGAAACTATGATGTGGGGGACAGGGAGCTGTTGGCTGTCGTGAAGGCTCTGAAGAGATGGAGGCATTGGCTTGAGGGGGCTAAACACCCTTTTCTCATCTGGACTGATCACCGTAATCTGGAGTACATCCGGGTGGCGAGGAGACAGAACCCTCGTCAGGCAAGTTGGGCCATGTTTTTCACACGTTTAGATTTTTTGCTATCCTTCAGACCAGGTTCCCAGAATGTGAAGGCAGACACACTGTCCCGGTTGTATGACACAGAGGAGCGGTCCATCGATCCCACTCCCATACTTCCTGCCTCGTGCCTGGTAGCACCGGTGGTATGGGAGCTGGACGCGGATTTCGAGCGGGCGGTGTGTACAGAGCCCACTCCACCTCAGTGTCCCGCTGGGCGTATGTACGTACCGTCCTCTGTTCGTGACCGTCTGATCGTTTGGGCTCACACATCACACTCCTCTGGTCATCCGGGTATCGGCCGGACAGTGTGCTGTCTTAGTGAGAAATATTGGTGGCCTACCTTAGCAAAGGACGTGAGGGTTTATATTTCCTCCTGCTCGGTGTGCGCTCAGGCACCTGCCCAGAGGGAAATTACAACCCCTCCCCGTTCCACAGAGGCCGTGGTCACACCTGTCGGTGGATTGAAGCCGCGCGTAAAGGGAGGGGGGTACTGTCACGACTTCCGCAGAAGTCGGTCCCTCTCCTGGGTCGAGCGGCTACTGTTCTTGCCACCACTGATCCATTTCTTATTTTCTGTTTATCTTTTCTCATTATTCACACCTGGTCCACATTACCCAAATTTTATGTGTTATTTAATTCCTCTGTTCCCCCCTCAGTTTTGTCCGTGATTGTTTCATGTATGAGAAGCTCCGTGTGGTTGAGCAGGTGTGTACTACGGTGGTAGTGTGTTTCGCTATTTTTCCTTATTAAATATTTAGGACAAACGTATTCCTTGCCACCCATTCTGAAACTAACTGCAGCTCTTTGTTAAGTGTTGTAGTAATTTCAGTCACTGTAGTAGCGGACGTATAGTGTTGAGTAATCCGCACACATTTACTCAAAGCCAGTGGCATGTCGTTAGTAAAGATTTAAAAAAGTAAGGGGCCTAGGCAGCTGCCCTAGGGAATTCAGGGATTCTACCTGGACTATGTAAGAGAGGCTTCCATTGAATAACACCCTCTGTGTTATGTTAGACAGGTAACTCTTTATCCACAATATAGCAGGGGGTGTAAAGCCAAAACACATATGTTTTTTTTTTCCAGCAGCAGACAATGACGATAATGTAAAAAACTGCACTGAAGTTCTAGTAGGCTTTAATTGGTATGGAAAATAGAAGTGGTAATGTTGTCTGCTATTATTCTCAATAATTTTTCATTCAAGTTGTTAGACCCCGGTGGCTTGTCATTGTTAATCTGCATATCTGAACCCGAGGTAGAAGCCACCAGAGAGGGAGACAAAACAGAGGACGAAGGTGCAGGTACCTCCGGATTCAATCTCGAATGGGAAGCCCCCAAGGAAGAAGGCTCCGGAACCTCTGGATCAAGGGCAGCAATGCTGATTATGGTCTGTGTCTGGTCCGGGCTTAACATCTCCAAGGAGGCCCCCGTTGTCAGAGGACACTGTTTTCGACTTCCACAGCGATTGACATATCTCCATGGTTGGTTGGTAGGGTCCAGCAGTATCCTACTAGCTAAATTCTCCAGGGAAGGGGAAGACCGCTTCAGGGAGGGATCCCTGCAGAGTACCGGCCAGGCGGCTGTGGAGAGCCGGCACGGCGGTGACACTTCCAGCAGGCCACAGTGGCGTCTGGCTCCTGGGGTAGAAAAGAAAGAAAAAGTAGGTGGGCGTGGATTCCTCAGAAGCTTGTGTCGGTTAGCTACTTGTTTGCTGAGAGTTGTCACTTTGTCTCTGTAGTCCTCTGCAAGATAACAGTTAATACATTGAAAGTCTGGGTGGTACACATTGTCCTGGAATAAAGCAAAATAAACAGCTCCTGCAGCATTGAAAACGTTCAATAGCAACCTTCATTTGAGACAGTAGGCCAGTTAGGCATTTTTAATTTTAGTGCAGTTTATTAATTCGACCATTTTAAAAAACAAGCACACATAAAACTTGAAAAAAACATACATGCACATGAGTAAAATCATCGAGGATAACACACAATAAAGTCTGGGACTTATTTCCATTGCGGTCTTCTAGCTACAGCCTAGCCACAATTACAGCCACAATTAGCGTGGGACACCTCTGTGGTCCCAGCCACACAGGCTGTGTTCAAGTTGTGTGTGTAAACCCTGCTAGTTTGATACTGATAGCTACCAGCTAGAATAGTAGCTAAATTTGGCAATCAGCTTGATCGTTTTTGGTCTAGCAGGATCCCAGGACAGATAGTAGGGGTCACAGCAACTGAGGGCTAACCGCCGTTGCGGGATCCAAAATCAAAAAGTATATAAATCAAACTTTGCAAGGAAACACTGTCACAACGTCTCTCGTTCTGTGTTTAACATACACCGTGCTCTGATGACGTAATCATCCCCAGCTTCCAATTGGCTCATTCATACCCGCTCCTATCCCCTGTAACTATTCCCCAGGTCATTGCTGTAATTGCGAATGTGTTTTTCAACTCAACTGGTAAAATAAGGGACACAAAAATTAAAACCATAGAGGACAATGGGTTAAATAATTGATTCAACTATGTTTAACTACTTAGGGAGTAGCGGCGCGCTAGCGACAATACCTGACACTACCCGGTGAAATGTAAGGTGCCAAATTCAAAATCCAAAAGTTAAATTATTAAACATTCATCAATATACAAGTGTTGCATAGTCATGAAAGCTCTGATTCTTGGCAATAGCACAGCATTGTCAGATTTCAAAAATGCTTCACGGTGAAAGCACAACATTTGATTGTTTGAGGATAGCACCTCCATAATTTATGCATTAGCATAAATTCATATCTAGCTCGGGTCACACAAAACCCATATCAGAGCTAATATAAATACCTTAACTTTCGAAGAACTTCTCCTGAGGGCTTCCCAAGTGTCCAACGAAGACATCCAATAGTTCTTTTGTTAGAAAAAGTCATTTATTATATCCATAAATCTCAGTTTGGTTGGTGCGTTATGTTCAGAAAATCCAACGTCGAATCGCCCATTGAACCGTGAAGAGAACGCGTTCAAATATAGCTATCAACTTTTCCTAAACAAATCATAGATAATTTATAATGCATCCTTATCTATCCTTTTATGAATATTAGCGATAGTATTTCACTCGGATGGTAACAAAAACATTATAAAAGGAAAATACTGTGGGGCGCGCACATGGTCTCGCGCCCGTGAAATGTTGTTGACTTTTGAGCTACCTTGACAAATTCCTCTTCCTATCCGTTCTGCTCAGGGCTACAGCTTCCAAACTCTGTATAAAGACTGTTGACATCTAGTGGAAGCCATAGGTACTGAAATCTTGGAGCTGGATACCATTAAAATCAATAGGGAGAGTATCAAACAGTGCAAAGGTAACAACAAAAAATTCCGGACAGAAATCTCTCGGGTTTTCGCCTGCTATATCAGTTCTGTTATATTCACAGACATTGTTTTCACATTTTTAGAAACTTCAGAGTGTTTCCTATCCAATAGTACTACTTATGTGCATATCCTATTTTCTGGGCCTGAGTGGCAGGAATTTTACTTTGGGCACGCCAGACTCTCCAAAACCGTCACCTCTGCTGCCGCTCCCTAAGAAGTTAACAGGTGGAAACTTGAACTGCTCTTCCTAACCTGCTGCCAAATGTATGACCATATTAGAGACACATATTTCCCTCAGATTACACAGATCCACAAACAATTTGAAAACAAATCCAATTTTGATAAACTCCCTTATCTATTGTGTGGAATAACACAGTGTGCAATCACAGTAGCAAGATTTGTGATCTGTTGAAAATGGAAACCAGTGAATAAGAAACACTATTGAAAATACAACACATATTTATTTATTTTCTTATTTGTACTTGAACTATTTGCACATTGTTACAACACTATATAGAGACAAATGTTTTTATTATTTTGGAACTTTTGTGAATGTAATGTTTCCTGTTTTTTTTATTGTTCATTTCACTTTTGTTTCTTATCTATTTCACTTTCTTTGGCAATGTAAACATGTGTTTCCCATGCTAATAAAGCCCTTTGAATTGTATTGAATTGAGAATGAGAGAAAGAGAGAGAGAGAGAAACAGAGAGAGCGAGTGAGAGAGAAAGAGAGAAGGAGAGAGGGAGACTTTTTGTCTTTATTTACTGATACAGTACATCCTCATTTAATTTAACTAGAACCTCTCCCTGCCGCACTCCACCGCTCTTTAAAAAACAAATATCCCCTGTGCTGCATACTCACCTTGCTCTATACCCTACGATACAAAACAACACCACACTTCACAAAAATCTCTACTGTATATCTAACTCATCTTCCCCAGCTGTACAGACGGACCCCACCCGACACACCATATCTCCTGAAACATCTCCACACTGTTCAGATTTTTATAGAACTAAACTTCCACTCTAAGGCGCACAGAGACCATCCTATTAAATAATAGTAAAGGGTCTGTTATCCCCCCCACCTTTGACCCTGTTCCTCCTTGTTAGCCAAATAGCCAATTTTGCCTGAGCAAACAGAAAATTCAACACACATTTGGCCTTTTCCTTATTTGTAAACTTGTACCCCATTACAAACACCCCAACAGTAAACTCCACCCCCAACCTCTCACACAAACATTCCAACAAAGATATTAATGGCATTAACCTGGAGCACACAGAAAACACATGATGCACAGTTTCACTCATGATACAGAAAGGACACCCCTGTCCCCGTGCCAACCAGCCGTTAGTGGCCAGGTGTTAGTGCCAGGGCTTCATGTAGAACCCTCCGCTGGAGGTCCCCTGACCTCTTTGGTACTGAGAGTTTGTAGAGCCCACTCCATCTATAACCCACCATACTCTCCGCCCCACATACCCTGTGCCACTGATGTGCCTTAACTTCTGTTAGGCTCCTAATGTTCCTTACCTACATACATAAGGGACGCGGATGGCATTTGCTGTATGTTTGATGAGAAACTGCATATTGTAAATGTACGCTCCCTTACTAGACGTCCGAAATTGTTTCTAAAATAAGCCGACGCCGTCGGGCCGTGCCCCAGGGCCAAATCTTCCAGGAAGTCATCAAACGAACTTTCTCGGACTTTCGATGTCCGTTTAATAAAATTAATTCATTTTTATCATTTTTCCACCCTTCATGTTAATCCCACCAGATGGCGAATGCCTTCTTATTGCAAATGTACAAAACATACACCTAATTGACCTGGCTTTTTCTCCTAAACCGAAAAGACTTGGTGGGCATGGGTTTGGCCAAATGGGCAGTTGGCCCCGAAACAGGATGGCGTCAGGGACTCACGGTTTTTGAGATAAGGCACATTTTCTGGGATTAAAGGTGAAAAATGGAAATAGAGCACTAATTTGACAGCTTTACGTCAAAGTACATGAACCTACGGTGTAAGGAAAAAGAACCAGACATTTATCTGTTTTAATTTTCGATTAATTGACAAATGTCCAATTCGTAATGTTGAGAAAAATATTTTGTTCCCCAAAAAAAGTTATGGATCCAGTTGCTGCGTGTTCAGACGAATCCGTTAAAGTGGGTTTCGGAGCTCTACGTGATTTCTGTGATTTTCTGTGATTTTCTGAAATCACACACACGCACAGTCAATGGGGAATGACACAGTGAGGGGCTTACAGACAGACACTGCCTGCAATAGTTACTTTTGTTCGAACCATTAAAGAACCGTCAGACCTAGAGCTGAAACTTTAGAAACCCATTCTAGACCTTTAGTCGATCGTGCACGGTGAGCTACAGGGCTCTAGAAGGTTTTCAGGCCGAGAAACAGCCTCAGCACATTTGCAATATTTTCAATTCATTTTACATCACGAAAATGACAACATTTCTAAAAGTCCCAGAGTCACAAGGCTAGGTGCATTAGAACCGCCTCGGCCCATAGAGACGGACCCTAACGTTTCTGTCCGATAGCTCATTCAAGGACCCCGTGAGCAACGCCCGGAAAACGTGGATTTTCAGCACCAATTAAGGTCGCTGCTCGGACTCCAAATGACCTATCGAGCCGAAACTTGAGATTCGGGTCGCCTCAGCTAGGCCGACACATAATGTCGAACTGGACCCGCAGCTAGAACGTAACTAGGTGTTTTACATTTTTACTATGATTTAAACAGAATTTTGAGCCTGCCCTGATATATGTGATTGTTGGCTTCTAAATGAGATGGGAAAAGTGGGTTTGGTGTCAGTTTTTATCAGTTTGGTGTCAGAATGATATCTAATTGATTGATTGACGCTGACTTGCTCGTTGACTTTTGTACATTTGCAATATGTTTGAATAGGGCTGAAACATCACCAAAATGACAGACTGAAATCAACACAAAAAAGGGCATCACCATAGTCTCTAGGCCGTGCCGAGTTCAACGAGACGCCCCACTTGACTGTAGCTCGCTTCTGACCTCATAGACCGTGCAAAAAGTAGGCGCAAAATGAAGCCTGGCCCTAAATGTCAGCTGATTTTGGGTGACAGCGGCAGACCCGTTTGGGTTAGAAGCACAATTCAACTTCAGGAATGTTCCTAAGGTCCTCCCGATCTGAGCAAGCCTAACCATGACTGTGTGGCATTAACCTTTAACAGTGAAAACAGGGTATTTACATCAAACCGTTTGCTATGACATCTCTCCCCATAGGAATACATTGCCTGCTCCCCTAAATTCAACCTGGTGCCTATGTGGGTTATGAATGTCTTATGAACCTGTCTTCGATAGCAATCCATCAGACCACTATGAGGTCTACCTGTGTTGATTCTAAGCTTCCTGGAGCAACCGGAAGTGGTAGAAATCACCCAAAAGGTGTTTTGATATACCCAACCTGCAGTTTGTGAAAAACAGACAATTCAACCCTGTGTAAATCAGTCAGTTCTTAACCTAAAGACTTATAACTCAGGATTCTGTTAAAGCATACCCCAATGAGGATATGTGTCTAACTACAGCTTCCTGTGACAACCGGAAGTGCTTTAAATAGGGGTCATAGGTGCTGTTTCGAAGGGTTAAAAAGGTCACATCTTTCCAAAACTTCATATGTGTGATTAGGCAACCCTCATGAACTGTAAATGGGTCATTTCTCCCATCAGATTTACAAGAAAACCCTCACAGACACACACAAACACAGATATGGGATGGAGTGACACAGTGTGGGGCTTGAAGACACACAGAGCCTGCAATGGCATCACCATAGTCTCTAGGCCTTCCTGAGTTCAACAAGATGCCCCGCTTGACCGTAGCTCACTCGGTCTGACCGCAGCAACCGTTCCAAAAAGTAGGCCCAAACTGAAGCCTGGCCCTCAATTTCAGCTGCTTTTGAGTGACAGCGGCAGAACCGTTTGGGTTAGAAGCACGATTCGACTTCTGGAACGTTCCTTAGGACCTCCCGATCTGTGCAAGCCTAACTTTGACCCTGTGGCATTAACCCTTAACAGTGAAAACAGGGTATTTACATCAAACCGTTTGCTATGACATCTCTCCCCATAGGAATACATTGCCTGCTCCCTAAATTCAACCTGGTGCCTATGTGGGTTATGAATGTCTTATGAACCTGTCTTCAATAGCAATCCATCAGACCACTATGAGGTCTACCTGTGTGGATTCTAAGCTTCCTGGAGCAACCGGAAGTGGTAAAAATCACCCAAAAGGTGTTTTGATAGACCCAACCTGCAGTTTGTGAAAAACAGACTTTCAACCCTGTGTAAATCAGTCAGTTCTTAACCTAAAGACTTAAAACTCAGGATTCTGTTAAAGCATACCCCAATGAGGATATGTGTCTACCTACAGCTTCCTGTGACAACCGGAAGTGCTTTAAATAGGGGTCATAGGTGCTGTTTCGAAGGGTTAAAAAGGTCACATCTTTCCAAAACTTCACATGTGTGATTAGGCAACCCCAATGAACTGTAAATCAGTCATTTCTCCCATCAGAATCCCTTGAAAACTCACACATGCACACAGTCCATGGGGAGTGACATAGTGTCGGGCTTACAGACACACACTGCCTGCAATAGTTACTTTCGTTCGAACTATTAAAGAACCGTCAGACCTAGAGCTCTGAAACTTTAGAACCCTTTACTAGAGCTTATGTCGATAGTGCACGGTGAGTTATGGGGCTCTAGAAGGTTCACAGGCCGAGAAACAGCCTTGTACATTTGCAATATTTTCAATTCATTTTTACATCACGAAAATGACAAAATTTCTAAAAGTCCCATGTTGAAATCAACACCAACGAGCTATGGACAGGTACCACTATCAATACTGGCCATCCTGAGATCAACGGGCAGTCAATTGGCCATTCCTGAAGTATTTTAGAGCTTGTCATATTCGTGATGTTAACAGCCCATTGAAACATATTGCAAATGTACTGTACATTTGCAATATGTTTCACTGTACATTTGCAATATGTTTCAATGGGCTTTTTTGACATGTTGAAATCAACACCAACGAGCTATGGACAGGTACCACTATCAATACTGGCCATCCTGAGATCAACGGGCAGTCAATTGGCCATTCCTGAAGTATTTTAGAGCTTGTCATATTCGTGATGTTAACAGCCCATTGAAACATATTGCAAATGTACTGTACATTTGCAATATGTTTCACTGTACATTTGCAATATGTTTCAATGGGCTTTTTTTTGACATGTTGAAATCAACACCAACGAGCTATGGACAGGTACCACTATCAATACTGGCCATCCTGAGATCAACGGGCAGTCAATTGGGCATTCCTGAAGTATTTTAGAGCTTGTCATATTCGTGATGTTAACAGCCCATTGAAACATATTGCAAATGTACTGTACATTTGCAATATGTTTCACTGTACATTTGCAATATGTTTCAATGGGCTTTTTTTGACATGTTGAAATCAACACCAACGAGCTATGGACAGGTACCACTATCAATACTGGCCATCCTGAGATCAACGGGCAGTCAATTGGCCATTCCTGAAGTATTTTAGAGCTTGTCATATTCGTGATGTTAACAGCCCATTGAAACATATTGCAAATGTACAGTGAAACATATTGCAAATGTACTGTACAAAGCAATGGAAGAGAGTGTGGACTTTTTTGAAAACCTCCATAAATCAGCAGGGGCTTCTCCAACTGACTTAGGGCCATAGTGGGATGCTCCCATACGGATCCTGGACCAGGAGCAGCCCCTAAAGTCATTTAAAACCCTTTTGAAAATATGGACCTGGTAAATGTACTGTACATTTGCAATATAGTTTCACTGTACATTTGCAATATGTTTCAATGGGCTGTTAACATCACGAATTTGACATGTTGAAATCAACACCAACAAGCGATGGAGAGGTACCACTATCAATCCTGGCCATCCTTAGATCAACGGGCAGTCAATTGGGCATTCCTGCAGTATTTTAGAGCTTGTCATATTCGTGATGTTAAAAGCCCATTGAAACATATTGCAAATGTACAGTGAAACATATTGCAAATGTACTGTACAAAGCAATGGAAGAGAGTGTGGACTCTGTCATTTTTTGAACATTTTTGAAAACCTCCATAAATGAGCAGGGGCTTCTCCCACTGACTTAGGGCCATAGTGGGATACTCCCATAAAGATCCTGGACCAGGAGCAGCCCCCTAAAGTCATTAAAAACCCTTTTGAAAATATGGACCTGGTAAATGTACTGCACATTTGCAATATGTTTCACTGTACATTTGCAATATGTTTCAATGGTCTTTTAAGATCACGATCCCAATGTAGGCACCCCTGGTCATTTTGGACGTTTTTAAAAAAATAGACCCTATAGGATGATTGAGTGCTTAACATAGTGATATATATCATTTTGTCAGTTTAAATGCCATTTGGACATTGCTCACTGACTTTTGGGTTCGGAAGCCGACTTCCTATGACGATATATGTAAATGGACATAACATCATGACTTTTGACTTCCTATGGTAACATATTGCAAATGGACAAAACATATTGCAAATGGACAATAAAAAAGTTAATAAAAATAACTTTATTAAAATTAGACAAGGATATGTTTATACACATCTTCTATGCGTGAGATTATAACGAAAAGTCGTTAGAATCGCGAAAAACGGCCCAGAAAGCACTTTTTAGGGGTATAGTTATTCTGATATTTTTTGGGGAAATGTCAAAATTTGACCCTTGGGTCTTGTCTTCATGTACATTTGCAATATGTTTTGCCCCGTTGGAACGCGCTCGCCACCTATAGTAATTTTGAGTTGTTACACTTGGCATTTGCCGTATGCCGTTTGCCATAAGAAATACACGAAATGGCGTCCATTTGGGCACTCTTTTCCATCGTGTGTATGTTTGTTCCAATGGCAATATGTTGCCATTCATTTTTGTCCATTTCATGGGGGTGTTCCCTTCCCTTAATGCAGAGATTGCAGAAGGCTTTACCTCCCACTACCTCAAACTCCTCCAGGCCCAGAATGTTGAAGTCCAACAAGTCCTCCAGACCCCATTGCCAGTCCCAATCTCTGCCATCACCTGCAGTGGTGGAAACACTAGTCGACCCCTCCCCCTTTGCGTCCTGGACCTCCCTCAGGATTCTCTCCGGCAGCCTAAGAGATGTTAGTCCTGTTTGTTGTGCCAGGACTTACAGGATTTTCCACGCCTCCTCCCAGAGCAGCCACAGATCACCCAGCCTTAGTAAACCCACTGCCATCAGTCGTCTCTGCAGGGCGGCCGACTGAACTGATCTCAAAAGGATGGCTGTGTTGTGGAAGATAGGCTCCTCTCACACCCACAGCCTAGGCTCCATACCCCCTTCTGGTGTAAGCCTTAGCAGCTGCCAGGCCCTCAGCACCGCAGAGTAAAAATTCAGAGAGACCTGCTGAACTCATCCTCTCCAGCCTCATGAGGAACAGCTGCCGGTCCAATCCTAATCCGCCAGCTCTCCTCTGTAGCATGCAAGCTGGTTCCCTCCAGCCGACATCAGTTTGGTACAGTAGTCTCTGCGTCGCCTTTAATCGGATTGCAGCCACCCTGCTCTCCAGTTCCACCAGGCCCTATCCTCCTTTGTGGATGGAAATACAGTGGCTTGCGAAAGTATTCACCCCCTTGGCATTTTTCCCATTTTGTTGCCTTACAACTTGGAATTAAAATGGATTTCGGGGGGGGGGTTGTATCATTTGAAGATGCAAAATAATTTTTATTGTGAAACAAACAAGAAATAAGACAAAAATACAGAAAACTTGAGCGTGCATAACTATTCACCTCCCCAAAGTCATTACTTTGTAGAGCCACCTTTTGCAGAAATTACAGCTGCAAGTCTCTTGGGGTATGTCTCAATAAGCTTGGCACATCTAGCCACTGGGATTTTTGCCCATTCTTCAAGGCAAATTTGCTTCAGCTAAGACATTTAAATGTTTCCCCTTAATTTGTTAGGGCTAGGATCATTTTTTCAGAATTTCCGCCTGACTGACGTGCCAAAAGTAAACTGCCTGTTACCCAGGCCCAGAAGCCAGGATATGCATATAATTTGGTAGCATTGGATAGAAAACCCTTTGTTTCTAAAAAATTTAAAACAATGTCTGAGACTATAACAGAATTGATATGGCAGGCGAAAATCCGAAGAAAAACCAACCAGAATATTTTTTTTGAGGTCCCAGGCTCTTATAATGGAAAGCTTTGGATCCTATGTAATTCCAGCTCCCAGATTGCAATTCCTATGGCTTCCACTAGATGTCAACAGTCTTTATTCAAGGTTTCAGGCGCGTGCTTACAAATTTTACTTTCCTATTAAACATACTACTTTCTGTATGAAATATTATAGTTTGTTTACATTTTAGGGTACCTGAGAATTAAATAGAAACGTATTTTTACTTGTTTGGACGAAGTTTAGCGGTAGCTTTTTGGATTCCTTTGTCTGCATTTTGAACGATTGTATTACTGAAATCAATGGTGCCAACTAAACAGGCTTTTTGGGATATAAAGAAGGATTCTATCTAATAAAATGACCATTCATGTTGTAGCTGGGACCCTTGGGATTGCAAACAGAGGAAGATTTTCAAAAGTAAGAAAAATTTATTTAATCGCTATTTGCGATTTTGTGAAGCCTGTGCTGGTTGAAAAATATGTTGATGAGGGGAGCCATTGTGGTGGTCAATTTCTGTTTTGTCAAATGAGGAGATACAAACTTATCACACAAGTCAGAGTAATACTTAAACTTAATCTTTTTTAGTGAGAGCTTTGTAATAGCGATGGCTGGTCGACGAATCAACCTCAGATGATTAGTTGAGAGCTACAACACAAAGGCTACTGAGATCTTTTATAGTAAAGATCCACCCCCTAGTCTCCATAACAAACCAAAGATGTTTGGAACGGGTCACAAGGTGAGACTTTTTAAATAAGAAAAGAGCATCCCATAGCCAGATAGCATTCACTATAAATTATCGTTCAGTTTGGCCCCTAAGACGAGGTTCCGATCTTGTTCCTGGTACTTTATAGCACAAAAACACCAACTCATCCAATTGCATAAATCAATTGTCAACTCCAGATACTCCATTCACAAGTAAAACCCCTTCTTGACCACACTCCTGGACAAGCTCACTGAGGGGAGTGAGCCTCTATGTCAAACACTATCCCAGGATAAGTGCAACATCAGAGATGACATTCAATGGTTCCAGACACTACCACACACATCCCCCAATGCCAAAGGAGGGAGTGACTGGCGCACATCCCTTCACATGGCTTAAGAATAGGTAAAGACATATTCACATATGAAGACAATGTTCCCTCCTGTCCTCTTCCCTTTCTGATATTCTATATAGCACCAGGGACATGTGAAAGACAAGCCTAACCTATCCCCTCTCTGGGCCCCAGGTGACTAAGCCCCAGCTAAGGGAAGAAATGCAACTGCCAACATCAGAGTCCGAAGGGATACATTCTATTAACAAGAATTTAAGCTTTTATTAAATTATATAAAGATACTTGTATGTTCATGAATGTTTAATATTACGATTATTTATTTGAATTGCGTGCCCTCCAATTTCACTGGATGTTGTCGACTGGTGTCCCGCTAGCGATGGTTGCTTTAGTGGTATGCTTAGGGTCATTGTCCTGGTGGAAGGTGAAAGGTATGGGGTTTGTCCCAGACATTTTAGTCTCATCTGACCAGACTACCTTCTTCCGTATGTTTGGGGAGTCCCCCACATGCCTTTTGGCGAACACCAAATGTGTTTGCTTATTTTTTTCTTTAAGAGTGTGCTCCTAATCTCAGCTCGTTACTTGTATAAAAGACACCTGGGAGCCAGAAATCCTTCTGATTGAGAGGGGCACACAGGTGATCTTTATTTAACTAATTATGTGACTTCTGAAGGTAATTGGTTGCACCAGATCTTATTTAGGGGCTTCTTAGCAAAGGGGGTGAATACAGATGGACGCACCACTTTTCTTTTTTTTTTTTCACTTCACCAATTTTGACAATTTTGTGTCTGTCCATTACATGAAATCCAAATAAAAATCTATTTAAATTACAGGTTGTAATGCGACAAAATAGGAAAAACGCCAAGGGGTAAATACTTTCGCAAGGCACTGTATACAACACTGCCACCCTCAGCCAGTAATGGCCTAACCAGAAAACATCCAGGACTTCCTGACGGGCCGCCCCCAGGTGGTAAGGGTAGGTAACAACACATCTTCCACGCTGATCCTCAACATGGGGGCCACTCAGGGGTGCGTGCTCAGTCCCCTCCAGTACTCCCTGTTCAGTCATGTCTGCATGGCCAGGCATGACTCCAACACCATCATTAAGTTTGCCAACGACACAACAGTGGTAGGCCTGAGCAGTGGCGGTTCTTGCTTGTATGGCTCCCTGGACGGACCCCCTCTTCAGCGCCCACCCCACTCCCAACAACAAAAAAAGCACCATTCTGGACTAACTGTAATTTTTATTCAGAGATTTGGAACAACACATATAAATAATCATAACATTTAAAACTATTTAACTATAAATATATATACAAAAATAAGACTCATAAATATCAAGAAGAAGTAACAAAGACAAATAGAAACAAATTGTAGTATATAAATACAAAAAAAACACACAAATAAAACTGAACTGCAAAGATCCCACATCACACAAATACACAAATAGAATAACACAAGTATAAAGAAGAGAACCTGATTATTACACTATTGCACTTCAAACAAGAAACACACACTGAACTGCATAACTAATTGCATTAGTACTGTACAAAGTTAGAGGTGCACTATTTGATAGATTCCCCTGCTCCTCCTACCTCGGGCTTCCAGTGGGGAGACCTGAGGTCAACCTACCCTCCCCCCCTCCCCATCTCATACTTTTGAGTGGGAGACCTTTCCAGGCAGTAGCCTGCTTAGCTCACAAACTAGAAGGTTAATTGACCCACATTCCCACACGGTGACATGATATCATTGACGTGACGTGAAAATGAGCGATAGAAAATCGATCGTGCGAATGTCATATATATATATATATAGCTATCATGGTCCAAACACACCAAGGCAGTCGCGAGGAGGAAAGGACAACACCTTTTCCCCCCTCAGGAGACTGAAAAGATTTGGCATGGGTCCTCAGATCCTCAAAAAGCTATACAGCTGTTGGATCACTTCCTGCCATCCAGGACCTCTATACCAGGTGGTGTCAGAGGAAGGTCCAATAATTGCCAAAGACTCCAGCCATCCTTGTCATAGACTGTTCTCTCTGCTACCGCACGACAAGCGGTACCGGAGTGTCAAGTCTAGGTCCAAAAACAGCTTTTATCCCAAAGCCATAAGACTCCTGAATAGCTAATCAAATGGTTTCCAGGACTTTTTGCATTGTCCCCCACCCCCCTTTTTACGCTGCTGCTACTCTCTGTTTGTTACCCATGCATAGTCACTTTACCTCTACCTACATGTACATATTACCTCGATTACCTCGACTAACCGGTGCTATCCGTCCATGCACCACATAAAAGAGCTTCGCTCTTGCCCCATTTCACCTTAGCTTAAAATCCATCCGGATTTGCAGTTTTTTTTGTAAATGCCCATCTTCTCCATTGTGCCTATTGCATACAATCTTATGTAGGACTGAGACTGCAATACCTATGTCTTCCACTAGATGTCAACAGTCAACAGTCAAAGACTGTGAATTCTAGGAGTGACCAGAACGGATAGGGACAGGAAGAAGTCACAGGACCACTTTTGTAAACAAGGCTTGACGCGTGCGAGATTGTGAATGCGCACCACTTTATTTTTCTTTCCTATCGTTCACATTATCGTCCAGTTGAAATAATACAGCAAATATACACAAAAGGATACCTAAGGATACATAAAAAATGATGTTTGATTTGTTTGTAGAAAGTGTATAGGTATAATTTGAATGTGTTCTCTTCACGGTTCAATGGGCGACTCAACAGTGGATTTTATGATCATAACACGCCAACCAAACGGAGATTTATGGATATAATAAATGACTTTTTCTAACAAAAGAACCATTGGATGTCTTCGTTGGACACTTGGGAAGCCCTCAGCAGAAAGGTAAGGGATTTTATATTAGCGATTTTATGCGTTTTGGTTATGGATTTATGCTAATGCATAAAATATGAGAGGGGCTATCCTCAAACAATCAAATGTTGTGCTTTCACCGTAAAGCCTTTTGACAACGCTGTGATATTGCCAAGAATCAGAGCTTTTGATGACTATGCAACACTTGTATATTGATGAATGTTTAATAATTCAACTTTTGGATTTTGAATTTGGCGCCTCACACTCCCTAAGTAGTTAACCTGTTTATGATCACCGGACCGCTAGCGGTCCACCTACGACAACATCCGATGAAATGCAGAGCGCCAAATTCAAATGACAAAAATAGTAATATTAAGCATTCATGAAAATACAAGTGCTGTAAACCATTCAAAAGCTTAGAATCTTGGTAATCAAACTGCTTTATCCGATTTACAATAGGCTTTACGGCGAAAGCATTTTATTATCTGAGGACAGCGCCCCACATACTTCCTGCATATAAATATGTTTCAAACCAGCACAGGAGTCACAAAAGTCAAAAATAGTGATACAATAAATCACTTACCTTTGAAGATCTTCCTCTGTTTGCAATCCCAAGCTACACATCAAATGGTTTTTTTGTTTGATAAAGTCCCAAAAACTCAGTTTGGTTGGTGCGTTTTGTTCAGTAATCCACCCGTTCAACTTGTTCAACATACAGGCAAATGAGTCCAAAAAGTTACTGATAATCTTCGTCCAAACAAGTCAAACAATGTTCTAATCAATCCTTAGGTACCCTAACATGTAAATAAATGATAACATTTGTGTAGTATGTTCAATGTTCAATACCGGAGATAAATAACAAAGAGCGTGCCCTCAGTCACGCGTGCCACAGGACTACAGACCCAAGGAGGAACCCAATGATAAACTAAAGCTACTTGTTCATTTTTCAAAGAACAAGCCTGAAACCTATCAAATACAACTAATTATATGCATATCCTAGCTTCTGGGCCTGAGTAACAGGCATTTTACTTTGGGCACGCCAGACTCTCCAAACTTCCTGTCTAAGACACCCAAATAGAACCCCCACTCCCTCCCTGTGTTAGGCGCATACACAATTATGAAGACAAAACCCATGTTGTTAATTTCTGCTTTTACAACAAGCAGCCTACCCCTACACACTTTCTCTGATGATCAAATGTTTACAGCCAGACCAGGTGCAAAAATAACTGCCACCACTGCACTACCATTTGTTCCATGGCTTAGCACACTAGCGCCCCACCACTCCCTAAGAAGTGAACTTTCTTTTTGCCTTTAGTCTCATTCAGGAACCTTGACAGTTCCCTCACCATGTATTTTGACCCCTCTGCCTGACTGGCTCTGGACCCATTGAGGAGGAGTCTGAAAAGATAGCCTCCTTATTACTAGACCCAGCCTCATGTACACCCCCATCCATAAAATTACTAGACCCAGCCTCATCTACACCCCCATCCATAACATTACTAGACCCAGCCTCATCTACACCCCCATCCATAACATTACTGGACCCAGCCTCATCTACACCCCCATCCATAGCATTACTAGACCCAGCCTCATCTAGAACACCATCCATAACATTACTGGACCCAGCCTCATCTACACCCCCATCCAAAACGTTACTAGACCCAGCCTCATCTACTCCCCTATCCATGACATTACTAGACCCAGCCTCTTCAAGAGGGCCACCATTGTTCCTGTTCCCAAGAAAGCTAAGGTAACTGAGCTAAATGACCCGTAGCACTCACTTCCGTCATCATAAAGTGCTTTGAGAGACTAGTCAATGATCATATCACCTCCATCCTAACAGACACCCTAGACCCACTCCAATTTGCTTACAGTCCCAATAGGTCCACAGACGACGCCATCGCAATCACACTGCTCACTGCCCTAACCCATCTGGACAAGAGGAATGTGTAAGAATGTAAGAATGCTGTTCATCGACTACAGCTCAGCATTAAACACCATAGTACCCTCCAAACTCGTCATTAAGTTCGAGACCCTAGGTCTCGACCTAGCCCTGTGCAACTGGGTCCTGGACTTCCTGACGGGACAGCCCCAGGTGGTGAGGGTAGGAAAGAAAATCTCCACCCCGCTGATCCTCAACACTGGGGCCCCACAAGGGTGCGTTCTCAGCCCTCTCCTGTACTCCCTGTTCACCCATGACTGCGTGGCCAAGCACACCTCCAACTCAATCATCAAGTTTGCTGACAACACTACAGTGGTAGGCTTGATTACCAACAACGACGAGACGGCCTACAGGGAGGAGGTGAGGGCACTCGGAGTGTGGTGTCAGGAAAATAACCTCTCACTCAACGTCAACAAAACTAAGGAGATGATCGTGGGCTTCAGGAAACAGCAGAGGGGGCAACCCCCTATCCACATCGACGTGACAGTAGTGGAGAAGGTGGAACGTTTTCCTCGGCGTACACATCACAGACAAACTGAAATGGTCCACCCACACAGACAGCGTCGTGGTGAAGAAGGCGGAACAGCGCCTTTTCAACCTCAGGAGGCTGAAGAAATTCGGCTTGTCACCAAAAACACTCACAAACTTCTACAGATGCACAATCGAGAGCATCCTGTCGGGCTGTATCACCGCCTGGTACGGCAACTGCTCCACCCACAACCGTAAGGCTCTCCAGAGGGTAGTGAGGACTACACAACGCATCACCGGGGGTAAACTACATGCCCTCCAGGACACTGTAAGCTGTCAGAGCAGCTTACAGATCACTGCACCTGTACATAGCCCAACCAACTACCTCATCCCTTACCGTAATCATTTATTTATCTTGCTCCTTTGCACCCCAGTATTTTTACTTTGCACATTCATCTACTGCACATCTACCATTCCAGTGTTAAATTGCTATACTGTAATTACTTTGCCACCATGGCTTATTTATTGCCTTATGTTCCTTATCCCACCTCATTTGCACACATTGTATATAGATTTTTTTTTTCCTACTGTATTATTGACTGAGTGTTTGTTTATTCCATGTGTAACTCTGTGTTGTTGTATGTGTCGAACTGCTTTATCTTGGCCAGGTCGCAGTTGTAAATGAAAACTTGTTCTCAACTTGCCTACCTGGTTAAATAAAGGTGAAATAAAATAAAAAAAATAAAAACACCTACACCACCCGATGTCACAGGAAGGCCAAAAAGATAATCCCCGCTATCATCCAGAAGGCGAGGTCAGTACAGGTGCAACAAAGCTGGGACCGAGAGACTTAAAAACAGCTTCTATCTCAAGGCCATCAGACTGTTAACCTCAACTAACATTGAGTGGCTGCTGCCAACATACTGACTTAAATCTCTAGCCACTTTAACCAAACAGAATTAAGGTTCCCTCTCTTTGTGGCTAAAACCTTTCCATATTGCCCTGAAAATGTAACCACAGTACAATTTTTATTAGATTTGCCCACTCCTCTCTCTCAGAAAACTAGTTCTGTTGGAATCAGAGGCTCTGTGTGTGTGTGTGTGTGTGTGTGTGTGTGTGTGTGTGTGTGTGTGTGTGTGTGTGTGTGTGTGTGTGTGTGTGTGTGTGTGTGTGTGTGTGTGTGTGTGTGTGTGTGTGTGTGTGCGTGCGTGCGTGCGTGTGCATGTGTGTGTGTGTGTTGACAGGACAAATGGAAGGAAATAGGCAAAATACCTGGCTTTTTATTGAACTGAATTGAACTTCCTTAAAATCTCCTTATGGTGAAATATGGCTGTTGTGTGTTTCTGTGCAGTTTGGTAGGAGTGGAGAGGAGCTATTGGTTTGAAACAGATTTATAATAATGCTCTTATGAAGAGCTAGAAGATAGGAGGGCATCTCTTTCTCTCTGCCAAACATATTAATATCAGTACAGTGTTTTGTGGGATATGTATCGCTCTGCTCTTAGCATTCTGTAGCATTTATGCCAGCATGCACAGACACACACACATACTGAACCACACACACTGAAACACACACATTCTGAAACACACACAGACTGAAACACACACATAAACTGAAATACACAAGCACTGAAACACACACAGTTATGGGTCAAGTCGTGTTATTAATGGGGGTGTAGACGAGGCATGGTCTAGTAATGCTATGGATGGGAGTGTAGATGAGGATGGGTCTAATAATGTTATGGATGGGGGTGTAGATGAGGCTGGGTCTAGTAATGTTATGGATGGGGGTGTAGATGAAACAAAACACCATAATTTGCAAATAAATTCATAAAAAATCCTACAATGTGATTTTCTGGATTTTTTTTCCACATTTTGTCTGTCATAGTTGAAGTGTACCTATGATGAAAATTACAGGCCTCTCTCATCTTTTTAAGTGAGAGAACTTGCACAATTGGTGGCTGACTAAATACTTTTTCCCCCCACTGTACACATGGTTAGCAGATGTTAATGCGAGTGTAGCGAAATGCTTGTGCTTCTAGTTTCCGACCATGCAGTAGTATCTAACAAGTAATCTAACAGTTTCACAACAACTACCTTATACACACAAGTGTAAAGGAATGAATACGAGTATGTACATGTAAATATATGGATGAGCAATGGCTGACCGGCACAGGCAAGACGCAGTAGATGGTCTATTGTACAGTATATACATATAAGATGAGTAATGTAGGATATGTAAACATTATATAAATGGCATCGTTTAAAGTGGCTAGTGATACATTTATTTCATCTGATTCTAATTGCTAAAGTGGCTAGAGACTTGAGTCGATGGCCGAACGGCACAAGCAAGATTAAGTAGATGGTTTAGAGTACGGTGTATACATTTGATATGAGTAATGTCGCCCCACTGCTCCCTAAGTAGTTAATTGAATTTACGAGCGGCCCTACCACGTTCACCTGTCAAGTATCACACTGCCATGGCATTCACACACTATCAAACGCTTACATTTAAGGACCCGTACCCTCCTCTGCTTCATTCACTCCCCCCACTTGCTCTCTCCCGCTCTCTCCCTCCCCCTCTCTATCTTCTCTCTTCTTACATGTTCTTCAAACCGTAACCCTCGGAGACCACTTCTTGAAACCGTAATGCTGGGAGACCACTTCTTCAAACCGTAACGCTGGGAGAACACTTCTTCAAACCGTAACTTTGGGAGACCACTTCTTCAAACCGTAACGCTGGGAGACCACTTATTCAAACCGTAACACTGGGAGACCACTTCTTCAAACCGTAACTCTGGGAGACCACTTCTTCAAACCGTAGCGCTGGGAGACCACTTCTTCAAACCGTAACGCTGGGAGACCACTTCTTCAAACCGTAACACTGGAAGACCACTTCTTCAAACAGTAACGCTGGGAGACCACTTCTTCAAACCGTAACGCTGGGAGACCACTTCTTCCAACCGTAACGCTGGGAGACCACTTCTTCAAAACGTAACGCTGGGAGACCACTTCTTCAAACCGTAATGCTGGGAGACCACTTCTTCAAACCGTAACGCTGGGAGACCACTTCTTCAAACTGTAACGCTGGGAGACCACTTCTTCACACCGTAATGCTGGGAGACCACTTCTTCAAACCGTAACGCTGGGAGACCACTTCTTCAAACTGTAACTCTGGGAGACCACTTCTTCACACCGTAATGCTGGGAGACCACTTCTTCAAACCGTAACGCTGGGAGACCACTTCTTTAAACTGTAACTCTGGGAGACCACTTCTTCACACCGTAATGCTGGGAGACCACTTCTTCAAACCGTAACGCTGGGAGACCACTTCTTTAAACTGTAACTCTGGGAGACCACTTTTTCACACCGTAACGCTGGGAGACCACTTCTTCAAACCGTAATGCTGGGAGACCACTTCTTCAAACCGTAACGCTGGGAGAACACTTCTTCAAACTGTAACTCTGGGAGACAGCTTCTTCAATTTGTAATGCTGGGAGACCTCTAAAATTGAGGCTAACTGTTTATTCTGGACATAGCACTACTTTAACTGGAATTGCCTTCTCCTTTATCCTGCCCTCCTTTATCTCTCTCCCTTTCCTTATCCCTCTCTACCTCTGCCATCCTTCCCATATGCCTTTGTCTTTCCATCAGTCCTCCCCCTTTCCGCCTCTACCATTCTCCCCCTCTGCAGTTCATTACTGTGTGTGGTTACAGTGATTGTCTCTCCATGGTAAATTGCTATTGATTGGCTACATGTTCTGCTGAGGCCTGGCACCACTCCTGACGTGACTACATGTTCTGCTGAGGCCTGGCACCACTCCTGATTGGACTACATGAGGCCTGGCACCACTCCTGACTGGACTACATGTTCTGCTGAGGCCTAGCACCACTCCTGACTGGACTACATGTTCTGCTGAGGCCTGGCACCACTCCTGATTGTACTACATGAGGCCTGGCACCTCTCCTGATTGGACTACATGAGGCCTGGCACCACTCCTGATTGGACTACATGTTCTGCTGAGGCCTAGCACCACTCCTGCGAATTCAGACCCTTTCCCCACCTCTCTCTCTCCCGCTCTCTCTCCACTCCTCTCTTTTCCTCACTTTTCACATTTCTCTTCTCTTTCTCAAATGTTCTCCCAAATCTATATTTCTGTTTATCTCCATTTCTAATATATCTCTCTGTTTATCTCCATTTCTCCACTCTCCCATTTCCATTCCCCTCCTCGTTCTACCTCCCTACAAAATTACTCTCTTTCTTCATCATTCCTTTTTTCTCTTTCTCTCCTTCTCATTCTCTCTCTCCCAAGTAAACTCATTCTGTTTTCTCTTCCTCCCCCACTCTGTCTCCTTCTCTTCTTCCATTTCTGTCTCTCCCTCTCTTTCTGTCTCTCCCTCTCTTTCTGTCTCTCCCTCTCTTTCTGATAGACATCTTTAAAGTGTGATTCTTCAGCCATTGTTTAGGAGTTAACTTCTTAGGGAGCGGCTCCCGAGGTGACGGTTTTGGAGAGTCTGGCGTGCCCAAAGTAAAATGCCTCCCACTCAGGCCCAGAAAATAGGATATGCACATGATTGGATTTTATTTTATTTATTTCACCTTTATTTAACCAGGTAGGCAAGTTGAGAACAAGTTCTCATTTACAACTGCGACCTGGCCAAGATAAAGCAAAGCAGTTCGACACACAACAACACAGAGTTACACATGGAATAAAACAAACATACAGTCAATAATACAGTAGGAAAAAAAGAAATCTATATACAAAGAGTGCAAATGAGGTAGGATAAGGAAGGTAAGACAATAAATAGGCCATGGTGGCAGAGTAATTACAATATAGCAATTTAACACTGGAATGGTAAAAGAAAACTGTGCAGTAGATGAATGTGCAATGTAGAAAAACTGGGGTGCAAAGGAACAAGATAAATAAATAAATACGGTAGGGGATGAGGTAGTTGGTTGGGCTATTTACAGATGGGCTATAAACAGGTACAGTGGTCTGTACACTGCTCTGACAGCTGGTGCTTAAAGCTGTTGAGGGAGAGGAAACACTCTGAAGTTTCTAAGAGTGTTAAAATATTGTCTGTGAGTATAACAGAACGAATATAGCAGGTGAAAACCCGAGGAATTTCTGTCCTGGAAAAAGTGATTTTGACACATTGCCTCATTGTGAACCCCTCCCTATTGAAAATTACCTTATATGGGAGTAAGATTGCAGTACCTATTGCTTCCACTGGATGTCAAAGGTCTCTAGACAGTGTTTGATGATGTTAAGTTGCTCTGGATGGTAATAGAAGAAGAATTGGGAAGTGGTCACCAGATGTAAACAGAAGAGGATGCGTGTTCACGGGCTTGCGCGCGCTGTGGTTTTTTTCTTTCCTATCGTCCAGTTTTTTTTACGGTTGAAATGTTATAGTAAATATACATAAAAGTGTTCCTAAAGATACATTATCAATGATATTTGATTGTTCTTGGATAAGTGTAAAGGTATAGGTTGAACGAGTTCTCTTCACGGTTCAATGGGCGAGTGGACGCTGTATTTTCTGATCATAACGCACCAACCAAACAGAGATTTATGGATATAATAAATGCATTTTTCTAACAAAAGAACCATGGATAGTCTTCGTTGGACACTTGGGAAGCCCTCAGCAGAAGTTCTTCAAAAGGTAAAGGATTTGTTTTCGCTGTGAAATGTGTTTTGTGTGAACCACGATGGTTTATGAATTTATGCTAATGAGAAAATACTGGAGGTGCTACCCTCAAACAATCAAATGTAGTGCTTTCGCCGTAAAGCCTTTTTGAAATCTGACAACGCTGTAATATTGCCAAGAAGCAGAGCTTTTGATGACTATGCAACACTTGTATATTGATGAATTTTTAATAGTTCGACTTTTAGATTTTGAATTTGGCGCCTTGCATTTCACCGGGTAGTGTCGGAAGCTAGCGCCCCACCACTCCGTAAGTAGTTAATGTGCTTCTTCTTGAGCCACTCCTTTGTTGCCTTGGTCGCTAGCGGCCCACCACTCCCTAAGTAGTTTTAAAGAAGGATATAGCTGGGACAATAGAGGGCCTGTAGTTTAGGAATACACCACTGGGACTAGTCTGTGTGTGTGTCTATGTATTTGTGTACCAGATGTTTTCTAGCTAGTAACGTAACCCATTCGGAGATCTATAGTCAGCTGTCAGTCATGGAATGACTAGCTAGCTTCTTGTTGTGTCACTAAAACATTTGACTAGAGTGATGAAGTTAATCCCAAGTTAGCAGTATGGCATTACAGGGGGAATCTCTGTTACGTATGTGTCTGTGTGTACAGTATATGTGTTGCTTTGTGTTTACATAGAGTGGCTACACATATACATGTAAGCCTATTGTGTGTGTGTCTGTGTGTCTGTGTGTGTGTGCATCCGTGTTAGGATGACGGGGTTGATGAGTTGGGAAATGTCTGGTGGTTCCTGTTCCAGGGACGTATTCCTCTCCCATGCAACATTCAAGAGAGCGCCTGCTCAGAAAATCGTTTGGAATGCTGACAGCTTGAACGCTCTCTAGAATAAATCGATACATACATTGCCTCTCTCTCTTTTTTTTTCTCTCTCTCTCTCTCTCTCTCTCTCTCTCTCTCTCTCTCTCTCTCTCTCTCTCTCTCTCTCTCTCTCTCTCTCTCTCTCTCTCTCTCTCTCTTCATTGCTCTTTTCTGTCTAGTTTTCCCACATGATCGTTTCTATCTTCGTCTGTATGTTTGGATCTTCAACCTTTCAAAAGTTGGGGTCACATAGAAATGTCCTTGTTTTTGGAAGAAAAACAATTTCTTGTCCATTAAAATAACATAACATTTATCAAAAATACAGTGTAGACATTGTTAATGTTGATTTTATTGAAATATCTTCATAGGCATACAGAAGCCCATAATCAGCAACCAACACTCCTGTGTTCCAGTGGCATGTTGTGTTAGCTAATCCAAGTTGATCATTTTAAAAGGCTAAATGATCATTAGAAAACCCTTGTACTGATTAAAGAGGCAATAAAACTGGCCTTCCTTAGACTAGTTGAGTATCTGGAGCATCAGCATTTGTGCGTTTGATTACAGGCTCATAATGGCCAGTAACAAAGACCTTCTAAAACTCATCAGTCTTTTCTTGTTCTGAGAAATGAAGGCCATTCCATGCGAGAAATTGCCACGGAACTGAATATCTCATACAACGCTGTGTACTACTCCCTTCACAGAACAGTGCAAACTGGCTCTAACCAGACTAGAAAGAGTGGGAGGCCCCGGTGCACAACTGAGCAAGAGGACAAGTACATTAGAGTGTTTAGTTTGAGAAACAGATGCCTCACAAGTCCTCAACTGTCAGCTTCATTAAATAGTACCCTCAAAACTTCAGTCTCAACATCAAACAGTGAAGAGGAGACTCCGGGATGCTGGCCTTCTAGGCAGATTTCCTCTGTCCAGTGTCTGTGTTCTTTTGCCCATCTTAATCTTTTCTTTTTATTGGCCAGTCTGAGACATGGCTTTTTCTTTGCAACTCTTCCTAGAAGGCCAGCATCCTGGAGTCGCCTCTTCACTGTTGACGTTGAGACTGGTGTTTTGCAGGTACTATTTAATAAAACTGACAGTTGAGGACTTGTGAGGTGTCTGTTTCTCAAACATGCCATTGGAACACAGGAGTGATGGTTGCTGATAATGGGCCTCTGTTTGCCTATGTAGATATTCCGTCGTTTCCAGGTGTAATAGTCATTTACCACATTAACAATGTCTACACTGTATTTCTGATCAATTTTATGTTGTTTTAATGGACAAAAAAAATGCTTTTCTTTCAAAAACAAGAACATTTCTAAGTGACCCTAAACTTTTGAACGGTAGCGTAGATAGAGAGTATCTCTATCTGATCTACTGATTATATTTCTATGACAAAGCTCAGAGGGGAATCCCTATCAGCTCATCAGAGGGATGAGGATACAGGAAGTTTAAAGCACCTCCATAATATCTAATCATGTTACAGTATGAGTGAAGAGTCCATTGCTGAATGCCCATTGGCTCTCTAGAGATAATCATTTTCCAACACAGACATAACCCCACCGATTACCAGTAAATCTCCCAGCCTAATTGGTCTATTGGACTGATTCATCTGTATATTGCCGTCCAATGCCAAATGGGGGAGTGTTTGAGTATGTGTGTGTTTGTGTGTGTGTGTGTGTTTGTGTGTTTGTGTGTGTGTGTCTGTGTGTGTTTTTGTTTGGAGTGAAAACAGTACACTCAGAGTGTATTCCAGGAACCTTTGGTAATCTAACAATCTAACAATGCTGTCTAGCAATGGAATACAGTTTAATAACATTGAGAGGAAAGAGTGGGGCCCTACTGTGATAGTGTGTGTGTGTGTGTGTGTATGTGTGTGTGTGTGTGTTTGTGTGTTTATGTGTGTGTGTGTGTGTGTGTGTGTGTGTGTGTGTGTGTGTGTGTGTGTGTGTGTGTGGGTGTGCATGCATTTGTCTTTTCAATTTGAAATCCATTTGTCCTGTTTCAACACCTTAATTTGTGTCATTAATACTTACTTAACGGTAGTGAGAGAAGCATTGTGCCATTCAGCCTCAGTCTAACTCATCTGGCCTTCCATATTAATATGCTTTATCCTCCCTCACACCAACTAGCTCTCACACTCACGTTAGAAATAGATGTTGATAATAAGCATGCCCCATTCAAGAAATGTAGAACCAGGAACAGATATAGCCCTTGGTTCTCTCCAGTCCTGACTGCCCTTGACCAGCACAAAAACATCCTGTGGCGTTCTGCATTAGCATCGAACAGCCCCCGTGATATGCAACTTTTCAGGGAAGTCAGGAACCAATATACACTGGCAGTTAGGAAAGCCAAGACTAGCTTTTTCAAGCAGAAATTTGCTTCCTGTAAAACAAACTCAAAAAAGTTCTGGGACACTGTAAAGTCTATGGAGAATAAGAGCACCTCCTCCCAGCTGCCCACTGCACTGAAGATAGGAAACGCTGTCACCACCGATAAACCCACAATAATTGAGAATTTCAATAAGCATTTTTCTACGGCTGGCCATGCTTTCCACCTGGCTACCCCTACCCCGGTCAACAGCCCTGCACCCCCCTCAGTAACTCGCCAAAGCCTCCCCCATTTCTCCTTCTCCCAAATCCAGTTAGTTGATGATCTGAAAGAGCTGCAAAATCTGGACCCCTAGAAATCAGCCGGGCTAAACAATCTGGACCCTTTCTTTCTAAAATTATCTGCCAAAATTGTTGCAACCCCTATTACTAGCCTGTTCAACCTTCTTTCCTGTCGTCTGAGATTCCCAAAGACTGGAAAGCAGCTGCGGTCATCCCACTCTTCAAAAGGGGGGGACACACTTGACAAAAAGTGATACAGACCTATATCTATCCCACCCTGCTTTTCTAAGGTCTTTGAAAGCCAAGTTAACAAACAGATTACCGACCATTTCGAATCCCACCGTACTTTCTCTGCTATGCAATCTGGTTTCAGAGCTGGTCATGGGTGCACCTCAGCCACGCTCAAGGTCCTAAATGACATCATATCCGCCATCGATAAGAGACATTACTGTGCAGCCATATTCATTGATCTAGCCAAGGCTTTTGACTCTGTCAATCACCACATCCTTATCGGCAGACTCGACAGCCTTGGTTTCTCAAATGATTGCATTGCATGGTTCATCAACTACTTCTCTGATAGAGTTCAGTGTGTCAAATCAGAGGGCCTGTTGTCCGGGCTTCCGGCAGTCTCTATGGGGGTGCCAAAGGGTTCAATTCTTGGGTTCTCGACTTCGGTGATGTCATTTACAAAATAGCCTCCAATACTCTACTCAACAAATTGGATGCAGTCTATCACAGTGCCATCCGTTTTGTTACCAAAGCCCCACACACCACCCACCACTGTGACTTGTACGCTCTCGTTTGCTGGCCCTTGCTTTACACTCGTCGCCATACCCACTGGCTCCAGGTCATCTACATGTCCCTGCTAGGTAAAGTCCCGCCTTATCTCAGCTCGCTGGTCACCATAACAGCACCAACCCGTAGCACGCGCTCCAGCAGGTATATCTCACTGGTCACCCCCAAAGCCAATTCCTCCTTTGGCCGACTCTCCTTCCAGTTCTCTGCTGCCAATGACTGGAACGAACTACAAAAATCTCTGAAACTGGAGACACTTATCTCCCTCACCAACTTTAAGCACCAGCTGTCAGAGCAGTTCACAGACTCCTGCACCTGTATATAGCCCATCTGTAAATAGCCAACCAACTACCTAATCCCCTACCATATTTATTTATTTATCTTGTTCCTTTGCACCCCAGTTTTTCTACATTGCACATTAATCTACTGCACATCTACCAATCCAGTGTTTAAATGCTACATTGTAATTACTTTGCCACCATGGCCTATTTATTGCCTTACCTTCCTTATCCTACCTAATTTGCACTCTTTGTATGTAGATTTGTTTTATTGACTGTATGTTTGTTTATTCCATGTGTAACTCGGTGTTGTATGTTTTGAACTGCTTTGCTTTATCTTGGCCAGGTCGCAGTTGTAAATGAGAACTTGTTCTCAACTTGCCTACCTGGTTAAAACTACTTAGGGAGTGGTGGGACGCTAGTGTTGCATAGTAATCAAAAGCTCTGATTCTTGGCAATATCACAGCGTTGTCAGATTTCAAAAAGGCTTTACGGCGAAAGCACAACATTTGATTGTTTGAGGATAGCACCTACAATATTTATATAAATATATATAAATTCATAAACCATCGCGGTTCACACAAAACACATTTCACAGCGAAAACAAATCCCTTACCTTTTGAAGAACTTCTGCTAAGGGCTTCCCAAGTGTCCAAAGAAGACATCCAATGGTTATTTTGTTAGAAAAATTCATTTATTATATCTATAAACCTCCATTTGGTTGGTACGTTATGTTCATAAAATACAGCGTCCACTCGCCCATTGAACCGTGAAGAGAACTCGTTCAACCTATACCTATACACTTGTCCAAAAACAATCAAATATCATTGATAATGTATCCTTAGGAACACTTTTATGTATATTTACTATAATATTTCAACCGGATTATAAACTGGACGATAGTAAAGGAAAAAACCACAGCGCGCGTGAGCCAGTGAAAGCGCATCCTCTTCTGTTTACATCCAATGACCACTTCCCAATTCTTCTTCTATTACCATCCAGAGCAACCTAACATCACCAAACACTGTCTAGAGACTGTTGACATCCAGTGGAAGCAATAGGTATTGCAATCTTACTCCCATATATAGCTGTTTTCAATAGGGAGGGGTTCAAAATGAGGCAATGTGTCAAAAACACTTTTTCCAGGACAGAAATTCCTCTGCTTTTTGCCTGCTATATCAGTTCTGTTATACTCACAGACAATATTTTAAGACTCCTAAAAACTTCAGAGTGTTTCCTATCCAATAGTACTAATTATGTGCATATCCTATTTTCTGGGCCTGAGTGGCAGGCCTTTTACTTTGGGCACGCCAGACTCTCCAAAACCGTCACCTCAGCTCCCTAAGAAGTTAAATAAAAGGTGAAATAAAAAATTTATAAATAAAAATCCATGCTTCTCAAACGTCACATTTCAAAGTTGTCGCAAATGTTACATTTCAATGTGTTTAAGGTTAAGTTTAGGCATTAACTGAGAATGGTTAGTTAACTACTTAGGGACACTACCCGGTGAAATGCAAGGCGCCAAATTCAAAATCCAAAGGTTGAGTTATTAAACATTCATCAACATACAAGTGTTGCATAGTCATCAAAAGCTCTGCTTCTTGGCAATATCACAGCATTGTCAGATTTCAAAAAGGCTTTACCGCGAAAGCACAACATTTGATTGTTTGAGGGTAGCACCTCCAATATTTCTGCATTGGCATGAATTCATAAACCATCGTAGTTCACACAAAACACATTTCACAGCAATAACAAATCCCTTATCTTTTGAAGAACTTCTGCTGAGGGCTTCCCAAGTGTCCAACGAAGACATCCAATGGTACTTTTGTTAGAAAAAGTCATTTATTATATCCATAAATCTCTGTTTGGTTGGTGCGTTATGTTCAGAAAATCCAACGTCGAATTGCCCATTGAAATGTGTAGAGAACGCGTTCAAATATAGCTAGAAACTTTTCCTAAACAAATCAAATACCAGTTAAAATGCATCCTTAGCTATCCTTTTATGAATATTAGCGATAATATTTCACTCGGATGGTCACCTATACCTTATATAAATAAAATAAAGTGGGTCGCGCCAGCCAGACTCGCACCCGAGAAAACTTGTTGACATTTCAGGTCTCCCATGCCATTTCCTGTACCTATTAGTTGTGTTTACTCCAATCTCTCTGAGTCTTTGTATATAGACTGCTGACATCTAGTGGAAGCCATAGGTACTGCAGTCTCAGTCCTGGTAACAAATGGATTCAATAGGGAGTGTGTCTAACAGAGCCAAAGGCCACTAGAAACTGATTTCCAGATGTTTTTTTCTCGGGTTGTTGCCTGCTAAATGAGTTCTGTTATACTCACAGACATTATGTTAACACTTTTAGAAACTTCAGAGTGTTTCCTATCCAATAGTTCTAACTATGTGCATATCGTATTTTCTGAGCCTGAGTGGCAGGCATTTTGTTTGGGCACGCCAGACTCTCCAAAACCGTCACCTCACCTGCCGCTCCCTAAGAGGTTAATGACAGCAAAGACACAACACTTGCAACCTTTGGAATCAAAAGAAGATGCGTACGCCCATCCACCATCCCTGTCCACAATGCCCTAGGACCAAAACCTACTTGAAGGTAACAGCACTCACTGTTGCCCCCAGTAGCCTGTTTCCACGTCATCTCCTGACATCCTCAGACATGGATGGATGTTGAATACTGACTTGTATCACAGGTGATCTGGCTGACCACACACACACTCCAAGGAAAACAGCTGACAGGCAGTAATCTACATTAGAGGGGTTATGACATGTCTAAGGAATGACATCTATAAGGTTGTTTGACATGATTCAGATGTAATCAAGATGAAGTGGTGACATCACCTTGACTGACACTGTCTCCAGGTCTCAGTCAAAGTGATGTCACCACTTGGTGTCTGTCTTTAGCTGTCTGGTTTCAGCTGTCTGTCTTTAGCTGTCCATCTTTAACTGTCTGGTTTTAGCTGTCTGTCTTTCACTCTCTGGTTTTAGCTGTCTGTCTTTAGCTGTTTGTCTTTAACTTCTTAAGGAGCAGCAAGGTGCGCTGGGGCGCTAGCGCCCCACTCCCGACACTACCAGGTGAAATGCAAGGCGCCAAATTCAAAATCCAAAAGTTGAATTATTAAACATGCATCAATATACACGTGTTTCATAGTCATCAAAAGCTCTGCTTCTTGGCAATATCACAGCGTTGTCAGATTTCAAAAAGGCTTTACGGCGAAAGCACCACATTTGATTGTTTGAGGGTAGCACCTTCACTATTTTTCCCATTACCATGAATTCATTAGCCTTCACGGTTCACACAAAACACATTTCACAGCGAAAACAAATCAATTACCTGTTGAAGAACTTCTGCTGATGGCTTCCCAAGTGTCCAACGAAGACAATCCATGGTTCTTTTGTTAGAAAAAGTCATGTATTATATCCATAAATCTCTGTTTGGTTGGTGCGTTATAATCAGAAACTACAGCCTCCACTCGTCCATTGAAACGTGAAGAGAACTCGTTCAACTTATACCTATAAACTTGTCCAAGAACAATCAAACATCCTTTTTAATGTATCCTTAGGAACACTTTTATGTAGAAATAGCATAATATTTCAACCAGAATATCAACTGGGCTATAGGAAAGGAAAAAACCACAGAGCACGCCTGGCGAGAGCGCACGTCCTCTTCTATTGACATCTCTGGGGACACTTCCTGATTCGTCTTCTTCTCTGCTCTAAAAGTATCTAAAGAAAATCTGAACACTGTCTCGAGACTGTTGACATCCAGAGGAAGCGATCGGTACTGCATTCATATGCCCTTATATGGTCATTTTCATAAGGGAGGAGTTCCAAATGAGCAATGTGTCAAAACCACTTTTTCCAGGACAGAAATTTCTCGGGGTTTCTCCTGCCATATCCGTTCTGTTTTACTCACAGACAAATGGTTAACACTTTTAGAAAATTCAGAGTGTTTCATATCCAATGGTACTAAATATGTGCATATCCTATGTTCTGGCACTGAATGGGAGGCATTTTACTTTGGGCACGCCAGGGTCTCCAAAATGGTCACCTCATGCGCTGCTCCCTAAGAAGTTAACTCTCTGGTTTTGGGTTAACAGTGGGTTAACTGCCTTGTTCAGGGGCAGAACGACAGATTTTTATCTTGTCAGCTCAGGGATTTGAAATTGCAACCTTCCGATTACAAGTCCAACGCTCTAACCACAGGCTACCTGCCGCCTGTCTGGTTTTAGCTGTTTGTCTTAAGCTGTCTGTCTTTAACTGTCTGGTAATAGCTGTCTGTCTTTAGCTGTCTGTATTAATTAAACTGTCTGGTTTCAGCTGTCTGTCTTTAGCATTTCCCCCACTGGAGGAGCCTAGTGCAGAGGTGGATAACTCCAGTTCTGGAGGCCATCAGTCCTGCTTATTTCATTCAGTTTCTCCATGACACTTCATTGATTAATGAATGTTATCGACTAGCCAGAGAGCACACATTAGGTTATTCACTCTCTGATTAAAAGGAAAGGTTTAAAATTCCCTCAAGGAAAAATACTTCTGCTCTCGTGTTCTAACAGGCAACATGGCTGTCTTTAGAATGAGGAGTTCTGCTCAGCTTTGAATTCAAACCTCAGTGGACTTGTAAATGCTAAACAGCTACATGAACCCATTTGCAAATATACAACCTTATTGCTGTTTAAACAGATACACATATGTCATGCACACACACAGTGCACACACACACACACACACACACACAGTGCACACACACACACACACACACACACACACACACACACAGTGCACACACAGTGCACACATACCCCCCACACCACCTATCTGTACACAAAATCACAAGGTTGTGATGGATGCCCCATGCTGATGTGTGTGATGACCTCTGACCTGTAATTGAATGTGCTGGGCTCATACACTACATCATAGCCTGTAGGCTGTGGGTCATCGGCTGCTAAATGGTTGATAACCCTGGACACACACTGAGTGATACTCAGCACTGAGCTTCATGACTGTGTGTGTGTGTGTGTGTCTGTGTGTGTTTGTGCGTCTGTGTGTGTGTGTGTATGATATCTGCAGTCCATGAAGCATCCATCAGAATCCTTGATAGATAACGATTTGTGTGTGTGCATGTGTGGTTGTGTGCATGCACGTGCACATGTGTGTGCACATATGCATGCCTGTGTGTGTGTTTATGTGTGTGTGTTTGCACATATGCATGCGTGTGTGTGCTCTCATCGATCCTGTCTAACTAGTTCATCCCTCATCGGAGACAACTTGGATGATTCCAGAAATAAACGACCCGGATTAGACACTTAACCCTTCACAGATCCCCTCAGTCTACATCACCAGACATGTAACCCTTCACAGATCCCCACAGTCTGCATCACCAGACATGTAACCTTTCAAAGATCCCCTCAGTCTACATCACAGGACATGTAACCTTCCACAGAACCCCAAAGTCTATTCCACCCTTCACAGGGTCCAGTGTTGAGCATTCTGACTGGATCTAATTGCTGACGTCTCCCTCAAATGATTAGTGTTAAGAGATTGTCATATTTAACTTAATTGAAACTCCTGGAGAGAGCAGAGTTAGTGTCAACGTCATCTGTAATCGTCAACCAGCATATCACTCCTGTGGTCATGAAGAGTCATTTACATACATTTAGTTATCCTTCTTCATTGGATTCTTAAATCATATTCTAATAAAATGACATTACATTTTTCCCCAGCCCGTATTTAAATGGATTCAGGTGATTTATAGTTGTATATGATTGACTGGACGGCAGTACGGAATAATGAGATCATCCTCAAATTATTGGATAATGAACTGGATAAGAGAGAGAGAGAGAGAGACGGAGAGAGAGAGAGAGAGAGAGAGAGAGAGAGAGAGAGAGAGAGAGAGAGAGAGAGAGAGAGAGAGAGAGAGACGGAGAGTGACGGAGAGAGAGAGAGTAAGACGTAGAGAGAGAGAGTAAGACGGAGGGAGAGAGAGAGAGATCTGTGAGTATTTATGTGTAAGGGTGTGTGTAGGGGTACATGTTTGGGCAGTGTGTGGGCAGTGTTTGGACGGTGACATGGACATCACCTACAGGTATACATTACCTTTCTCTGACTCACTTTACCCACAATGTATTTATGTTTTAATATTTAGCACGATCATCTCCCTCACTGAGATTACATATACTGTGTACTTCCTACACAAACACCCCAGCAGGCAAATATTCACATCTGGACTATGGAGATGGTGTTTCCTTTGATTGTCCGTTAGACATAGTAAGACCAATATGTCGCTACGTTGTCTGCCTGTACCTGAATACACATGGCACATCAACCCTGAAGTGTCCATATCTGTCAGGTTACCTCCCGTCTGTCAGCTTACCTCCCTTGACCTACTGTCTAACATGATATCGCATCAGATACCTGGTTTTACAGAATGTATTACACTTAGAAACATCTTTAAACAGACAAACCTCTTCTCTTCTTTACTCTCCCTTCAGACACATTTCTTCTCCTCTCCCCCTCTCCTGTCCTCCTTTCCTTCTCCTCTCCTCCCTCTCCTGTCCTCCTTCCCTTCTCCTCTCCTCCCTCTCCTGTCCTCCTTCCCTTTCCTTCTCCTCTCCCCCTCTCCTGTTCTCCTTCCCTTCTCCTCTCCTCCCTCTCCTGTCCTCCTTCCCTTCTCCTCTCCCCCTCTCCTGTTCTCCTTCCCTTCTCCTTACCTCCCTCTCCTGTTCTCCTTCCCTTCTCCTCTCCTCCCTCTCCTGTCCTCCTTCCCTTCTCCTCTCCCCCTCTCCTGTTCTCCTTCCCTTCTCCTTACCTCCCTCTCCTGTTCTCCTTCCCTTCTCCTCTCCTCCCTCTCCTGTCCTCCTTCCCTTCTCCTCTCCTCCCTTCACTCTCCATCACAGTGTTTTATTTTCCAATTCCTCAGTTACCACGGGGACCAGATGTCTGCAGTGCGCTGAGAAACATCAGGAGTCTGTGTGTGTATGTGCGTGTGTATGTGTGTGCATGTGTGTGTATGTGATGTGATGTGTGTGTGTGTGTGTGTGTGTGTGTGTGTGTGTGTGTGTGTGTGTGTGTGTGTGTGTGTGTGTGTGTGTGTGTGTGTGTGTGTGTGTGTGTGTGTGTATGTGTACAGTATGTGTTTATGAGGTGTGTGTGTGCGTGTGTGTGTGTGTGTGTGTGTGTGTGTGTGTGTGTAGGGGGTAAGGGGATCCAAATGTCCCTCGAAAACAAATAGAGCAACAAGATCGAGAACCACAACATACAGCAAACCTGCAAGAGACAACATGATGGAGAGAGAGAGAGAGAGAGAGAGAGAGAGAGAGAGAGAGAGAGAGAGAGAGAGAGAGAGAGAGAGAGAGAGAGAGAGACGGAGACAGAGTACCGAATCAAGGTCAGTGTGATGCGTGCAGTGATGGATCTGCACAGACTAACAGGGAGACAGTGTGCATGTGTACGTGTGGGTGTGTATGTTCATGTGTGTGTGTGCCCCTGTGTGTGTGTGAAAATAAATTGTTAAAATGAGCCATGGAGCGAACCATGTGGGCTGACCATTGTGTGTTGAATCAAGCCTTTGGGCTGACTATTGTGTGTTGAATCAAGTCTTTGGGCTGACCATTGTGTGTTGAATCAAGCCTTTGGGCTGACCATTGTGTGCTGAATCAAGCCTGTGGGCAACGTTTGTGTGCATGTGAGAATGTGCATCCATTTGTTTGTGAGTGTGTGTATCCAGGCGTAACCGTATGTTTTGTGTGTTTGAGTGTGTATATGTGTGTGTGTTTGCTTTTTCATGTGTAATTGTGTGTTTGTGGTTGTTTGTGTGTGTGTGTGTGTGTGTGTGTGTGTGAGTCACTGATTCCAGAGTTTTTGAGAAAAACAGAAGAGATACTCAACACAAGGACTGAGAGGACTGATGGACTGTTTGATTGAGCTGAGCAGGATCAGTTGGAGACAGAGAGGAGGGAGCTCAGTGACACGCTGTCTTAAGGTTGGAGACAGAGAGGAGGGAGCTCAGTGACACGCTGTCTTAAGGTTGGAGACAGAGAGGAGGGAGCTAGCTCAGTGACACGTTGTATTAAGGATGGAGACAGAGACGAGGGAGCTCAGAAAATCCAGAAATGTCGAATCGCCCATTGAAACATGAAGAGAACGCGTATGTGATTTCACCGTAAAGCCTTTTTGAAATCTGACAACGCTGTGATGTTGTCAAGAAGCAGAGCTTTTGATGACTATGCAACACTTGTATATTGATGAATGTTTAATAATTAAATTTTTGGATTATGAATTTGGCGCCTTGCATTTCACCGGGTAGCGCCCCACTGCTCCCTAAGAATTAAGGTTGGAGACAGAGAGGAGGGAGCTCAGTGACACGTTGTCTTAAGGTTGGAGACAGAGAGGAGGGAGCTCAGTGACACGTTGTCTTAAGGTTGGAGACAGAGAGGAGGGAGCTCAGTGACACGTTGTCTTAAGGTTGGAGACAGAGAGGAGGGAGCTCAGTGACACGTTGTCTTAAGGTTGGAGACAGAGAGGAGGGAGCTCAGTGACACGTTGTCTTAGGGATTTGCAGCAGAGGTGACGGTTTTGGAGAGTCTGGCGTGCCCAAAGTAAAATGCCTGCCACTCCGGCCCAGAAAATAGGATATGCACATAATTAGTACTATTGGATGGGAAACACTCTGAAGTTTCTAAAACTGTTAAAATAATGTCTGTGAGTATAACAGAACTAATTTATCAGATGAAAACCAGAGGAATGTCTGTCCAGATAAAAATGTTTTTTTTACATTTCCTGACTTTGATTGGCTCCTTATGGGAATTAGAGTAAAATAGCTCCCAGATTGCAGTACCTATGGCTTCCACTAGATGTCAACAGTCTTTAGACAGTGTTTCAAGCGTTTATCATGGAACAGAGCCTTAGAGAAGAAGAATTTGTAAGAGAAGCCAGGAAGTCAATATAATTTTCACTTCGCGAGACCGTGAGCACGCTCCTCGTTATTTTCCTTTTATATCGTTTAGGATGCTATCCGTGTGAAATATAATAACTAATATACATAAAAGGATACCTAAGGATACACTATAAATTATGTTTGATTTGATTTGGCAAAGTTGATAGGTATAATTTGAACGCTTTCTCTTTACTGTACAACGGGCGACTCGGCGGTGGATTATCTGAACATAACGCGCCAACCAAACTGAGATTTATGGATATAATAAATGACTTTTTCTAACTAAAGAAACATTGGATGTTTTGTTTGGACTCTTCGGATTGCCTCAGCAGAAGATCATCAAAAGTAAGCAATTTATTTTAGCTCTTATATGGGTTTTGTGAGACCCGCGCTGGTTGTGAATTCATGCTAATGCATAAATATGAGAGGTGCTATCCTCAAACAATCAAATGTTGTGCTTTTGCTGTAAAGCCTTTTTGAAAACGGACAACGTTGAGATATTGTCAAGACTCTGAGCTTTTGATGACTATGCCACACTTGTATATTGATGAATGTTTAATAATTCAACTTTTGGATTTTGAATTTGGCGCCTTACATTTCACCGGGTAGTGTCGGGCGCTAGCGCCCCGGTTATCCCTAAGAGGATGAGGTGCCCCAGCGCACCTTACTGGTCCTTAAGAAGTTAAGACAGCGTGTCACTGAGCTCCCTCCTCTCTGTCTCCAACCTTAAGAAACCTCTTAGGGATAACCGGGGCGCTAGCGCCCGACACTACCAGGTGAAATGCAAGGCGCCAAATTCAAAATCCCAAAGTTGAATTATTAAACATGCATCAATATACAAGTGTTTCATGCTTCTTGGCAATATCACAGCGTTGTCAGATTTCAAAAAGCCTTTACGGCAAAAGCACCACATTTGATTGTTTGAGGGTAGCACCTAACATATTTTTACCATTACCATGAATTAATAAGCCTCCACGGTTCACAGAAAACACATTTCACAGCGAAAACAAATCAATTACCTGTTGAAGAACTTCTGCTGAGGGCTTCCCAAGTGTCCAACGAATACGATCCATGGTTCTTTTGTTAGAAAAAGTCATGTATTATATCCATAAATCTCAGTTTGGTTGGCGCGTTATAATCAGAAACTACAGCGTCCATTGAAACGTGAAGAGATCTCGTTCAACTTATACCTATAAACTTGTCCAAGAACAATCAAACATCCTTTTAAATGTATCCTTAGGAACACTTTTATGTATATTTACTATAATAATTCAACCGGATTATAAACTGGGCTATAAGAAAGGAAAAAACCGCGCTTGGCGAGAGCTCGCGTCCTCTTCTATTGACATCTCTGGGGACACTTCCTGATTCCTCTTCTTCTCTGCTCTAATGCATCTAAAAAAATCTGAACAGTGTCTCGAGACTGTTGACATCCAGAGGAAGTGATAGGTACTGCATTCATATGCCCTTATATGGTCATTTTCATAAGGGAGGGGTTCCAAATGAGCAATGTGTCAAAACCACTTTTTCCAGGACAGAAATTCCTCGGGGTTTTGCCTGCCATATCCGTTCTGTTTTACTCACAGACAAATGGTTAACACATGTAGAAAATCCAGAGTGTTCCCTATCCAATGGTACTAAATATGTGCATATCCTATTTTCTGGGCCTGAATGGGAGGCATTTTACTTTGGGCAGGCCAGTGTCTCCAAAACAGTCACCTCATGCGCTGCTCCCTAAGAAGTTAAGGTTGGAGACAGAGAGGAGGGAGCTGTCACGGTTCATGAATTCACCGGCTCGCTCTGTGTGTATGTGTGTGAGTGTGGGTGTGGCCGCTGATCACCACTCAGCTCATTATCAGCGCCAGCTGCCACTCATCTTCTGTGTCTATTTATACTCATTGTCATTGTCTTGTGTTTGTCAGTTGGTTGGGTTGTTTTCTTGTGTGCTAGTTCGTTCCCCTGGCTGAGTCCTGTGTCTCCGATGGTTTCGGTTTCTGTTTGGACTCTAAGATCGCTCTGCTGTCTCTCCTGTGGAGGATTCGACGCCGGGTACTTCCTGGTTTTACGGACTTGGGATTTCCCCTCACTACACTCACCTTCACGGATCTGGTTTACCCATTTAGTCCCTGCGCTGCTAAGACTCAGACTGTTCATTATATTACCTCCTCACCTGACCCTGCTACACTACTCTCCTTGTTTGCTTCAATAAATGTTAAACTTCACTCGCGATTGAATCCTCTGTTATTCTAACGTAACAGGAGCTCAGTGACACACTGTCTTAAGGTTGGAGACAGAGAGGAGGGAAGCTCAGTGACACGCTGTCTTAAGGCCTAACCACAACAGCAGGATTCAAGATCTGCTCCTTTGAGATCAAGGTTGCTTTTAGTTAATCTTGATTGGTGTCTCCTACTTCTTCTTGTGTTTACGCCTCTCTCCCTCCCCCGGTCCGTCCGTAATGAGGTCCTCTGATACTCTCTTGTTTCTGAGTGCTGTGGGACGTTTAGCATATCAGAGGTGTGTGTCCCTGGTGAGAGAGACTAATATGATTTACGTTTGTGAGTGTGTGTGTGTGTTTGGGCAGTGTTTGACTGTCAGATAGTGTGTGTAATATTTGTGTGTTTGTGCGTTTGTGTGCGTTTGTGCGTGCACACACCTGTTTGTCTGTGTGAGTATAATTGATTGAAATTGAGATACAGTGAGAAGTCAGAATGTTTTTGGAGCAGGTTGACGTTGATGGTCATGATGAGTCTTGCCCTGGGGGCAGAATTAATTTCCCCTTAGATACGCCAGCTACAAAGTCAACATTTAATATATTGTAACAATTCTTGAAAAATAATATATTTGCTTTTTGGTCTTAATATAGGGTCAGGGTTAGGAATTAAGGTTAGCATTGTGGTTAGGGTTAAGGTTATGGTTCAGATGTTATAATTTTGTGGCTATGCCAGCTATTGACCACTCTGAACAAGATAAACGTAAAAAAAAACTAACCTGCAATTTTGGAGCTAGTATCTCAGTGTAGTTCCTTCCCCTATCCTGTCAGTGTAGTTCCATTCCCTGTCCTGTCAGTGTAGTTCCATTCCCTGTCCTGACAGTGTAGTTCCATCCCCTGTCCTGTCAGTGTAGTTCCATTCCTTGTCTGTCAGCGTAGTTCCATCCCCTGCCCTGTCAGTGTAGTTCTATCCCCTGTCCTGTCAGTGTAAATATATTCCCTGTCCTGTCAGTGTAATTCCATCCCCTGCCCTGTCAGTGTAGTTCCATCCCCTATCCTGCCAGTGTAGTTCCATTCCCTGTCCTGTCAGTGTAGTTCCATCCGCTGTCCTGTCAGCATAGTTATATACCATGTCCTGCCAGTGTAGATCCATCCCCTGTCCTGTCAGTGTAGTTCCATTCCCTGTCCTGTCAGTGTAGTTCCATTCCCTGTCATGTCAGTGTAGTTTCATTCCCTGTCATGTCAGTGTAGTTCCATCCTCTGTCCGGTCAGTGCAGTTCCATTCCCTGTCCTGTCAGTGTAGTTCCATTCCCTGTCATTTTAGTGTAGTTCCATCCACTGTCCAGTCGGTGTAGTTCTATTCCCTGTCCGGTCAGTGTAGTTCCAGCCCCTGTCCTGTCAGTGTAGTTCCATTCCCTGTCCTGTCAGTGTAGTTCCATCCCCTGTCCAGTCAGTGAAGTTCCATCCCCTGTACTGTCAGTAAAGTTCCTTCCCTGTCCTGTCATGGTAGTACCATCCCCTGTCCTGTCAGTGTAGTTCTATCCCCTGTACTGTCTGCGTAGCTCTATCCCCTGTCTTGTCAGTGTAGTTCCATTCCCTGTCCTGTCAGTGTAGTTCCAACCCCTGTCCTGTCAGTGTAGTTACATCCCCTGTCCAGCCAGTGTAGTTCCATTCCCTATCCTGTCAGTGTTGTTCCATTCCCTGTCCTTTCAGTGTAGTTCCATTCTGTGTCCTGTCAGTGTAGTTCCATCCCCTATCATGTCCGTTTTTTCCCTCCCCTGTCCTGTTGGTGTAGTTCTATCCCCAGTCCTGTCAATGGAGTTCCATTCCCTGTCCTGTCAGTGTAGTTCCATCCCCTGTCCAGTCAGTGAAGTTCCATCCCTTGTACTGTCTGTAAAGTTCCTTCCCTGTCCTGTCATGGTAGTACCATCCCCTGTCCTGTCAGTGTAGTTCTATCCCCTGTACTGTCTGCGTAGCTCTATCCCCTGTCTTGTCAGTGTAGTTCCATTCCCTGTCCTGTCAGTGTAGTTCCAACCCCTGTCCTGTCAGAGTAGTTCCATCCCCTGTACTGTCAGAGTAGTTCCATCCCCTGTCCTGTCAGAGTAGTTCCATCCCCTGTCCAGCCAGTGTAGTTCCATTTCATATCCTGTCAGTGTAGTTCCATTCCCTGTCCTTTCAGTGTAGTTCCATTCTGTGCCCTGTCAGTGTAGTTCCATCCCCTATCATGTCAGTTTTTTTCCATCCCCTGTCCTGTCGGTGTAGTTCTATCCCCTGTCCTGTTAGTGTACTTACATTCCCTGTCCTGTCAGTGAAGTTCCATCCCCTATCCTTTTAGTGTAGGTCCATCCCCCGTCCTGTCAGTGTAGTTCAATTCCCTGTCCTGTCAGTGTAGTTATATCCCATGTCCTGTCAGTGTAGTTCAATCCCCTGTCCTGTCAGTGTAGTTCCATTCCCTGTCCTGTCGGTGTAGTTCCATTCCCTGTCCTGTCAGTGTAGTTCCATTCCCTATCCTGTCAGTGTAATTCCATTCCCTGTCCTGTCGGTGTAGTTCCATTGCCTGTCTTGTCAGTGTAGTTCCACCCCTATCCTCTCAGTGTAGTTCCATTCCCTGTCCTGTTAGTGTAGTTCCATCCCCTGTCCAGTCAGTGAAATTCCATCCCCTGTACTGTCTGTAAAGTTCCTTCCCTGTCCTGTCATGGTAGTACCATCCCCTGTCCTGTCAGTGTAGTTCTATCCCCTATATTGTCTGCGTAGCTCTATCCCCTGTCTTGTCAATGTAGTTCCATTCCCTGTCCTGTCAGTGTAGTTCCAACCCCTGTCCTGTCAGTAGTTCCATCCCCTGTACTGTCAGAATAGTTCCATCCCCTGTCCTGTCAGAGTAGTTCCATCCCCTGTCCAGCCAGTGTAGTTCCATTCCATATCCTGTCAGTGTAGTTCCATTCCCTGTCCTTTCAGTGTAGTTCCATTCTGTGCCCTGTCAGTGTAGTTCCATCCCCTATCATGTCAGTTTTTTTCCATCCCCTGTCCTGTCGGTGTAGTTCTATCCCCTGTCCTGTCAGTGAAGTTCCATCCCCTGTCCTTTTAGTGTAGGTCCATCCCCCGTCCTGTCAGTGTAGTTCCATTCCCTGTCCTGTCAGTGTAGTTATATCCCATGTCCTGTCAGTGTAGTTCAATCCCCTGTCCTGTCAGTGTAGTTCCATTCCCTGTCCTGTCGGTGTAGTTCCATTCCCTGTCATTGTAGTTCTATCTTCTGTCCTGTCAGTGTATTACCATTCCCTGTCCTGTCAGTGTAGTTCCATTCCCTGTCCTGTCAGTGTAGTTCCATTCCCTATCCTGTCAGTGTAATTCCATTCCCTGTCCTGTCGGTGTAGTTCCATTGCCTGTCTTGTCAGTGTAGTTCCACCCCTATCCTGTCAGTGTAGTTCCATTCCCTGTCCTGTTAGTGTAGTTCTATCTACTGTCCTGTCAGTGTAGTTCTATCCACTGTCCTGTCAGTGTAGTTCCATTCCCTGTCCTGTCGGTATAGTTCTATCCCCTGTACTTTCAGTGTAGTTCCATTCCCTGTCCTGTCAGTGTATTACCATTCCCTGTCCTGTCAGTGTAGTTCCAATTCCCTGTCCTGTCAGTGTAGTTCCATTCCCTGTCCTGTCAGTGTAGCTCCATTCCATGTCTTGTCAGTGTAGTTTCACCCCTATCCTGTCAGTGTAGTTCCATTCCCTGTCCTGTCAGTGTAGTTCCATTCACTGTCATTGTAGTTATATCTTTCGTCATCTCAGTGTATTACCATTCCCTGTCCTGTCAGTGTAGTTCCATTCCCTGTCCTGTCAGTGTATTACCATTCCCTGTCCTGTCAGTGTAGTTCCATTCCCTGTCCTGTCAGTGTATTACCATTCCCTGTCCTGTCAGTGTAGTTCCATTCCCTGTCCTGTCAGTGTAGCTCCATTCCATGTCTTGTCAGTGTAGTTCCACCCCTATCCTGTCAGTGTAGTTCTATCCCCTGTCCTGTCAGTGTAGTTCTAATCCCTGTCCTGTCAGTGTAGTTCTATCTCTTGTCCTGTCAGTGTAGTTCCAACCCCTGTCCTGTTGGTGTAGTTCCTGTTGGGGACACTGTGGATCTGATAATCCTGACTTAGTGTCCTTGAACACAAAACTAGCCAATCAGATCGCATGGTGAATGACTGCAACGAATTGCAAAAATCACTGAAGCTGGAGACTCATATCTCCCTCACTATCTTTAAGCGTCAGCTCACAGATCACTGCACCTGTACATAGCCCATCTGTAAATAGCACATCCAACTACCTCATCCCCATTTTGTAATTTATTTTAACAAATTATCCTTTGCACCCCAGTATCTCTACTTGCACATTCATCTTCTGCACATTTATCACTCCAGTGTTTAATTGCTAAATTGTAATTACTTCGCCACTACGGGCTATTTTTTGCCTTACCTCCCTAATCTTACCTCATTTGCACAAACTGTATATAGATTTTTTTTCTATTGTGTAATTGATGTAATGTATGTTTGTTTATTTCATGTGTAACTCTGTGTTGTTGTTTGTGTCGCACTGCTTTGCTTTATCTTGGCCAGGTCGAAGTTGTAAATGAGAACTTGAGATACACACCCAGACTAATCTAGGTCTCTTCAGGCAGACTATTAAGGTACTCCCCCAGTCTGAGGCAGGCATCTTCAGGCAGGCTCTGTGCATCTGGATAAGGAGGAAAATCCCATTGTTATTTGCCTACAGTGTACTGTATACCTCCATTATGGTGGCTGTGTCCCTCTGGCCTAAAGTAATGTACTATACAGGGAACAGTGTGTCGTTTCAGACAGGAGCACAGCAGCCTAATGGAGGAAGACACTGATTTCCCCTTTGTTATTGGTCCTTGGTGCATTTCTCTATTACTCTGCTAGGGTATTCCTAGGGTAAAGTGTGGAGGGGAGTTTTTTTTTTGTGATCCACTGTAGAGTAGTGAATTATTGATTACATCTCATAGATGTAGAGTCTTTGTAGTTCTTGGCTGAGCTCTGGGACCATAGCTTTGATGACGGGTACCCCATACACTTCCGAAATAGAGAGGGAGAGGGAGAGGGAGAATGAGAGAGAGAATGTGAAAGGGAGAGAGTGAGAGAGAATGATAGAGTGAGAGAGAGAGAGAGACATATTAGAGACATATTTCCCTCAGATTACACAGATCCACAAACAATTCGAAAACAAACCCAATTTTGATAAACTCCCACATCTACTGGGTGAAATACCACAGCGTGTCATCACAGCAGCAAGATTTGTGACCTGTTGCCACTAGAAAATGGCAGCCAGTGAAGAACAAACAACATTTTAAATACAACCCATATTTATGTTTATTTATTTTCTCTTGTGTACTTTAACTATTTGCACATCATTACAACACTTTATATAGACATAATGACAAATGTTTTTATTATTTTTGAACTTTTGTGAGTGAGAGAGAGAGGAAGACATAAATCAAGGTTATTGTGTTATATACACTATTCATCATATTCTCTATCAGAGCATCTTACAAGAGAAATTCAGGTTAAGTGCCTGGCTCAAGGGCACATTGACAGATTTTTCAACTAGTCAGCTCGAGGATTCAAACCAGCAGCCTTTTAGTTACTAACCCAATGCTCTTAACCTCTAGGCTACCTGCCGCCTATAATGTGTGTGTGTGTGTTAGTGTGCGTGCGAACATGCTTTCCACCGAAGGTTTAGCTCTTGTGGACACAAAGTAATGTCTTTAAGTTGAGCATTCTACTACAGGGTGGGGTAATTAGATGTCTTTCCTCTCATGTAGAGCAGTAACACAACAACGTGCCATACCATCCAACTGCATCTGATCGGGACATTCTTCCCCGACAGGAAGACAGTTTAAACAGAGATACTTCGACTGTAGCCAATGTGTGATGTAATTTCTCGCCAAACCCTTTTCTTTTGAAGACACTTGTATTTAAGACGAGGGAAAGCAATTTGAATTCGAGAGATCCAAAAGAGATTCTGAGGCCTGAGGCCAGAGCACGAGCAGCTCCCATGCTGCTAGCAGCCGTAATTACAGATTGTTAGCAGATAGATGAAGTGTTTGATAGCTGCAATGATATTTACATATGTACGGTTCCCTCACATGTGTCCCTGCGCCTATCTCATTACACAGATAATACGTTTCCTCACACACAGGAACACATGTATGCACGCACACACACACAGACATACACACACACACAGACATACACACACACACAGGCACACGCATGCACACATGCACAAACACGCACAGAAGCACAAACACACACACACGGTATCTAGTAGACCTACTTCTAGCATTAAGCAGGATATTTGTGTTCTCTAAGCCTGACCATCAGACCATAGGTCCAGTAAAAAATATATATACATTATTGTTATTATTACTATATTATTACTATATATATATATACATGTATATACATAGATATATATATATATATATATATATATACATAAATAATTAATATTATTATTACTATATTAAACTATGCATATATATATATACATATTATTAATATTATTATTACTATATTATTACTATATATATATGTGTATATATATATATACACTGCTCAAAAGGGAACACTAAAATAACACATCATAGATCTGAATGAATGCAATAATCTTATTAAATACTTTTTTCTTTACATAGTTGAATGTGCTGACAACAAAATCACACAAAAATTATCAATGGAAATCAAATTTATCAACCCATGGAGGTCTGGATTTGGAGTCACACTCAAAATTAAAGTGGAAAACCACACTACAGGCTGATCCAACTTTGATGTAATGTCCTTAAAACAAGTCAAAATGAGGCTCAGTAGTGTGTGTGGCCTCCACGTGCCTGAATGACCTCCCTACAACGCCTGGCCATGCTCCTGATGAGGTGGCGGATGGTCTCCTGAGGGATCTCCTCCCAGACCTGGACTAAAGCATCCGCCAACTCCTGGACAGTCTGTGGTGCAACGTGGCGTTGGTGGATGGAGCGAGACATGATATCCCAGATGTGCTCAATTGGATTCAGGTCTGGGAACGGGCGGGCCAGTCCTTAGCATCAATGCCTTCCTCTTGCAGGAACTGCTGACACACTCCAGCCACATGAGGTCTAGCATTGTCTTGCATTAGGAGGAACCCATGGCCAACCGCACCAGCATATGGTCTCACAAGGGGTCTGAGGATCTCATCTCGGTACCTAATGGCAGTCAGGCTACCTCTGGCGAGCACATGGAGGGCTGTGCGGCCCCCCAAAGAAATGCCACCCCACACCATGACTGACCCACCGCCAAACCGGTCATGCTGGAGGATGTTGCAGGCAGCAGAACGTGCTCAGTGTGAACCTGCTTTCATCTGTGAAGAGCACAGGGCGCCAGTGGCGAATTTGCCAATCTTGGTGTTCTCTGGCAAATGCCAAACGTCCTGCACGGTGTTGGGCTGTAAGCACAACCCCCACCTGTGGACGTTGGGCCCTCATACCACCCTCATGGAGTCTGTTTCTGACCGTTTGAGCAGACACATGCACATTTGTGGCCTGCTGGAGGTCATTTTGCAGGGCTCTGGCAGTGCTCCTCCTTGTACAAAGGCGGAGGTAGTGGTCCTGCTGCTGGGTTGTTGCCCTCCTACGGCCTCCTCCACGTCTCCTGATGTACTGGCCTGTCTCCTGGTAGCGCCTCCATGCTCTGGACACTACGCTGACAGACACAGCAAACCTTCTTGCCACAGCTCGCATTGATGTGCCGTCCTGGATGAGCTGCACTACCTGAGCCACTTGTGTGGGTTGTAGACTCCGTCTCATGCTACCACTAGAGTGAAAGCACTGCCAGCATTCAAAAGTGACCAAAACATCAGCCAGGAAGCATAGGAACTGAGAAGTGGTCTGTGGTCACCACCTTCAGAACCACTCCTTTATTGGGGGTGTCTTGCTAATTGCCTATAATTTCCACCTGTTGTCTATTCCATTTGCACAACAGCATGTGACATTTATTGTCAATCAGTGTTGCTTCCTAAGTGGACAGTTTGATTTCACAGAAGTGTGATTGACTTGGAGTTACATTGTGTTGTTTAAGTGTTCCCTTTATTTTTTTGAGCAGTGTATATATATAAATATATTTATTATTATTATTACTACTCTATTATTACTATATGTATTCATATATATATATATTATTCTTACTATTTATATATATATATATATATATATTATTTTGTTACTAAATTATCACTATATATATATTTTTCATATTATCATTACTATATTATTACTATATATATATATATAAAAAAAAAAAAAGAAACATCCCTTTTTCAGGACCTTGTCTTTCAAAGATAATTCATAAAAATCCAAATAACTTCACAGATCTTCATTGTAAAGGGTTTAAATACTGTTTCCCATGCTTGTTCAATGAACCATAAACAATTAATGAACATGCACCTGTGAAACGGTCGATAAGACACTAACAGCTTACAGAAAGGTAGGGAATTAAAGTCACAGTTATAAAAACTTAGGACACTAAAAGAGGCCTTTCGCTGACTCTGAAAAACACCAAAAGAAAGATGCCCAGGATCCCTGCTCCTCTGCGTGAACGTGCTTTAGGCATGCTGCAAGGAGGCATGAGGAATGCAGATGTGGTCAGGGCAATAAAATTGCAATGACCGTACTGTGAGACACCTAAGACAGCACTACAGGAAGACAGGACGGACAGCTGATCATCCTCGCAATGGCAGACCAAGTGTAATAGCACCTGCACAGGATCGGTACATCCAAACATCACACCTGTGGGACAGGTACAACAACTGCCCGAGTTACACCAGGAACGCACAATCCATCCAGCAGTTCTCAGACTGTCCACAATAGGCTGAGAGGCTGGACTGAGGGCTTGTAGGCCTGTTGTAAGGTAGGTCCTCACCAGACATCACCGGAAACAACGTTGCCTATGGGCACAAACCCACCGTTGCTGGACCAGACAGGACTGGCAAAAAGTGCTCTTTACTGACGAGTCGTGGTTTTGTCTCACCAGGGTGGATGGTCAGATTCGCGTTTATCGTCAAAGGAATGAGCGTTACATCGAGGCCTGTACTCTGGAGCGGGATCAATTTGGAGGTGGAGGGTCCGCCATGGTCTGGGGCGGTGTATCACAGCATCATCGGACTGAACTTGTTGTCATTGCAGGTAATCTCAACGCTGTGCGTTACAGGGAATATATCCTCCTCCCTCATGTGGTATTCTTCCTGCAGGCTCATCCTGACATGACCCTCCAGCATGACAATGCCACCAGCCATACTGCTCGTTCTGTGCATGATTTCCTGCAAGACAGGAATGTCAGTGTTCTGCCATGGCCAGCAAAGAGTCCGGATCTCAATCCCATTGAGCACGTATGGGACCTGTTGGATCGGAGGGTGAGGGCCATTCCCCCCAGAAATGTCCGGGAACTTGCAGGTGCCTTGGTGGAAGAGTGGGGTAACATCTCACAGCAAGAACTGACAAATCTGGTGCAGTCCATGAGGAAGAGATGCACTGCAGTACTTAATGCAGCTGGTACTGACTGTTACTTTTGATTTTGACCCCCTTTGTTCAGGGACACATTAAGCCATTTCTGTTATTCACATGTCTGTGGAACTTGTTCAGTTTATGTCTCAGTTGTTGAATCTTGTTATGTTCATACAAATATTTACACATGTTAAGTTTGCTGAAAATAAACACAGTTTGCAGTAAGAGGACGTTTATTTTTTTGCAGAGTTTATATATATATATATTATTAATATGAGTACTATATTTTATATGTATATATATATATATATATATAATTATTGTTATTACTATAATAATGTTTTTTTTACTGGATCGATGGTCTGCATATGATGGCCAGTCTAGTCTGATAGAGGACACATCTTCTAGGTAGATAGATGCTCTCTGGTATAGGTCAAAATATATACTGTATATATATATATATATATATATATATATTATGCTCACTCAGCTGTGCCTCACAAGTAATACAGAAAATTATCTATTCCCAGTGTGATCATATACCTAAATGTTTAAAATATAATTTCAAAATGATCTGAGAAGAACAGAATTGGCAGGGCAATACAAGAAATTCCAATAAGCAGTGATAATGTATTGGGCATATAGCCTACTGCACAATCCTCATTGCTACAGAACTGTTTTTAATTGGTTAATGTTGCATAGGCTTGTATTTTTTTAAATCTTTAGGCATCATCAGCAGTGGTGATGGTTTTAGAGAGTCTGGCGTGCCCAAAGTAAAATGCCTGCCACTCAGGCCCAGAAACTATGCACATAATTAGTACTATTGGATAGGAAACCCTCTGAAGTTTCTAAAACTGTTAAAATAATGTCTGTGAGTATAACACAACTGATATAGCAGGCAAAAACCCGAGGAATTTCTGTCCAGATTTTTATTAATTTTTTGTGACATTTCCTCAGTTTGATAGGCTTCTTATTGAAATCCATGTAAAATAGCTCCCAGATTGCAGCACCTATGGCTTCCACTAGATGTCAACAGTCTTTAGACATAGTTTCAAGGCTTTATCATTGAACAGAACCATATAGAAGAAGAAATAGAAAAGGGACCACAGATGTCAATAACTTTTCCTGGGAACGAGACCGTGAGCGCGCGCCCCACTTTATTTTCCTTTTATATCGTTTAGGATATCACCCGAGTGAAATATAATCATCAATATTCATAAAAGGATACCTAAGGATGCATTATAAATGATGTTTGATTTGTTTGGGCAAAGTTGATAGGTATAATTTGAACGCCTTCTCTTCACTGTACAACGGGCAGCTAGACGGTGGATTTTCTGAACATAACACGCCAACCATGGATATAATAAATGACTTTTTCTAACAAAAGAACCATGGATTCTCTTGTTTGGACACTTGGGATGCAGAAGCAGAAGTTCTTCGAAAGGTAAGTGATTTATTTTAGCTCTTATATGGGTTTTGTGTGACCCCGCGCTGGATATGAATTTATGCTAATGCGTAAATATGAGAGGTGCTATCCTCAAACAATCAAATGTTGTGCTTTTGCCGTAAAGCCTCTGACAACGCTGTGATATTACCAAGAATCAGAGCTTTTGATGACTATGCAACACTTGTATATTGATTAATGTTTAATAATTCAACTTTTGGATTTTGAATTTGGCGGCTTACATTTCACCGGGTAGTGTCGGGATTGTGCTAGCGCCCCAATGATCCCTAAGTGGATTTCTTTTTATATCTGAGCGGTACGTCTCAACTTGCATTTTGACTCAGAAAGTGATCTTGACTCAGAAAAGATTCACAACAACTACCTTATTCACACGAGTAAAGGAATGAATACGAGTATGTACATATAAATATATGGATGAGCGATGGCTGACCGGTGTAGACAAGATGCAGTAGATGGTATGGAGTACAGTATATACATATGAGATGAGTAATGTAGGATATGTAAACATTATATAAATGGCATCGTTTAAAGTAACTGGTGATACATTTTGACTCAGAAAGTGATCTTGACTCAGAAAAGGTTGGTGACCACTGATTAGTGGACTTTTTTTAGAGTCTTCTTTACTCTGTCATCCTCGGGGTCTAATGAAGAGTCTCCTGGTAATTACCAGACTACCATTTAATCATGAGAAAAGTTAGCAGGCGTAACACGTGATTAGTACAACACACTGGAACAACCAGGTACAGTGAAACTAACAGAAAAGGAGATGGGGAAAAGGAGGTTGACACAGAGAGTGAAATGACTATGGATTTAACAATATACAGTGGGGAAAAAAAGTATTTAGTCAGCCACCAATTGTGCAAGTTCTCTCACTTAAAAAGATGAGAGAGGCCTGTAATTTTCATCATAGGTACACTTCAACTATGACAGACAAAATGAGGAAAGAAAATCCAGAAAATCACATTGTAGGATTTTTTATGAATTTATTTGCAAATGATGGTGGAAAATAAGTATTTGGTCAATAACAAAAGTTTATCTCAATACTTTGTTATATACCCTTTGTTGGCAATGACAGAGGTCAAACGTTTTCTGTAAGTCTTCACAAGGTTTTCACACACTGTTGCTGGTATTTTGGCCCATTCCTCCATGCAGATCTCCTCCAGAGCAGTGATGTTTTGGGGCTGTCGCTGGGCAACACGGACTTTCAAAGATTTTCTATGGGGTTGAGATCTGGAGACTGGCTAGGCCACTCCAGGACCTTGAAATGCTTTACGAAGCCACTCCTTCGTTGCCCGGGCGGTGTGTTTGGGATCATTGTCATGCTGAAAGACCCAGCCACGTTTCATCTTCAATGCCCTTGCTGATGGAAGGAGGTTTTCACTCAAAATCTCACGATACATGGCCCCATTCATTCTTTCCTTTACACGGATCAGTCGTCCCTGGTCCCTTTGCAGAAAAAACAGCCCCAAAGCATGATGTTTCCACCCCCATGCTTCACAGTAGGTATGGTGTTCTTTGGATGCAACTCAGCATTCTTTGTCCTCCAAACACGACGAGTTGAGTTTTTACCAAAAAGTTATATTTTGGTTTCATCTGACATTCTCCCAATCCTCATCTGGATCATCCAAATGCTCTCTAGCAAACTTTAGACGGCCTGAACATGTACTGGCTTAAGCAGGGGGACACGTCTGGCACTGCAGGATTTGAGTCCCTGGCGGCGTAGTGTGTTACTGATGGTAGGCTTTGTTACTTTGGTCCCAGCTCTCTGCAGGTCATTCACTAGGTCCCCCGTGTGGTTCTGGGATTTTTGCTCACCGTTCTTGTGATCATTTTGACCCCACGGGTGAGATCTTGCGTGGAGCCCCAGATCGAGGAAGATTATCAGTGGTCTTGTATGTCTTCCATTTCCTAATAATTGCTCCCACAGTTGATTTCTTCAAACCAAGCTGCTTACCTATTGCAGATTCAGTCTTCCCAACCTGGTGCAGGTCTACAATTTTGTTTCTGGTGTCCTTTGACAGCTCTTTGGTCTTGGCCATAGTGGAGTTTGGAGTGTGACTGTTTGAGGTTGTGGACAGGTGTCTTTTATACTGATAACAAGTTCAAACAGATGCCATTAATACAGGTAATGAGTGGAGGACAGAGGAGCCTCTTAAAGAAGAAGTTACAGGTCTGTGAGAGCCAGAAATCTTGCTTGTTTGTATGTGACCAAATACTTATTTTCCACCATAATTTGCAAATAAATTCATAAAAAATCCTACAATGTGATTTTCTGGATTTTTTTCCCTCATTTTGTCTGTCATAGTTGAAGTGTACCTATGATGAAAATTACAGGCCTCTCTCATCTTTTTAAGTGAGAGAACTTGCACAATTGGTGGCTGACTAAATACTTTTTTTCCCCACTGTATTCACTAGTTTAACTACTGTTTCACTATTTCTCAGCCTTTCTCTCTGTCTCCCATTCCCCCCTCTCTCTCTCCATCTCTCTCTCCATCTCCCTTTATATATTTTATATATATCCTCCTCCATCCCTCCTTACCCCTTCCTCCTCCATCCCTCCTTACCCCTTCCTCCTCCATCCCTCCTTCCTCCTTCCTCCTTCCTCCTACATCCCTCATTCCACCTTCCTCCTCCATCCCTCCTTCCTTCCTCCTTCCTCCTCCATCCCTCCTTCCTTCCTCCTTCCTCCTCCATCCCTCCTTCCTCCTCCATCCCTCCTTACCCCTTCCTCCTCCATCCCTCCTTACTCCTTCCTCCTCCATCCCTCCTTCCTTCCTCCTTCCTCCTCCATCCCTCCTTCCTCCTCCATCCCTCCTTACCCCTTCTTCCTCCATCCCTCCTTCCTCCTTCCTCCTCCATCCCTCCTTACTCCTTCCTCCTCCATCCCTCCTTACTCCTTCCTCCTCATCCCTCCTTCCTCCTTCCTCCTACACCCTCCTTCCTCCTTCCTCCTACATCCCTCCTTCCTCCTTCCTCCTCCATCCCTCCTTCCTCCTTCCTCCTCCATCCCTCCTTCCTCCTCCATCCCTCCTTACCCCTTCCTCCTCCATCCCTCCTTACTCCTTCCTCCTCCATCCCTCCTTACTCCTTCCTCCTCCATCCCTCCTTACCCCTTCCTCCTCCATCCCTCCTTACTCCTTCCTCCTCATCCCTCCTTCCTCCTTCCTCCTACACCCCTCCTTCCTCCTTCCTCCTCCATCCCTCCTTCCTCCTTCCTCCTCCATCCCTCCTTACTCCTTCCTCCTACATCCCTCATTCCACCTTCCTCCTCCATCCCTCCTTACTCCTTCCTCCTCCATCCATCCTTCAAATAAAATAAAATCAAGTTGTATTTATCACATACACATGGTTAGCAGATGTTAATGTGAGTGTAGCGAAATGCTTGTGCTTCTAGTTCCGACCATGCAGTAGTATCTAACAAGTAATCTAACAAATTCACAACAACTACCTGATACACACAAGAGTAAAGTAATGAATACGAGTATGTACATATAAGTATATGGATGAGCGATGGCTGACCGGCGTAGGCAAGATGCAGTAGATGGTATGGAGTACAGTATATACATATGAGATGAGTAATGTAGGATATGTAAACATTATGTAAATGGCATCGTTTAAAGTGGCTAGTGATACGTTTATTTCATCCAATTTAAATTATTAAAGTGGCTAGAGATTTGAGTCGATGGCCGAACGGCATAGGCAAGATTCAGTAAACGGTATAGAGTGCAGTGTACACATTTGATATGAGTAATGTCGGATATGTAAACATTATATACAAAATTGTTGATCAAAAAATTGATACATTTGTTACATCCAATTTTCTATTATTTAGTGGCTAAATATGGTTTTGGAGAGTCTGGTGTATGCGGTATGTGTGTAACTGCGTGTGTGTGTGTTTGTGGTGTGTGTGTATGTGTGTGTGTATGTGGTGTGTGTGTATTTGCGTGTGTATGTGGTGTGTGTATGTGTGTGTGACAGAAATCTGTTGTTCTGCCCCTGAACGAAGCAGTTAAACCACTGTTCCCTGGTAGGCCGTCATTGTAAATAAGAATTTTTTCTTCACTGACTTGCCTAGTTATACAAATTCAATTTAAAGGGCTTTACCAGCATGGGAAACCTATGTTTACATTGCCAAAGCACGTGAAATAGATAATAAACCTAAGTGAAATAAACAATAAAAATTGTACAGTAAACATTACACTTACAAAAGTTCCAAAAGAATAAGGAATGTTATGTTTATGTACAGTGTTGAAATGTGCAAATAGTTACATTTTTTTGTTTTTCACTGGTTGCCTTTTTCTTGTGGCAACAGGTCGCAGATCTTGCTGCTGTGGTTGCACACTGTGGTATTTCACCCAGTAGATATGGGAGTTTATCAAATTCTTTGTGGGGCTGTGTAATCTGATGGAAATATGTGACTCTAATATGGTCATACATTTGGCAGGAGGTTAGGAAGTTTCTACCTCATGTTGTTGGCAGTGTGCACATAGCCTGTCTTCTCTTAAAACCTCTACAGGATCGGTGGGTCCCTCATGAGACGGTTGAGCTAACGTAGGCTAATGCGATTAGCATGCGTTTGTAAGTAACAAAAACATTTCCCAGGACATAGACATATCTGATATTGGCAGAAAGCTTAAATTAAAGCTTAAAACTACACTGTCTAATTTACAGTAGCTATTACATTGAAAGAATACCATGCTATTGTTTGAGGAGAGTTCACAGTTATGAACATGAACACGTATTAATAAACCAATTAGGCACATTTGGGTAGTCTTGATACAACATTTTGAACAGAAATGCAATGGTTCGTTGGATCAGTCTAAAACTTTGTATTTCAACGATGATGGTACAAAAAAAATTATAATAATAATAATTTTTCTTCTATGTATTATCTTTTACCAGATCTAATGTGTTATATTCTCCTACATTCATTTTGCATTTCCACAAACTTAAAAGTGTTTCCTTTCAAATGGTATCAATAATTTGCATATCCTTGCTTCAGGTCCAGAGCTACAGGCAGTTAGATTTGGGTATGTAATTTTAGGTGAAAATTGAAAAAAAGGGGCTGATCCTAAAGAGGTTGAGCCAGGTCGGCCTATGGCGGCCTTTCTCAATAGCAAGGCTATGCTCACTGAGTCAGTACATAGTCAAAGATTTTCTTAATTTTGAGTCAGACGCAGTGGTCAGGTATTCTGCCACCGTGTACACTCTGTTTAGGGCCAAATAGCATTCTAGTATGCTCAGTTTTTTTGTAAATTCTTTCCAATGTGTCAAGTAATTATCTTTTTGTTTTCTCATGATTTGGTTGGGTCTAATTGTGTTGCTGTCCTGGGGCTCTGTGGGGTCTGTTTGTGTTTGTGGATTTTGAAAATTAGCGAGTTTAGGCCTATTCGGCTCTGTACGCATCTGCTGAGGATTTTCCCAAGGTTGCTGTTGAGGCATATCCCACAGTAGTTATTGGGGTCAAATTTGTCTCCCCTTTAGTGGATTGGGGTGATCAGTCCTTGGTTCCAAAAATTGGGAAATATGCCAGGGCTGAGGATGATGTTAAAGAGTTTAGGTATAGCCAAATGGAATTTGTTGCCTGTATATTGTATCATTTCATTGAGGATACCATCAACCCCACAGGCCTTTTTGGTTTGGAGGGTTTGTATTTTGTCCTGTAGATCATTCAATGTAATTGGAGAATCCAGTGGCTTCTGGTAGTCTTTAATAGTTGATTCTAGGATTTGTATTTGATCTTGTATATGTTTTTGCTGTTTGTTCTTTGTTCTAGAGCTAAAAAGATTGGAGGAGTGGTTTATCCGTACATGACCTCTATCTCTCCCAAGCCTTTCTATCCGTTTTGGATAGATAACTTTTCGTGCTCATTTAGAGTTTTCCAATTTTATCCAGAAGTGGTTAGAATCTATGGATTCTTCAATTACATCAAGCTGATTTCTGACATGGTGTTTTTCTATTTATTTAACTAGGTAAGTCAGTTATGAACAAATTCTTATGTTCAAAGACAGTCTACCCCGGCCACACCCAATCAACGCTGGGCCAATTGTGCGCCACCCTATGGGACTCACAATCACAGCTGGTTGTGATACAGCCTGGAATCAAACCAGGGTCTGAAATAACACCCCTAGCATTGAGATGCAGTGCCTTAGACCGCTGTGCCACTCGGGAGTGTTCCTTTTTCTTCCATAGTGTATGTCTGTATTGTTTTAGTGATTCACCATAGTGAAGGCGTAGACTCAGGTTTTCTGTATTGTTTTAGTGATTCACCATAGTGATGGCGTAGACTCAGGTTTTCTGTATTGTTTTAGTGTTTCACCATAGTGAAGGCGTAAACTCAGGTTTTCTGTATTATTTTAGTGATTCACCATAGTGAAGGAGTAGACTCAGGTTTTCTGTATTGTTTTAGTGATTCACCATAGTGAAGGCGTAGACTCATGTCTTATTTATTGTTTTAGTGATTCACCATAGTGAAGGCTTAGTCTCAGGTTTTCTGTATGCTTTAGTGATTCACCATAGTGAAGGCGTAGACTCAGGTTTTCTGTATTGTTTTAGTGATTCACCATAGTGACGGCGTAGACTCAGGTTTTCTGTATTGTTTTAGTGATTCACCATAGTGAAGGCGTAGACTCAGGTTCTCTGTATTGTTTTAGTGATTCACCATAGTGAAGGCGTAGTCTCAGGTTTTCTGTATGCTTTAGTGATTCACCATAGTGAAGGCGTAGACTCAGGTTTTCTGTATTGTTTTAGTGATTCAACATAGTGAAGGCGTAGACTCAGGTTTTCTGTATTGTTTTAGTGATTCACCATAGTGAAGGCGTAGACTCAGGTTTCTGTATTGTTTTAGTGATTCACCATAGTGAAGGAGTAGACTCAGGTTTTCTGTATTGTTTTAGTGATTCACCATAGTGAAGGCGTAGACTCATGTCTTATTTATTGTTTTAGTGATTCACCATAGTGAAGGCTTAGTCTCAGGTTTTCTGTATGCTTTAGTGATTCACCATAGTGAAGGCGTAGACTCAGGTTTTCTGTATTGTTTTAGTGATTCACCATAGTGAAGGCGTGTCTCTCAGGTTTTCTGTATTGCTTTTAGTGATTCACCATAGTGAAGGCGTAGACTCAGGTTTTCTGTATTGTTTTAGTGATTCACCATAGTGAAGGCGTAGACTCAGGTTCTCTGTATTGTTTTAGTGATTCACCATAGTGAAGGCGTAGACTCAGGTTTCTGTATTGTTTTAGTGATTCACCATAGTGAAGGCGTAGACTCAGGTTTCTGTGTTGTTTTAGTGATTTACCATAGTGATGGCGTAGACTCAGTTTTCTGTGTTGTTTAAGTGATTCACCATAGTGAAGGCGAACTCAGGTTTTCTGTATTGTTTTAGTGATTGACCATAGTGAAGGCGTAGACTCAGGTTCTCTGTATTGTTTTAGTGATTCACCATAGTGAAGGCGTAGACTCAGGTTTCTGTATTGTTTCAATAATTCACCATAGTGAAGGCGTAGACTCAGGTTCTCTGGGTCTCAATGTTTTTGGTTGGATAGGTTTTTGAATCTTCATCAAACCTTTTGTTATTGTTGTTAATTTTCTTAGATTGTCTGACTTTACCTGACGTTTTTATATTTGATAGGGAAGCTGAGAGGTCAAACATACTGTTTAGGTTTTCTGCTGCCAAGTTTACACCTTCATTATTACAGTGAAACATTTTGCCCTTAAAATTGTCTTGAAAGGATTGAATTCTTTGTTTTAACTTCTTAGGGAGCGGCTGCAGAGGTGACGGTTTTGGAGAGTCTGGCGTGTCCAAAGTAAAATGCCTGCCACTCAGGCTCAGAAAATAGGATATGCACATAATTAGTAGTATTGGATAGGAAATACTCTGAGGTTTCCAATGGTGTAACCATAATGTCTGTGAGTATAACAGAACTGATATAGCAGGCGAAAACCCGAGGAAAATCCATCCGGAAGTGCAGTTTTTGGTGACCTTTGTTTGACACTCTCCCCATTGACTTCAAGGCAATCCAGCTCCTGGATTGCAGTACCTATGGCTTCCACTAGATGTCAACAGTCTATATACAAACACTGGGAGTTATTGGAGTAAGCAGAACGGATAGGAACAGGAAATGGTAAGGGGACGTGATTTTTTTTTATTTTACTTATATAACGTTTAGGTGACCATCCGAGTGAAATATTATCGCTAATATTCATAAAAGGATAGCTAAGGATGCATTATAAATGGTCTTTGATTTGTTTAGGAAAAGTTTATAGGTATATTTGAACGCGTTCTCTTCACGTTTCAATGGGCGATTCGACGTTGGATTTTCTGAACATAACGCGCCAACCAAACTGAGATTTATGGATATAATAATTATGGATATAATGACTTTTTCTAACAAAAGTATCATTGGATGTCTTCGTTGGACACTTGGGAAGCCCTCAGCAGAAGTTCTTCAAAAGGTAAGGGATTTGTTTTTGCTGTGAAATGGGTTTTGTGTGAACCGCGATGGTTTATGAATTCATGCTAATGGGAAAATATTGTAGGTGCTATCCTCAAACAATCAAATGTGTGCTTTAGCCGTAAAGCCTTTTTGAAATCTGACAACGCTGTGATATTGCCAAGAAGCAGAGCTTTTGATGACTATGCAACACTTGTATATTGATGAATGTTTAATAATTCAACTTTTGGATTTTGAATTTGGCGCCTTACATTTCACCGGGTAGTGTCGTGAGTGAAGTGTCGCTAGCGCCCCACTGCTCCCTAAGTAGTTCATTGTTTTTTAGCAGGTTTCCACATTACTTTCATTCCGTCTTTAGCATTTCTTGCTGTTATTTAGTTCCTTTGGCTTTGATGCCTCATGATTGAGTATTGCTCTGTTCAAATAGAGTTTGATTTTGCTGTGATCTGATAGAGGTGTCAGTGGACTGACTGGACGCTCTAAGTGACTCTGGGTTAAGGTCAGTGATAAAGTAGTCTACAGTACTACTGTAAATAAATGAGCTATAGGTGTAACTACCAAAGGAGTACCCTCGAAGCCTACCATTGACTATGTACATACCCAGCGTCCGACAGAGCTGTAGGAGTTGTGACCCATTTCTGTTGGTTATGTTGTCGTAGTTGTACCTAGTGGGGCATATGGGGAGGGAATGCTGTCACCTCCAGGAAGGTTTTTGTCCCCCTGTGTGCTGAGGATGTCAGGTTCTTGTCCAGTTCTGGAATTTAGGTCGCCACAGACTAGTACATGTCCCTGGGCCTGGAAATTGTTGATCTCCCCTTCTATGGTGGAGAAGCTGTCATTGTTAAAGTATGGGGATTCTACAAGGGGGATATAGGTAGCGCACATGAGGAAATTTTTCTCTGTTGAGCTCATTTTCCTTATTAGTTTCCAGACAGATGTAAAATTTTCTTCTTTTGACTAATTTAATAGAGTGGGTTAGGTCTGCTCTTTACCAAATTAGCATACCTCCCGAGTCTCTTCCCTGTTTCACACCTGGTAGTTTGGTCAATGGGACTACCAGCTTGCTCTCTTTCTCTCTTTCTTTCTCTCTCTAGTCTATCTTTCTTTCTACCCCACAGCTAAACTCACTCCATATTTCATGAAGGTAGATGGACTATCAGAAATGAAACCCATACTTTAGTCAAGGTTAGATAGACAGGAGAGAGCATGAAATTACTGGGGACAAATGACCTCTCTCTCCCAAGCCTTTCTCTGTTTCCATTTGTCCAAAATATTTTTTGTACTTTGCGCTTTAAAAAAAAAAAAAATTGTAAATGTTTACTTGTTTGTGAATTCAAGAGAGGATAGCCACAACAATAATGCCACCAATCTGATTGTAAAGCCAAAAATGGAAGCAATTGTAAACACGTTTATTTATTTTTTTAATTTCAGGAATTTCTGCAGTTAAATTTTTATTTATCTGTTCAATAAAATGGGATAAATCTGTAAAAACAGAAATTATCGTTCACTATTAGGCACAGCTCAATCAAAAATATGAATATTAGAGATGTTTCTTTTATATTCAGTCTGGCTGGATTTAAATGGTGGTACCTGCCATAAAGCATTATTCGTAATTGTTTTATTTTTATCTGAAGGAAATCACTCGTCAGTGCGATAGAACGCCATAACTGACTTTGTGCTAGACACACACAGACACGCACACACACAGGCGTGCACATGCACACACAATGTATTTCATATATGCAAAAATAAATAATTTTGTTGTGTTTATGAAGGCCTTGGTTATCACTAGAATTCGATGTTTCTTCATTTTACCGTAGGCTATATGAAAAAAACCAAAAAACATATACGTATATATAATATATATATAAAAAAGCGTTCACAGTAAGTAAGCATTTCTCGGTAAGGTCTAAACCTGTTGGTTAGGGCCTGTAAGTAAGCATTTCACGTTAAGGTCTAAACTTTTGTCTTGAAAGGCGCATGTGACAAATACAATTAGATTTGATTTAGCTGTTATCCCTTGTCAGAACAGTTGACACAGATCTTTCTTAACCTCTTAGCGCGCCGATCCCTTTAGCGGGATCGTTTTCAGAGCAAACATAACGCGCCAAATTCAAAATACATATTCGTAATACATATTCGTAATATTTAACTTCGATATACAAGTGTTGCATAGTGTTGCATAGCCATCAAAAGCTCTGCTTCTTGGCAATATCACTGCGTTGTCAGATTTTAAAAAGGCTTTACGGCGAAAGCACTACATTTGATTGTTTGAGGCTAGTACCTCACATATTTTCCACATTAGCATAAATTCATATCCAGCTCGGTTCTCAAAATATCCATATCACAGCTAATATAAATCGCTTACCTTTCAAATAACTTCTTCTGAGGTCTTCCCAAGTGTCCAAACAAGATAATCCATGGTTCTTTTGTTAGAAAAAGTAAATAATTATATCCATAAATATCCGTTGTTTTTGGCACGTTACGTTCAGCTACTCCACCAAGCATTGTCAGTCTACTCGCCCGTTTTACAGTGAAGGGATCGCGTTCAAATTATACCTCTCATCTTTTCACAAACAAATCAAATATCATTAATAATGCATCCTTATGTATTCTTTTATGAATAATAGCGATCATATTTTACAAGAACGGTAAGTGAAACGTTAAAAGACTAAAAGAAAGTTGGTCGGCGCTAGGCGCGTTCACGTTCTCGTGAACGTGCACGTCTGTTTACCTTTTTCCCTACCCGTAGTAATTCTCTCTCTAAGGATCTGGTCAGAGCTTTTTCCTCCATACCCTTTCCAGAGACTGTTGACATCTAGTGGAAGCCATAAGTACTGCAACCTCGGTCCTATTCCCCATAGAAAATATTACATGGGCTTCAAAATGAGAGGAGAGCAACAAAAAATAAATTCCGGACAGAAATCTCTGGTTTTTGCCTGCTAAATCTGTTCTGGAATAGCCACAGACTATATCTTAATGGTTTTATAAACTTCAGAGTGTTTCCTATCCAATAGTACTAAATATGTAAATATCCTAGTTTCTGGCCATGAGTGGTAGGCATTTAACTTTGGGCACGTCAGACAGGCGAAAATTTGGAAAATGGGACCCTAGCTGGAAGAGGTTAATAACTTTCACTTGCTTGACACACTTTGACACGCCTTTGTCTGGTTATAGTGCGTAATAGGTTTTTGCTTTATTGTGTTCCAGTTGTTTTGTCATTCTTCTGCATCCTTGAGGAGTACAGTGGCTGTGCAGGTGCCATATTTTTCATGATGCTGGCCAGACTTGTTTTCTCTCCAACCAAGTTGTTCGCCAATGACAGTGAAGTGAAGAAATTGGCCATGGTGACATTTCTCCCCTTGCCAATGTAAGGTTCCACAAACCCCATTACCACATTCTCCAGCCCCATCACCACATTCTCCAGCCCCATCACCACATTCTCCAGCCCCATCACCACATTCTCCAGCCCAATCACCACATTCTCCAGCCCCATCACCACATTCTACAGCCCCATCACCACATTCTCCAGCCCCATCACCACATGTTATGAATACAATTACAACCGATCAATACAATATAATAGTCCACCCTGTTCTTCATTCACAAATGTTGACTAAATAATTATGCATTGTTCGCTTCCCCTCGCTCATTAACTCACCCATTCTCCCCCATCATACTTTACTTCATTTATTTAATCTGTTGTTATATGTGTGAAATTAGTTTCGACATAGTTTAGGTTTAGTTTCGAGACAATTATTAGGGGGATAATCATCTGGGCACTGCACTTTCAACTGTCGGAAGAAGGACTGGAGCAGGACCTACTGTCAGGAGAAGGAGTGGAGCAGGCCCAACTGTCAGGAGAAGGAGTGGAGCAGGCCCTACTGTTGGGAGAAGGAGTGGAGCAGACCCTACTCTAGGAGAAGGAGTGGAGCAGACCCTACAGTCAGGAGAAGCAGTGGAGCAGGCCCTACTGTCAGGAGAAGGAGTGGAGCAGGCCCAACTGTCAGGAGAAGGAGTGGAGCAGGCCCTACTGTCAGGAGAAGGAGTGGAGCAGGCCCAACTGTCAGGAGAAGGAGTGGAGCAGGCCCAACTGTCGGGAGAATAGGTGTAGCAGGCCCTACTGTCAGGAGATGGAGTGGAGCAGGCCCTACTGTTGGGGAAGGAGTGGAGCAGGCCCTACTGTCAGGAGAAGGAGTGGAGCAGGCCCTACTGTTGGGGAAGGAGTGGAGCAGGCCCTACTGTTGGGGAAGGAGTGGAGCAGGCCCTACTGTCAGGAGAAGGAGTGGAGCAGGCCCTACTGTTGGGAGAAGGAGTGGAGCAGGCCCTACTGTCAGGAGAAGGAGTGGAGCAGGCCATACTGTCAGGAGAAGGAGTGGAGCAGGCCCTACTGTTGGGAGAAGGAGTGGAGCAGGCCCTACTGTCAGGAGAAGGAGTAGAGCAAGCCCTACT